>JARFXV010000063.1:752500-1352500 GCA_031761425.1 Cosmopolites sordidus | reverse complement strand
ATTGTCGTCCTGGGAAGACACGCACGAACATCGTCCTCGTCCGATCGTGGCGTTTAAAAAGACAAAAGTGCGTCCACAATTACCAGACGCCCAACAAGCAGAGCGTCACCCGTCGGACACAAAAGCATCCTTTTCAATTAACCAATCTGGCAATCGGGACAAGTTTTTCGTGACACCCTGTATGTCCGAACTTCCATATAAGCTATTTTAATTGCACACGCCGGCCGTGCCGGTGTTTGATTTGCATAAACTAAGCATTATTCAAACGGGCCAGATAATTAAGGAAACGATCTTTTCGAGATGGCTATTGACAGTGACAGAAAGAGATGGAACAGTTGGGGCAGCTGCGTTCGCGATTCCGTATCGATCAAGACGGTTCACTGAATTTAAGATTAATCGCATTACCTTTATTAAAACTATCAGACATTTGCCGAATTACTTCAGGAAATTGAATGAATCCATTATATATTTAAGCGCAAATAAAAAAACAAATTATATATATATATATATATATATATATATATATATATATATATATATATATATATATATATATATATATATATATGAATTTTTATTTTTTTTTTGCTTTTTCGTCTTTTTTAAAATGTCGGATGATTATATTAGGTCCTCCCTTAACTGTCCACCTAGAAGTTTCATCGACTGCAGATCTTATTCGAATCAGAATTATTTTCCATAGTATAGTTATTTTAAAGCGATATATTTCAGCTACAAAATCAGATATTGATATAATACATAACTACTGTGAATATAACCTGGTGCAATGGCATTTGAAAAGCATTGAGGCATTTCCTTCTTTTTGCCTTTCAACTAAAAAGTACTAGAAAGGCTCAGATGATAATTTGTGCAACTTTAGAAGATAAAGCTTTTTCGTACAGTACCTACTTTTAGGAAGTAGTTCCAGCAACTACTAATTGGACATATTAACCTATATGATGCAAACCTTCTAAAATAATCAAAAAAAAAAATGGAAGATGAAGAATTGCAAGCATTACTGTAAAGTAGATTCTCTACGATAATTCCAAACGGCGAAAATGGTGGGTCAATCTCGGTGAGCCGTCAACCAGTACCACAGAACCAAATATACATGCCAAAAGGTGTTAAGGGTTTATATCCCAGCGTATTAGCTGGGATCATGCATTATGAATTGCTCCAATCTAGTTAAACAGTCACTACTCACCGTTATCAGGAACAACTGATTCGGATTAATGACTTTGGAGAAAAAAAGATCTAAAAAAGGAAAGAAGTTTGCCTCATGACAACGCACTACCACATCCAGCAAAAAGAACCATGAAAATGATTACCGAGCTGGACTGAGAGGATTTAGTATACCCACCTGATTTCCCAGACTTGGCCCCTTCGGATATCTCGTCAAAACCACCAATTTCTTTTTTCGATCCGAGGTTCTTGGCAGGAGACGACTGTTCCTATACAGTGATGGAGATTACCTCGAACTATAAAAAATAAACGTCAAAGATAGTCAATATCACACAACATGGAAAAAACAAAAATGTTTAAACTGTTTACTTTAGCGTATTTTATACAATAGCATAGAGAAACATACAGGTAAACAAACAGGACGTATACCAGTTTTTATGTTCAAGATATGCCACGGGTGTAGTCTAAAAAGTTTCCAACCGAACACAGAAATAAGTATTTCTTTGTCACATTCTGTTTTATTTCTCATTAGTATCCTTATAATTCTATATACTTTTCACAGCGATGCTCCCATCTCTTTAATCCGTCCATATATTAGTTGACATCTTGTTCTGTAAAATAGTCATTCTCATTCAATGAAAATCCTCATTCGTCCTCATTCAATGAAAATATCTGTCGTCGGAATGAAACTTTGAACCTAGGAAAGAGAAAAAAGTCGCTGGGAGCCAGATGTGGGGAATACGGTGAGAGGTAAATCAATTAAAATCCTAAATTAAGTGTCTGCAACTTAGAAGTTTAATAGTAGATTTGAGCAATTTTAGTTTATGCTACTAAACTAGTAAAAAAATTAGTTCTATATCAGTATCAGATTGTTTTATTGTCAATATATTATATTGACAATAAAAACAATAGTATCGGAAATAAGGCAAACACACAAAAATATAGTTAGTTGTGCGTCTTGTGGTTGTTCCCTGACATGAAAAAAATAAAAATTCATGAGTAACATTACATAGCTAAGTGCTTTTAATTCAAAATTAATCAATTATTTAGAAATAAAAACGTATTTTGTTTGTATGAGATTTTTAGGCTATGAAGCCAACAAATCAATAGACGTAGTCAAATTGATATTGGGTAAAATAATATAATTATAATGTTATTGATTGATTTGTCCGTTACTTTGTGATAGTTCATTTTTTAAAAAGGAATAAAACAATTTTTTACTTTGTTGTCTATCACTTTTATTTTTAAACAAAATTTGTGTGACTATAGTTTCGTAACACGATTTTACCTTCTCAAACACTACTTTTAAACTTATAATGTTATTCAAGTTAGTGATTATATTTTTTAGTGTGTTAGGTAGTGATTTTCTTAACAACTCAGATTATTTTTAGTTTCCGTTTGAGACATATAAAATATGTTACTTTACTCACATAACAAACCTATAAAATATAACTAATAATACAGAGTATTAACTTTTTTGCAATCCTTTTTTTTTCAGAAGTTATTGTATTAATAGATGTAAATGTTACTTCCCTTTTTCATTTGGATTTTATATTATTAAACTAGTTTATCTTTTTCAAGGTGTCCCAAAAATTCAAATAGAAGAATACAGTGGTTTCGATCTCAAGGGGGATGAGTAATAATCCTACTTACAGACAGTTTTCTGTGGCGTATAAAAAAATATTAATAGAAGTGAGAGATGGTGGCATTGGATGGAAATTGTAAACCACCTGAAGATATTAATATTTTAAATGTTAGTTCCAAAACCAAATCTGCCGAAAAGATTATTAATGAGTATGTAGCAAATCGGTTCAAAAACGAAAATTATACTCAATATAATAATAACTTAAATAATTTCCTACTTGACCACCAATATGCGTTTAATTATGACTCATCATCTCTTTATAGTTTAGAGGTAATAACTTACATTGGAGGTTTTGTTTCGTTTAAACTGGGACGGAAGCTGCAATATGAGTACTGTGTTTCACAACTATTTGGAAATAAGGAAAACTTCTTAAATTATTTAATAAAACAAATTTTGAGGTGATTTGAGTTACCCAAGTTTTAAAGTAATTGAAATATGTAAAAAACAGAGATGTTTTAAAATACGAACAATCTCAAATATAAAATAACTAATAAATAAACAATATAAACGGTATAAAAATATAAATTATATAAACAATTAAACAATATAAAAATTAATAAAGAAAGAATGTCATTAAAAATTTTAAAATATTTTATTATAAAAATATTTTCGCAAATATGATTGCTCATAATATTACTCCATTAGAAAATCATACAGTTTTGCTGATAAAATCTGTTTGTATTTGTTACCTCACTACAAGAACTAGTTATATTTGTACAACGTTGTAGTAGATGAAAAAATTCGTAGTTTGTAAACAATGTTAATTTTGCTTAAGGGACGATAAGCACTGAACAACTAAATACCGAAAGGATATATGTATTTTAATAATTAATAATTTAGAGAATATATTGGGGCTTTTTATTTCATTTACGAATATGTATACCTAATTTAAATAAGAACTATGTGTAAGATTCAAGTGACTACCTAACCAATTTTTGGAAATTATATGATTTTATGACAGAAGATTCCAATTTCTTAATAATTTTTTGTGGTATTAACCTCATAAAAGACACTTTACTCTTTTAAAAAATATGTTTTTTTTATTAATTTAAATGTTTACATTTTGCCCTGGCAGAAATCTACACCATCAGCTGATTATATTACTCCTCTTCTAAAACTATTTTAATTTAAATTTAAAATTGAGAATTAACCGGTAGTTGACATTCTCTGTCATATCTAATAAGTCTACATTAAGTTAATACAGTAATTATAATTATACAATGATTTATTGTTTTAAACAAGTGTAAATTTTTAATGGTTTCTTGTTTTTATTCATGCTGCCCTACGCCACTGCGAAACTGAAAACAGTAGTCGGCCATATGCAGTTACCATTCCGGTCCCACTTACAAAATCATATGTTCTTTCCTGTAGTTTTATATTCAAAGCAAAAACAGTAACATCGTCTTACATAAATGACTGTTAAACAACAACTGAGCAACTAATCTAAAATGTTCAAGGATATCTTTCAACACATGCGCATCTATATCCCCAGTATATTTTTGAGGAATGTCATCTTCGTGTTGAGACTGGAAATTCTTCAAACTACCATCGTATATAGTGAATGTATTTTCGGTCTGATTGAAATATATATAAAATATACTGGATAATGTAGATTTTCTGTTCACCGGTGTATACAGACTAAAATTTGGTTTAAGATCCAATAATTAAATTCATCAGATAGATCGATAAAGAAACAACATATGTTATTAAAGAATGTACCTCCACTACAACTACATAAGACTAATTAGTTTAACTTCAATGAAATAAACATTTACTTAAATTAGTGCTATAGATGTTAGATTTTCCGCTAATTTTGTCATGTTTCCTTCCTTGCTGCAATCTTTATGAGTACCTGTCTTCTCGGGAAAACCTTCTTGAAATATTTCTATGTGGATAAATTTCATATTAAGCCACTATGCGTTAGTGTTCTAAATAATTGATTGAATTTGAAAATTTTTTCATGTAAAAGCAAAACTGAAGCAATTTTTGATACAATTGATTGCGAAAACGTCATTATTGGAGAACGGATTTTTGCCCGAGCACAGGCAAAGTCACTGCTTATCAGTGTGCAACAACATTTATTTCACTATTTTTCTAATTACACAAGTATCAAATGTATATATATATATATAAATGTCCTAAAAAATTATTTAAATGAATTTATATACATATTGGCGATATAAATATTTTCATAAATTGAAATGATGGGCGGCACTATTGTATAAAATGATGTATTCACTTATCTTATCTAAGTCTGGTCTCCAGTCATTATATCTTCCGAGATAATTTCTTCGGAGCCTTCAACCATCATTTTTTGTACAAAATACGAATTTTATTATAGGACATTTGACAAGAAAGCCCATTTCAATTTAACCTCTACATTTTTTTTTTTAACTTCCATCTCGATTTTAATGGTGTTTACACAGTGTGAGACGAGGCAGGTCACATCAATCGCTTCATGCATATACACGTCCATTAATTATCAGTACTGGTCAGGGAAAATGAATTATAACAAAATACCTGGCATTTTTTATGAATTATTATTTGTATTTTTTATGAATTGTTAAGTATTCTCCTCTCGCTTCGATACATTTGTTACATTGATTCAATAGTGATTCAAATGCGTGCTCCAGCTCATTTTGTGAAATAGCTTCCAAAGCACGCGTCGAAGCTGTTTGGCTGTTGGATATCTTAAAAAAACACCCTTTCAACTTTTGGAACAAGGAGAAGGCACAAGGAGCTAAATCTGGTGAATAGGGTGAGTGGTTGATCACACAGACTTGATTTCGGGCCAAAAATTGACCCACAATTAACGATGAGTGACTTGACGCATTATTGTGCAACAAACTCTAGCTGTCTGGATCGCGATATTCTGGCCGAATGCGACGAATTCTGTGCATCAATCGTTTCAGCTCTTTTAAATAGTACATCCCAATGAGAGTTTGACAAGTTGGAACGAACTCTTTGTGGATGATGCAAAACAATGAACATTGTCCTGATTTTTAAAGGAGTTTTTCGGGTTTTTTTTTGCCTGTGATGAGTTTTTCTGCTTCCATTCCGCAGTTTGGCGCTTAGTTTCTGTATGGTATTGAAAGCACAATGTTTTATTCCCCGTAACAAGTGATATCAGGAAGTTTTGATCATTTCTGGAGGCTGCGACGTCCTCTCTGGAATGATTGACACGAAGTGATTTCTGCTCCTTCGTCAACGTGTGAAATAAACTTTCCACACATCTTTGTTTTACCCATATCCCTGTGAAGAGTGAGTCAAATCGTTTCTTTGCCGATATTTAAAGCCTCTTCCATCAGTTTTAGTGGAGCATTGCGGTCATTTGCTACAAAATAGCGAACTTTTTCTATCATCTCGGGAGTATGAGCTGAAATTGGTCTTCCGTCACTTTTGTTATCATCTAGCGACACTTTACCATCCAAAAAATCGTTTATGTCATAGAAAAACATTTGTACCGTTTAAACAATCATCGACGTACACTTGCTGCATCAACCGGAACTATTCTGACGCAGTTTTGCCCAGTTTTGCGTTAAATTTAATAACAGCTCTTTATCCCATGATCTCATTTATACATCAAATTTGTTTGGTCTGTAAACAAGACATCATAAAATCAACAAATGTCAATCGATCGTAGTAAAGTAGGTATCCTTAGGTCCAGAAATGTTCAAGCTTTGAAACGACGCCGCTTATCAATAGATGGCGTGACTGGTTGCTGAGATATATCTTAAGTACTGGTACTTAAAGGACGCACTGTGTATATCGTGCTTCGTAAAATCTCTTAAAATTTTTAATTTGTTTGCACTGATACGATCGAGAGAAATTATTGGCGGGAGCAAGTGAAGTAGAATTTTGGTATTCCGTCCATAGAATTCCTGGGTTTTTCGACGAAATACATTTGTATTGTTGAGTAGTGTCGAACACTTTCCGAAGTATTGTTACACAGGTAACCATACCAAATAAAGCCGGATGCTTCCAGTGGTGATCGAACGCAATAACCTTTCGAACAACTTTTTTCGAACTTTGGTAACAGTAAAATATTCTGAGTGAAGAATAGAGACGCAATTATATCAATCCTTTTTATCCTGACTTTCCTTGACTTATCCAGACTTATCGTCATATCTAATGAGTTGATGTATTGCCCGTAATGGGCAAAAGACAAGACGGATAAATACTTGTTGCAACATAACCAATCAACATTTACGTTCATCATTCTTCTTTTCTTTTTATTGGCTTCTTTCACAGATTATAGTGAGGAGATATTTAAATGATGACTTATCAAGTGGAATTATTTAAATTTTGTTAAATACTTAATTCGTACATTAAATGTACGAATTGCTTGCTCCATCGCATTGCATACAAATATTTTGTACCGTTGCCATCTAGTCAAAAATTATGAAGAGCCTATGTATGCTCCTGGTCTATTTTCATGCGGATATTCATATATTATGTAATTTTTGACTTTTGAACAAAAATGATCGCTATAATAAACTCAAAAGCACCAAGATGGTACACGTATAACCAAGTATGATTCGTAAAATGGCGTGCAGCGATAGCATATTTAGCACTACATATAGCATAGCGACAGCACTTTGTGATACGTACGTTAGTTACAAATAATATTTGTAGCAAACAAATATAGTAACAAATTTTAATAATTCCTTAAAAATGGATAAAAATTATCCATTATAAAATATATTTTTGAAGGTTTAACCACGCCTGGCGTTAAAAAATAACTTAGATTCTACTTCAAAGAATTAATTTCGATTCGATTTTGATGGCACATTCATTGAATGGATATACAAAGCTTCGAATGCCCAAAAACCGCTACTACCGATAAAGTCACAAAAAATACATATATACATATTATGCATAAACTTTTCAAAATGTTTAGACTTATTTATGCAGCAATTGAAACCAAAAGCAGACTGGGTGTCAAAAAAAGTGAAAACAGTTCCATTTATAGTAAAAGTTTTTGAAAGCTAACGTTTCCTGCAGTTCTAGTAGTGTGGTGTTGATAGACTAACTGGCAGAAGGCAGGACTATCATCGGGAAGTATTACGCTTCACTATTAGACCAATTGAAGGATACTGTTTAAGCTAACGCCCACATCTAGGCAAAGCGAAAGTCCTCCTGCAACAGGATAATGCACCTACTCACTCATTTGTTGTTGTTGCTCCAAAAATCCATAAACTACGTTACAAAGCGTATACACTATCCATATACACTGTATTCGCTGGATTTCGTTCCCATTATTCCTTCCTTTTACTAAACCTGCAAAAATGGCTCGCTGGACTAAGATTCCCTTCTAATGTTGAAGTCAAATCTGAAACAACGGTTTATTTTTCTGAACTGAACAATTTGAATTATACAGAGGTTATTATAAAAACTTACTACGCTGAAGGATAATAGAAAATTCTCAAAAGTTGTTTAGTTTCTTTGTCAAGACCGGAACATTTTGAATGCCAATCCAAAAATGTTCTAATTTTTACTAACAAATGTTTAACTCGCCTTTGTACTAACCCGAAACTTAAATCAATACGAAGAAATGTGTTCGGAGACGAATTCATGAACGTAGCACAAATATCTGACATTAAGAGGTTTATGTTTTTTAGAAGCACTCTCCAACAATTAGTTTGAGTTATTTGGATTTAGTTGTGTAATTTTCGTAGAACACTCAGCTTCGTTAAGTTTCAAGTATTTATTTAAGTTTTTTTGGACGAATTCTGATGTTTTGTTTTTTCTAGTCCGTGGCCACTCGAAGAACGTTCACCGCTTTAATTTTATAGCTTGAATCAAAGCTAAAATTATGCTCTCGGGTGTCTCTAATATACTTACTAATAACGGAGATAATTCGACGTGATAATGATCTGATAGTACTTTACTAAATTAGTACTCAAATTAATTAACGGATGAAGTATAAATATCAGGTAACCAAAAAAGATGCGAACGAACTTCGTTTGAGATAGATTCAACGCATATTTTTGACTCATTGCTTGTGTAATAGTTAATGCAACTTATATAACAGTGTGTATTCTATCAATAATAATTTATTATACGAGGAAAAAATACGTACTCTACAATACATATGAGGAAAGATTGAAACTTCAAAAACTTTTAATTCACCTTTAATAACTGTTTAAAATGAAATATTGTTGACTTACACAGCTTGTGTAACAAATAAAACAGCTTGTAAAGAGTGATTTTTTTAGCCTATTCGAACTCCCGATAGGGGTCGTTGTCAAAAATCACGGCAATCATCATGACACAATGACACAACAAATGTCTGGCAACTCATCATGGGACATAATCACCCAACTGACCGATGTGTTCGCCGAATTATTGACAAATTCCGAACGCAATTCAAGCTGCTAGATATTAAAACAAAAAAACAAACAATGTGCGTTCCGAAGAAAATATCGCCGCTGCTGCTGGTAGTGTAGAACATCCAAATTTATCAATTCGTTAATGGGGATCCTTACTGAGCGATGATCAATAATTAGTATTAATCAATAATTATTATTAATTAATTCCGAATTTGAATGGTATTGATCTCGGAGGAGATATGGGAATCCCAGAAAACAGCGAGGATAACATTTCCGACCAATGGAAGCGCCTTAACCTTGTTCGCAGCGCAGCAGGTAAAATCCATTGTTTTAACTCGGCCTTCGTTTCTAGTATAGTCTGTTCCAATATATTTCGTTGCTCTTCGGCAAAATGTTAATTGCCCCAATAAATCTCAATAAAAATATTCCTAGTTTCTTAAAAGGCGCCAGAGCCATACAGCGCCAGCTATGTGTCACTACAAGAGACGATTTAGACATAATATTTCAATAAGTTGCAATATTATTTTATATTAACTACATAACTTTATTTCACTCAAAAGTAATCACACATCCAATTGCAGTTTGTTCCATTATTTATCATAAACACTAATATTTATTTTTTAATAAAATTCAAAAAATATTTATTTTTCTCCCAGCGATATTTTCCACATATCGTTTTTTATACCGAAATTCTACGTTTATATGCATTGTTCCGTTCTAATGATTTTGCAGTGTGTTTTACCATTCTCGTTTATTCTAGAAATTCCTTTCATGTGCAAAGTTTTGAACCATAAATTTTGCGCCTCTAAAACGATCTATTTAGCAATGAAATCGCGATTATTTCTAGCGAATCCGAATCTTGCAATAGAAAATAAGAATGAAAATTTATTATCAGAGTATTAATGGTTTCATGCATTCGCTGAATATATAGGGTGTTCGAACATGATTTTCTTTTTATTTTGAATTAAACAATATTCTCCATATAAACATTTTAAATTTAACTGAGGTAGCCGATACTTGGAATGTTGGATGGAAGTTAATTTTAAATAAATGAGCAAAGATAAAATAGATCTAAAATTTGTATGTATAACAATTGTTTCAACACTAGTGCCTTTTTCAAACCTACAGTAAGGAAACTAGTTACAACCTAAACTGTCCATCGACGTAATAATACTATAAGAGATTATAATGAGGAGACCCATTTTTTCAACGTCTAGGAGGGCAGTATAAGTTTAATAACGGTAAACCATTTAAATCCAGCTGGTCGTTTAGCAAAATATCCTTTTCCATATTTTCCTTTTAATAATTTCTAGGCTCTCCAAAAGATTTAATTATTTAGATTTATTTTTATTACATACGTAATATTTTAAAATTATCATTGAAAGTATGATTCTCTAACATTAAATGGTTATCATAATGAGAATTATTTTTTTGTTTAATATAACTTCTTTTATGTTCATTGAGCCTAGTAGAGAAAGACCTTCCTGTTTATCCAACTTAGACTTTTGGACACAACCCGCACTCAATTAAATAAACTTCTGATTTATAGAGTTTATCTGTTTGAGTTTTATTGTTTTTAACTTTTCCTGTATATGTAATTGTTTTGTACACTGCGATCTTGATATTATTAACAGGATATATTGAATTAATGGATTAATTATAATTATTTTTATTTATTAGTTTATTTACAATGTTTGGGTCGTATCCGTTATTTAGTGCGATCTGTTTGATGACATTCAATTCTTTATTATAATTATCTATGTATAAATGAGTTAAATCCTGCCATCTTTTGTGAATAAGGATGATAAGATTTATTGTAAATAACTAAATCTGTATGTGATGGTTTATAAAGAATTGCAAAATCATGTTTATTGTCTCTAATTGTCTATCAGAACCTGTAAAACAAATTGGAATATCATCAACATATCTGTACCAATAAACTGATGATTTAAACAATAATAATGTTGATTTATCGTATTTCCTAACTTATCAATAAAAATTTCCGCCGATAAAGGACTTAAAGAGTTCCCCATTATCAAACTCTCTGATGACAAGAAATTTTAGAGTTGCTGTCAATTACTTTGGACAGTTTAGATTGTAATTACTTTTCTTACTGTTAATTTAACATAATTTGTATTTGAAAAAGGCACTGTGTGTCGAAACAATTGATATACCTACAGTTTTAAATATAGTGGAAATTTTAGATATTAATCTTGGTCATTCAGCGACTCACTATTTGGAAGCACCACGTCCGAACGCCGTTTTAGTTTTTTGATTAATTGTTTGTGATTTGATGACAGACTAGAGAAGAGCGGAAGGCAATTACAAAGCTTGCTACAATTTCTGAAATATGGGAGTTGTTTATAGGCAAAAGCTGAACAAATTACAAACCTGAAATGTATGTTAGTATTGACGAACAGCTAATTGGATTCAGGGGGGCAACTGCCCTTTCGCATGTACATACATTCTAAACCTGACAAGTATGATATAAATTCGACGAAATACATGATTAACGCTACCCCATATTTGGGGATAGGTAAAGTTCCTACTAATCCACCAGCTGCAACATTTTTTGTAAAAACCTTGATAAGGAGCATAGCTAATTCAAATCAAAACGTCACTATGGATAATTGGCTTACAAGTATTCCTCTAGCTGAGGCATTTCTGAAAAAAGACCGCGCCTTATTATGGTAGGAACGATAAAGAAAAACAAAAAACAATTTTCCAAAGATTATACCGACGTAAAGCTTTAAGGTCGGAAAGTGAATTCATCTTTATTTATTTACTATACCGATATGACTGTGTATAAACCTAATAACGTGGTATTGCTCATTTCATCTACTCATTTAGATGCGGATATGGACAGCAAACAACGTATTTCAGGAAGAAAACATCCTGCCATCATAACCAACTACAACTGAATAAAAGGAGTAGCGGAGACCTTAGACCAGATGTCACTACATGAATTGTGAAAGAAGATCAAACAACAATAAAAAATGTTCAAAAATAACATGTTTATGTATTGTTTCAAAATATGCGCTAATTTGAGTCATAGTTAGCGATAAAGGAGTAAATAGAATGGTTACCGTTCTAGGGTTAAACATGCTTCTTGTATACCATCTCTTTTCGGATAATTTCCTGGAACAACGCGGTTAATGATCTCGTGCCATTTTAGCACTATTAAAAAAAATAGAAAAAGACAGCTTAGCGGAATTACAATACGAAAAATAATAAAATGTTTTAAACTGTTTACTTTTGCCATACAAATCACATTTGAAGTCACGTTGTAAAATATAGATGTAAACAGGCAAAAAGTGTATAAGTTTTTATATTCAAGATATAAAATCTATATTTTTAGTTTGATTAAAATCCAGAATATTATTTTCAGTAAATGTAATATTAAAACTCGGATGTTAAATTATTTTTATATTATTTTTTCAAATACGTTAATATTATTTAGTAAACATTTTTGTTAACATTGTTTATTGTTCTGTCACCTCTAAATAACTCTAATTATCGACACTATATTTTTTTCGACCAAACAATGGAGGGACTCTCTTCTCTTTCCCTTAACGACCCTAATATTATGTAAACAGCGCCCACATACGGCATTTAATCAAATTACCGGGCCATAATTTATCACAAAGAACGCTCTTGTGGTTACCAATAAGCTCAAATTGAAACTTTTGCGAATTATTACCGTAAATTGCCCGCTAATTTCGGCGCTAATGACAGATAAATACCGTTGCCCATCGACCCGGTCTGAATTCTTGAGACCCGGCCCCACGTAACGTTTTTGGGCGACGTCGTTTTTCGGACATCTCATACGTATCATTACGATTACGTTCTGTAGACGAAGACGAGCCAATTGCTTTATCTACAGGGTGAATCTTCAATTTGCGCATGAATATGCCTGGTTACTTTCATTTCTTACAATATATCAACTCGTACTTTTAAGCAGTGGTTTAATTTTTATCTCTCTTTTCGATTTTTAATTATTTCCAAGAACATTATTTACAGTAACTTTATAATTTCTCCCATCATGTTTCAGGTAGCTTTCTCCGCTAGAACCGCGTTTTAGATTTGTAAAATTTCGATGTTTCACCTTCCACTTTGAAGTCATTATCAAGCGAATCTAGTTAATTTGCCCCGAGGTCTCAATCTGCCTACTCCCCAGGATTCCCAACTAGAAAACAACTTTTCTACATAAATCTAAAACGCGATGATTCTATTCGATAACCTAGTAATTCTAACATTACCGACCGCGGAAGCCCTTAGCGAATATTATTTATTACTATTATTCACGTATGGGCCCTGGTGGACCACGCGAAGTATAATTAGAGGCGTTTGTTGTTGTTAACCTTCCTTTGCGCCCATACTAATTTCATTCTTTCGCTATGAGCTTTTTTCCTTTCGTCAGACCAACTTATTCCAGTCTTCCTACATTTTTCTCTCTGGCCAACCCTCCAAATGCCAACCTTGTGTCTAAAACAGCCTCTATCCTGAATTTCACTTTGTGAAATTTTTGCTGATCTTAGGTCCTCTTTAATTGCGGCAATCCATTTAATTAATTCTACTTTAGCTCTACTCCTATTTTCATAAAATTCGACTATTTGTCTAGTTAGCCTACTCGGGTTCATCCGTTTTATGAGTCCGTAAAACTTAAGTCTTCTTTTTCTTTCCTTCTTTTCAATGTCCTCGATGTCTCTCTTTCTATTCAAAATGAGCGTTTCTGTCCCATATAGACATTCTGGCTTAATAACTGTGTTGTAATGTCTCAGTTTTGTGTTTTTAGGTAGGCATTTTTTGTTGTAAATATTTTGTGTAAGTCTCAATGCCGTTTCCATTTTTTGACATCTAGCTTTATTGGCCGCTTTTTCCAACCCATTTTCCATGATTATTTCACCCAAATATTTGTATTGAGAGACTCGTCTGGTGTTACCATATTTTGTTTTAGAAATGGTGTTCTTAATCTGTTGCAGGTCATGTAATGTGTCTTTTCAAAGGAAATTTGGAGTCCTACCTTTTCTGCTGTTTCTTTTAGGATTTCAATCTGTTTCTGTGCCGTTAATACATCTTGAGTCAAAATTGCTAGATCATCAGCAAACGCCAGACAATCAATTTTGATGTTGGTTCTCCCCAGTTTAATGGGCTGGTCAATATTCAGTGCCGACTTTTTTTCACGCCACTCCTGTATTACTTTTTCTAGAACACAGTTAAATAAGAGTGGCGAGAGTCCATCCCCTTGTCTCACTCCAGTTTTAATTTCGAAGGGCTCTGAGATGTCACCCATCAATTTAAATTTTGACCTTGTGTTAGTTAGTGTTGCTTTAATAATTGCCAGCGTTTTCAGATCTAGTCCTTGTTCTTTCAAGATTCGGAATAAAGATTCGCGGTCAATAGAATCATATGCTTTTTTGAAATCCCCAAATGTACAGACGAAATGTTTATTGTACAGTTTTTGATGTCTTAGGATCAACTTTAGATTCAGGATATGTTCAGGGCAAGATCTGCCCGGTCAAAAACCTGCTTGATATTCACCAATTTTAGGTTCTAACTGTCTCTGTGCTCTGTCTAGTAGACATTGAGATAGAATCTTGTAACAAACTGGGAAAAGAGATATCCCTCTATAGTTGTTTACATCCGTTCTATCTCCTTTCTTGTGTAGCGGATGGATTAGAGCATCTTTCCAATCTTCCGGAATCCGTTCCGTTCGCCAAACTTCTTGTAGAATTTTGGTTATTTCCTTGATTGTACCTGGACCAGCCGATTTCAAAATTCAGCAGTGATTCCATCTTCACCAGAAGCTTTGTTATTTTTAAGCCTCTTGGTTTGACTAATTATTTCATCTTCATTCGGTGGTAATGAATCTGGGTTTGTTTGTTTAGGGTTTAGTGTTGGTAATTTGTTTAAAGGCTCAGGACAGTTTAATATTTGTTCAAAATATTTCGCAAGTTCTTTGTAATTGTCTTGGTTACTTAGAGCTAATTGTCCGTTTTCCTTTTGGAAGCAAAGACTTTGGGGTTGATAGCGTGTTAATTTAGTTTTAAATATTTTGTAAAAGTTGCGGCTGTTATTTTTTTGGAAATCTGTGGTGGGGATATATAGATATATATATATATATATATATATATATATATATATATATATATATATATATATATATATATATATATATATATATATATACTGCTTATATTTTATAATAAATAGCACAATAAATATTTTTTGTATACTTTCGGAAGACGAATATAATTTTAATTTTTCCTTTTGCTTTCTTCTTAATATCATTTATTTATTTAAGAGTATGGTTACTTGTTCTAGACTTTCTTTCTTCCGCCACTCTTATCTTTACTTGGTTACTATCCTTAAAGTTAACATGACTTTGAATTTGAGAGTATTAATATTTAAATAACAATTATAAAGTGCTATATATATATATATATATATATATATATATATATATATATATATATATATATATATATATATATATATATATTTTATTACAAATATTTTCGTGACCGTTTAGTATTATTATTATATTTTTATTTATTGGGATTTTCGGTCAGTGTCATCAGTTTTAATTTTTATTGTTTTATTTACGTTTCAGTTCTACAACGAACCATCATCAGAATACTTCTAAAATAAAAATTACTTTTATAAAAAAAAAAATACAAACTTATATTTAAAAACCTACCAATATCAATTAAACACTTAATTTTTCAATCAATCAATTTTGTAAATTAAATTTGTCTGTTCCATTTTGGGTGTTTGTGGTTTTGTAAATATTTGTTTAGTGTTATTATTGGGTATTTCTGCTATATTTATATTATATGGTTTAAGAACTTTTTTTATTTTATTATTTATTTCTGGTATGTATGGTAAAGGTATGTAAAAGTAATATAATAACATTATTAAATAATAAATTTTCATAATTTTTCCCCTTGTTGGTCCCTCTTGTTGTCTTCTCATTGATGTCTCATGCACTTTCCATGAAACACTTCAACAATTACGGAGATGTCGAAAAATGGCCTGATGACTGCACCACCTCAAAAGAGGTACGGTTTTTCTGGGAGGGCATCCACAAATTGTCAGAGAGATGGGAAAAATGTGCAGTTTGAGATACTTTTGAATAAATCATTTTTTACCTTTCTCCTAAATTAAACTAGTGTTTTTAAGAACAAATTAAAAATTATTAAACGCCACATTTGGAGGAATATAATTATAACACAGTTATTTTTTTCGATTTTCACATGACTGTTATTGCCATAGAGGGTATGTGCGACTAAGCATTTTAGATTAAAAAGCGAATGAACTTATATGCCAACAAAATACTTATAAATATTGAACGTCAAAAAAACAAAATTTAAACTATTTTACAAACATAATGTTTATTAAAATAAATAATAATTTTGCATTTGCGATTTTGACAGAAACTTGAAATTCGATTAAATGTTTCCTTTTGTTTCTCGATAATGTGTTTAACCGGTCAAATACTCAAAAAAAAAATACAACACCACAAAACACGGAATTAAACTAAAACCCAATTATAAAAACGACATTTTAATCTACATCACGCAACACGAATAAAATAATATAAATTTCGCTATTTAAATTTAAAACGGATCCCGTACACGAACTTCCGGCCCTCCGGATGCATTTAAACCGCCGAAAACCGATTCAATTTTTAAACGCGCCGCGAATGCGCTTTTAACTAGCTAACAATTTATTTCTTTTCCGCCACAGTTTAATTGAATATTCGCCAGACCAAAAAGTGGTCAGATCGGAGAGAGACGAGAGATTGATATTGCGGAATCGCATTATATTTTCCACTCTGAAACGCATCATAGGTCAAACCGCGAAACAAAGGGATTCGATAGAACGTTTAAATTTATAAAGATAGACTTAATTGTGTTATATGTTAAATTGTTTGGATAAATTAATCTACGGGTGTGATTCAACAATTATTGTTATGAATCACCTAACACAACATTATGGAGTTAACACTTATTAGATTCTCTCTTTTGTCGTGGAGATTTTGTTTTGCAGCACTAGTTCACGGCTCACAAGGATTAATCCACGATTTTCACCTCTTTGGATTATCGTAGAGGACGCGCTTTTCTTTTTCTTGAATGTGAAAAGCAATGAGTCAAGAACATCAAAGCATCTATTCTTACTCTTAGCTGTAAGTTCATAAGGGACCCAACAACTCGTCATTTAAAATATTTCTAGATTGTGTAAACGTGTAGAAATTGTTTACGGAGTTACTCCGAGTTCATGTCCGAGCTTCTCCAATGCCAAAATCACACAAATCACGTCCTAATTTCTGCAGCATTTTTTCGATTGAAAGGCGATAAGAATACAAGCCTCAAATGTTGATTTTCGAACGACATCGCATCGTCAGTTGATTTTTCTCAGTAGTCATATTGTGAGAAAAAATCTGATTTGAATAGATTCTCCAGTTGATGAAATGTAGAGGCCCAGAATTAAGTTGCGGACCTAATAAAAGCAAAGGTTTTACGGTCAGAGACGCATCAGCATCTAAGGCTATTTAGCGACTGGACCTACAGCTTAACGTGGGTTCCGAACCACGTTCATCAGCACCGATAAACCCAGGCGAGTACCAGGCTCAGGCTATCAACCCTTGGTTATATGCCTACCCATAAGTCTATCAGGAAGCCTACCGACTGGCGAGTGACCAACGTAGAACACTTCTCAGAAGGCATCCGGTCTTACCCAGCCTTTAACTGGCGTGACAGAGGGGTAATTCGTTGTCGGATTTTACACTCTTGCCTAGAAATAACCACAGATATTTAGGTGTGGATATGTGTGGGCGTGTATGTATATGTGAGTGTATATAAGTGTGTGTAGGAAACGAAGTAAGACGGACAGAAGAATTAAAGAAAAACACCCATCCGAGCGCTGGAATCGAACCAGCTACTTTTGGATTGCCAGACAGGCGACTACCCACCAGACCACCGCGGCCGGTGAGGACCTAATAGTAAGATACATCAATGGTCTGCATACCACTTTATTTTGGAAGCGTGTGAGGATTTCAAAACATGATGTAGCAAGGCCTGTTTCAAAGAAACTGAATTTTCGTCAAAAGGAACACCGCATATACATTGCTTAAAACACAATGAAATGGGCAAATTCGAACCCAAAATTTAATAAACCTATCTTAACAAGCCGAATGAAGCGAAACCGACAAAATTACTCTAAAGTCATTCGAAAAGCAAAACCATATTTTTTTCTTTTTTTGGATTTTTCGCCACGATCTAAAACTCAAAGAATATCAAAAATAACTGTTCTTATGTAAATAAAGAATCACTGGATAAAAACAAAAAACCAAACGGAGACAAATTTCAAAAGATTTTAAAGAATATTCCTATTCTAAATAATACATTTAAGTATTTCAATACACAATCAGTACAGTAAACAATTACACACTAAACCACACCTATATATATATATATATATATATATATATATATATATATATATATATATATATATATATATATATATATATATATATATATATATATATATATATATATATATATATTAGTAGTATGTCACCATTATTGTCGATATAAGTATCGACATACCCAAAAAAAATATTTACTTCCTATCTTTGCTTTATATATAGAAATTAATATAATTTATTTTTTAGATTCGTTTTGAAAACGGGGGGGAGAAGATCCCCCGAAACGTTAACGTAAAAAGTTTGTATTTTTATATTTTTAAAATTTTGTTCGATGTGCAAATTTATTACAGAAAAGAATCACTAAAAAATATGTCTCCGTTTGATTTTTTGTTTTTACCCAGTGAGTCTTTATGGCGAAAAACCCAAAAAAAAACAAATATATGAACACGCCACAATCATTGAGACATTACTAAGCAAAACCATGTTGGCTGTTTTATTTATCTATCATACTGTTGCTGTTATCCCCTTGGAATATCTTTCGAAGATACGACAGTAGTCGACAAACAATACTATCTATAGTTGTAAGACTTTTGTGAGATAATGTTTGGCGGAAATTGCCAGATTTGTGAAAGAACAATTATTGATTTTGCATTATGACAATATGCCAATTTTTTACCAACTCAACGAACTTTATCGACCAAGCACCGTATTCATCAGATGTGTCCCCGTGTGACTTTTTTAGTCCCAAAAACTCACATTATTACTTCTTGCAAGAGGTTTTGAGTAAATTGAAGCGTTAAAATAAAATTCGCATAAAGAGTTGACAACATAAGAAAGAACATCTAAGAAGTGTTTGAACGACTGGATTATCGCTGACGAGCGTATCGTATTAAAGGGGGCAATATTTTGTACGACAAAATACTTATCGGAGTGTTATGGTATGTCCATATCTGTTCAACTTTTTGGTTTAACATGCGCTTCAACCTGTCTTTCAACTTGCTTTATTGCATGTGTTAGCGCATGCATCCTAGCGCGGGGTAAGACGCATGCCGCCTACCTATCCACATGTTTGCGTCAGTTTCGTTCAATATTGCTGGCGAGTTCAGTAAAGACGGTTTTTTAAAAACATTAAAAACATTTTATTTTGAAAGTTCCTACTGTTAACTGTGTAATTTCAGTTTCATAAATACATTGTTATATTAGCCGGTATGAGTGCTGCTCTGTTAGTGTTTATAAGAACACGAAAAATAAGGGAGAAATACAGAAAATCTGTATGGACAAAGCAATATTTATATTTTCCACTCTGAAACGCATCATAGGTCAAACCGCGAAACAAAGGGATTCGATGGAAAGTTTAAATTTATAAAGATATACTTAATTGTGTTGCATATAATATTGTTTGGATAAATTAATCTACAAGGGTGATTCGACAATTATTGTTCCTAACACAACCTTATGGAGTTAATACTCATTAGATCCTCTATTTAATTTTCGCCTTTTTTGACTACCTAAACATTTATTTATGAAAAAAGCAATACAAACTTAAGCTTCCAAGTTATCTCATTCACTTTCTATGCAGTTTCAAAATTTTTCTAGCAACTGTCGAATCTCAGATAAAAAAAATTGTTTTGAAGCCTTTGAAGTTTTTTCGGCTTCCTCGAGAGTTAGGGGGCAGTGATCAACACACCAGGTGATGTTCCATGGATTGAAAAAGATCAACATCCGATTGGGTCTAGTCTGGCGAATACACTAGGTTCGAAAAAATCTCCCACCTCAATTCGGTAATTATTTCCTTTTTGCTGTTTTTTGTTGTATGTAATCGTGTGTTGTCCTAACAGAAAATGACTTCCGTCAGAGCGTCACTAACACGAGTCAGTTGCTGCTGATAATGGATCCCCAGATGGAGTAACTCATAATGAACGACACCCAGCTGATCGCACCATCTATAAAGCCACACCTTTTTGGCGTGGACATTTTGATTTGCGGTACTGGTTAATCGCTCACCGGGATTAAGCCATTTTCGCCTATTTGGATTATCGTAGAGGATGCACTTTTCACGATAGGTTATAACCGTATGTAGAAAGTTCTTTTTCTTAAATCTGGAGATCAATGGCACAAGAACATCAAAGCATCTGTTCTTATTCTTAACTGTAATTATAGTTTTGATTGATTGCGCGGTTGGCTCTTGGTGAAACATAGTAACAATGATAATAATTAAAACACTTGGTATTTGTTTCACAATATATTCAAGATATTCTCTAACATGTTTCGGCCTCGCGACCATTCTCAAAGAGAGTTATGTATAAACTAAACTAAAGTTTCAAAGTGCTGTCTAATGGAAGTCGGTTTTTTCATCTCGTTAAATTTATTACACTATCAATAATTGGAGTATTTCCGAAGTCTAGCTGTGTGTTTGTTAGGTTTTTGCCGTCGTATATGGCTTTTTTAATTTCGAAAATTTCCAGGGAATTTAACAGCCTGCTTTTATTGCAGCTATGTATTAATTTGGTATTATTAATGTTAAAAAATGGTTCTGGTCTATACAATGTTCGGCAAAGCCCGTCTTTCTCTGATTGTGTAAAATTGAATATTTATGTTCTTTTAGCCTATCATTGAGCGATCGGCCCGTTTGGCCTATATAAATAGCATCACACATATTACATTTAATTTCGTATACTCCAGATTTGTCACAAAATTTTGCTCTTTCTTTGTTATTGTTTAACATCGATGCAAGATTATTCTTATTAACAGAGATAATATTAATATTTTCGTTCTTTAACTGATTTGTGATTCTTGAACTTAATTTGTGAATATAGTTTATAGCATGCCAATTTTTAGAATCTTTTTCGGGTGTTGCGGCATAAAAATGTTTGGTGTTGTTTTTCTTAATCTTGTTTTTTATCATTTTATCTATGATGCTTGGCTGATACTCAACTTGGCTGTGTAAAGTCATTCGAAAATCAAAACCATGCTGGCTGTTTTCTTTATCTATCATGATGTTGCTGTTATCCCCTTGGAATATCTTCCGAAGTTACAAACAGTCGACAAACATCTATAGTGAAATCTATAGTTGTTATGAGGCATTTGTGAGATAATGTTCGCCGGAAAGTGCCACATATGTGAAAGAACAATTTTTTTGATTTTTTCCCTCTCCCCTCTCATTAAAAGCATTAATTTTTTGTGTAGTTATTTGATGTAATAAAATCCCTCTCATTAAAAGCATAAATTTTTTTGTCTAGTTATTTGATGTGATAATTTTACTAAATTTGCATTTTGTGTTGTTTTAATTAATAAATGTATAAAACTTAACTTGTTTTTTCACTCTATAGTTAAACTTATCAAAGTGAGTAGCAATGTGTCAGCTGTCAAAAACATTTGAAGTTGATGAATTTGTAAATATTCAATATTAGATAGACAGGGGATCTACCAAAACAGAAAAATTGGCACGTGGTTGGGATCCTCTGAAAAATTCAAGAAGTTCGGAAATGGTTGAATTTTAGGTACTTTAAGGTGATGTGGTAGTGATAGGTGTTTTAAGAAACCTTTTTGTTTAAAATGATGATTGTAAAAACTTCTTGGGTACATTTACAAAAGTTCTTTACACTCTGTATTTGTTATTACTCAAAATAACCAGCACTGAAGCTGGACTACAAAATTGAAATACATTGACAGTTGATTAAAATCCCGTAACGTTACTTGACCTACTTCAGATATAATCATTGTTTAGTATTGTGTGGTCTTCCGCTAAATACACATTTGCAAATCAAATAACCGGCATGTCGTCCAGGTGAGTCGCCAATTCGAACGCCGCACATTCCAAAAATGTCAGCGCGCCTTTCCATTAGCCGCTCATCCCATTTAGCCGCACCACGATCGGTCCTGATTTCGGCTAGAGGTGAACCGAATTAACATGCACCGCGTTCGCAGGGTCAGGAAAAAAAGACGACCGGCTTTCTCCTAAAAGCGAGACACTCGGTCGTGATCGGTTAATTTTTGTGTTCTCCTCTAAATTAGAACAAAGGATTTGTATAGAGTTTGATCGGTCTCCGGATCGAATAGCTTCTTAAATTGCCGGTTCGTGAAGCGGCGAATTTATTTTAACCTACTCCGGCTGGTTCGGTACAGGGATTTCGTGCCGACGAATCGGTAGAATTCGCGTGTTACCGATCGGAATTTCAACGATTGTTCCGTACCGGATCCGTGTCATATCTGAGAGATCGAGATCTGTTTGTCAGCAATGTTGATTTACCTTCAGCCGTAGAAGTTTCTAAGAAATGTATTTTATTGTAAACCGCATTCGTTCGATTTTATATGCTACTCACATCTCCTTAAATATAATTAATTTGTGCATTAGTACGTGACAACTCTTCGGTGTTTTCAAAAGTTATGGGGCTCATTCGAAAAGTTCTCCACCTGACATAGAGATGTCTCAAGTTTGACTAAATTACTATGATATTTCTCAGGTATGATTCGATGTTTATAGCGATTGGGTAAAGCAAACAAGTTTTCAGATTTTCTGAAAAATAGATAAAATTAAACTTCCAATTGTTATAAAGTACTGTTGGTATACGACAAACTTTACGACGCACGGTTTTAAACAGGCGTTAGCATCAGAAATAATTAAACGGACAATGGTCCATCCCCAATGATAAAGGAACTTATCGAACATGGGAATCACTGGGGAGGAGAGCCCTGACTGTCCTTCCGGATAGTGCCCCTTCATGGTGTAGGACTTCTGGGGGGAGTTGTTTCTGCGCGAGCTAGGTGTTCGGTAGATTCCATGCTTGAAATCAAGAATTCAATGGGCTCTACCTGACCAGACATCACGTTATAAAGTACTTTGATTTATAAGGTTATAACAGTAGATGAAACATGAATTCACCATTACACGTCAAAGATGAAGCAGTAGTCCAAAAAGACCGTCGAAACAGATGAAAATGTGCCAAAGTCATCGGAAGGGATTCGATCTGCAGACAAAGTTATAATTACGGTTCTAGAATTATCGTGGTCTGGTATTCTTAAACTACTTGACAAAAAGCATAACCATCACTGAGTCACAATATTGCTGCTGAACATACAGTCAATCAAAAAAGTGTCCATTTATTTATGTTCAAATTGAAATATCTTTCAAAGTATCTATCGGCAATCTCCTAAGGAATAATAAAAATAAAATTAAATTCGTGTCAAACACTTCATTTGAACAAACGATATTACCATCATAAAAATCTACACTTTAGTAAAACGCTATTCAGCATCATTAGTTATTAATAGTTAATCAAGTTGGCCTAGGTCAAATTTCGTTTAAAACAAATGAATCGTACTTGTTTAAAAGAGTCACTTTTAAATCTGTGTTTTCGTAGTTGAAGCAAAATCAATGATAAAAATTGCGAAATTCCAATTTCTGTTAGAAAAATTATCGTAGATTTGTGGAAAAAGACCTTTAGAAATATTGGCCAAATAATTGGAAGATCACATGCCACTGTACAGTACGTAATAAATCGGTACAAAGCCACCGGTTCCTATAAAGACCTGCCACGGTCTGGTCGTCCCAGAGTGTTAACTGAACGCGAAGAGTCTAGTGTTCTGAAAAAGATTAGAATCAATTCTAAAATAAGCGCTCCAAAACTTACAGAAGAAATCAAGGAAAAGTTGCTCAAAAAATGTTAGTTCTCAAACAATTAGAAATTGCTTGCATTGGGCGGATTATAACGGATGCGTTGCAAGAAGAAAACCATTAATTTCAGAAAAAAAATCGAAAAAAACGTTTACATTTTGCCCAAGAATATGCTAATAAAATCAATGAGTTTTGGGAAAGCATTATCTTTAATGACGAAACAAAAATTAACCTTTTTGGGTCGGATGGCCGGCATGAAGTCTGGAGAAAAAAAATACAACTTTGAAAATTGAAAATGTTTGTCCTACAGTGAAACAGAGAGGAGGTAACGTTTTATTGTGGGGGTGTATATCTGCTAATAGAATAGGCAATTTAGATTTCATTGACGATATTATGAAGCAACATGGTTATTTAAACATTGTAAGGAATAATTTAAACCAAAGCGTTCAAAAACTTGACCTTGAGGGTTGTTGTTTATTCCAACAAGATAACAATCCCAAGTATACTGCTAGACTTGTACGTGAATGGATGATCCATAATGTCCGCCAACAATTTCATACACCACTGCAATCACCGGACATTAACCCAATAGAAGACCTGTGGGAAGAACTAAAGCGTCGCGTGAGAAGACACCAAGTTAGAAATAGGGAAGATCTCAAAAATAAAATAAGGCAAGAGTGGCAAAACATTACACCAGAAGTTACAAGCTTGTATTAAGTCTTCCAAAAAGGCTTAATACCATAATTAAAGCAAATGGCAATTGTACAAAATATTAGCTCTTAACAAAGTTGCAATTTAGCTTAAGAAATGTTAGTATATGGAGACTTTTTTGATATAATTTTTTGTTGCTAAAATAGTTTTATTGTTCATTGTTCAAAGAAAGTGTTTCAAACGACTTTACTTTTATTCCTTAGGAGATTTCCGATATTTACTTTGAAATATATTTCTAATTAAACTTAAATAAAAAAAGAAGACTAAAAAAATATTTAAAAAAAAACTAGTGTATGGAGACTTTTTTGACTGACTGTAAATCTGGGGTTCTTATTGCAAAATTGTATGACTTACGCTTCGAAATGTTTCCAGATCTATCGCTTTCGCCGAATTTCGCTCGGAGTAATGATTTTTCTCTTACCAAAACTGAAGAACTAGCTCCTTGGATAAAAATGCATTTCAAATGTTGAGATTATAGCTGAGATAACCGGAATCAAATAATTCGCATAATATGAAGGTATTAAAAAATTGAAACATCATTGGTCTAAATGTATTACATTGACGAGGTGGAAAATATTTCTGTTTTCTTTGTTAAGCCAAGAACTTTTAACGTAAATAGAAGTTTAATGTCAATTTGCACATTGGAAAATTAAATACAAATATTCTTGTTGCAATATGCCTGTCTGAATTATGTACTAAAATCAGGAATATAATTTATTTGTGATAAACTATTTGTAATAGGTATTGCAAGTAGTTTAAGAATATTTAATACCAACATATGTTGAAAAGCATTTATAATCAAATGTATTACGTTTCTCGTAACAATGTTTGAGGTTCGCCTGTTTTAACAGAAAAATATTTAATGAAGCTGATATTAACATGAAACATTCTCTTTAGATAATGAAACTATATCAGGTTTTACTAGTTATATTATTTTCGATAACTAACATAGAGAGATACAGTAGAGGCCATAAAGAAACGGGACAGTCTGAAATTTGAAATATAATTGTTAATAAAATTGGTATCATGTATTTTTTTCTTGGTTTTTTTTTTGTTTGATTGGGAATGTTGTTCTTTATTCGATATTTTAATCGGTTTTTCATATTTGAATGAGTCAAAAAAATGTTCTCTGGTTTTTTGTAAAATATGCCAGAAATTGAGGCAGTCGTAATAAATGGGACACACAATAAAACAAACACATTTTGTAAAAAATTGTATTGAACAAAGACGAAAGAACAACATTTACACATTAATATTTCGTAGAATAACCTTTGGCTTTAATCACGGTCTCAGCCTCATATCTACGCGGCATGGAATCGACTAAATTGACCAAAATATCCAACGGAAGCCGATTCCACTCTTGTTGCAACGCCTCCATTAACTGATCAGTTTTTGAGAACTTGCGCGTAGGAATTCGTCGATCCAATTCCTCCCAAAGGTGCTCAATATGATTCAAATCAGCAGCAGTAATTTGTTTTTGCTGAACCACTGCTTAACAAGCCTCAATGCATGTTTCGGGTCGTTGTCATCTTGGAAAATCCAGTTAGCGGCCATCTTTTCTTGGGCGTGTGGAAACATATGCTGTTCCATGATGTTACGGTAGTTCTCCGCTTTCATTACTCCTTCAATTTGAACAAGTGGACCAACTCAAGTAGTTGACGAAAATTGTCAAAATCAGTATAATTACTCCAGACCATTACAGAACCGCCACCGTGTTTTACCGTCGGAATCTGGTACTTTGGGTCGTTTCTTTTTTCGATACGACGATGCACATAACGAATTCCATCCATAGAAAACAAGTTGAACTTGCTCTCATCGCTCCAAAAAACACGTCCCCACTCCGCCACTGACCAATTACGGTATTCCTAAGCAAATTTGAACCGTGAGCGTGCGTTTTTCCTCGACAGCAGCGTTTTTTTCGACTGTTTGTTTCCGATGAGGCCACTTTTACTAAAATTAATTCAGTTATTCTCTTAGTGTGGATTTGGACACCTGAATGGCGTGGTTCTCGGCCGCGTATCTTCGGATGTATGTGCTGTTTTTGTGAGGATTCGCTTTGACTATGGGTACAAGAGATCTTGAGAGGCATGGCGTCACTTTTGGAGGTTGGCCGGATCCTGTCTGCCACGGGGTATCCCCGGTGAGCCTTCAATTTTTATGAATTCTACTTACGGATGACTTCGTCGTGCCATATCGCTAAGCAACGACTCTACAGCTGTCTCCTTTTTCCATATCGCGTACAATTAATGACTTAGCATCATCACACAACTGCCTCTTCTGAGACATCTAAAAAACGCACATTTTACACGTTTTTTACAAATGTCCCGTTTTTTATAACCCCCTCAATTTTTGGCATATTTTACAAAAAAAGAGATAAATTTTTTTTTGACTCATTCAAATAAAAAAACAATTATATTTAAAATTTCAGACTGTCCCGTTTTTTATAACCCCTACTGTATAAGAAAGAACCACCCAAACTGCAATTTTTCGATACACGTACATGTTTGTCAACAAGACCGAAAAATAACTCTAGGTTTGTCCCAGGATCTTTTAAAAGTATATGACAGATTAAATAAACAAATAAATCATAGTTAAAAATATTAAATTGAAAAATGTAATGTTGTCTTAGTCAAAAAGTAGCTATGCAAAATAATAAAAATGTATTATTCAAAAATGTGTGGGTTTTTCACAAACTTACTGAGGGCAATCTGCTGGACCGAATCTCTTCGTCTAATGTTTTGCTGAAAAAATTTCTGAAACGAATGGTAACAGGTGATTGTGAGTAAAAGTCAATTGTATGCAACCAATTGTATGCAACCAAAAAAAATCATAATAATTGTCTGGATCAGCGATTTTAAGTACGGCGAAAGACGGTGAAATTGTTCCAATGCAACACGTTTCTGGTCGTTGGTTTAGATGATTCAAAAGTGGTGATTTAGACTTGAAAGACAAAGAACGCCCCGGTCAACCGAAAACATTTGAAGATGGGGAATTGCAAGCATTGTAGGAAGAAGACGCTATGCAAACTCAACAACAAATTGCAGAGAAGTTAAGTGTTAATCGTCAAACCATTTGTGATCGTCTGCATACCATGGAAAAGATTCAGAAGATAGGAAAATGGATACCACATCGGCTGAACGATAGACAGATGGAAAAAACATAAAAAAATACTTTTTTGCACCGAATCGTGACTGGAGATGAAAAATTGATATATTTCGAGAACCCAAAATGCAGAAAATCATTAGTTGACCCAAAACAACTGTGAACATCGACCGCAAGACCGAATCGCTTTGAAAAAAAGACAATGCTGTGCATTTGGTGGCATTAGAAGGGTGTCGTGTACCATGATCTTCTGAAACCAAGTGAAATAGTTAGTTCATCTTTCAGGTATCATCGTTGGGTGTCGTTCGCTACCATCAACAAATAATCAATTTGAACCATAGATTGATTGGAAAGCGTCGAGAACGAGCTACAAGACACAGAAAAGTGATTTTGCAGCACAACAATGCCCCATCACACACAACGAAAATGGTCAAAGAGACCATTTCTGCACTTGACTGGGAATTATTGCACCACCCGTCGTACTCACCAGAGTTATCAATAATTATGGAGATGTTGAAACATGACTTAATGATAGGACAACATTAAAAAATGTACGGTTTTTCTGGGAGGACATCCACAAATTACCAGAGAGATGGGAAAAATGTGCAGCTAACGATACTTTGAATAAACCATTTTGTACCTTTTTCCTATTGTATGTATTGCATTCTCCTATTGTAGTGTATTTTTTTAAGAAAAAATTAAAAATTATTAACCGCTACATCCGGTAAATAATAATGGTATTTATATAATAAACTAAATAGATATGCAAATAAACTGTTTGCGTTTCTTTCTCTTAATAAAATCCCCTTTCCAGACAACCCGGTAAGTTCTGTTAATCAACAGAATTCCCAACATACCACCTACTAAAAATTTTTTCGTAAACACAATACTAAACAAACTCATGTTGCTTTTATTTAGTGAAAGATAAGTAAATTCAGTATCATTTGCATTATGATTATTTTCAATTTACAGAAAGTTAATCATATCATATGAAAAAATTATGTCAGACAGCAGTCACTCATCCAAACAGCCCATTTTCGACATCAGGGCAATTTTGTAATCTTGCCCCGGTTTGTGTAAAGATAATTCTCGAAGTGTTTGCGGATTAAATATGTCGGAAAGCTTGTCTCAATCGGCTTATCAACGCAGGCGGAGGCTTTCGGCATTATAAAATCTTGCGCAAATATTTAAAATAACGTGAACACGACTCCGAGCAATAAATATACTTGTAAGTATGCTGCTGTGGAGTTTCGCGTTTCTTTTTCGGTAAATACGCCGGCAGAGGTGGTAGATGTTGAGCAAACAAGAATTTGGCAGCGGTCTGGGGTTGCGGCTTGATTCGGTTTTTAATAGGGGTGGTTTTCACGAAAAATATCCCCTTCAATTATAGCGTACGCGATGCGAATGCGAACATAATTTGGTAGAAGATGTTTGGTTGCAAGACCTGACATACGGCGTATATTAATATAATTTCAAAGGCTTAGGTAATAAGGCAAAGGTAAGGTAATTTCAAAGGTTTCTCTTGTCCATTTACACAATTTACATATTCACACAACACTTTCCATAATTCTAAATATTATTTTAATCACTTCTGATTATCCACTGCTAGTAGAAATAGTAATAGGTGTTAAAAATGTTTATTTTTTGAAGTAAACATAATCTTCTTCGGGAAATGTTTGTCATTTATAAAATTACCTTGGACACAATAACAAAAGTTTAATCTTCTATTATCACCACCTCCTTTCAATGTATATAAGAACTTTTTTACGCTTTTTAAGGCTTAATTTTGTGACAAACGAAACATCTTCTGATTTTATCCTTGCTAATATTCAGTTGAAGCGATAAATCTTGAAGGTCCATGTATGGATTTACTCGATTTGCCGCCAATATATCGTTATCCTCAGGATGCGGGTATATTCGACGAGGTTGGCCTTTTTGATGGATCTTAATAACACTGCCAGTTTCATTGAAAGGAGCATTTACAGCACGTTTGGGATGTCTCATGTTAAACTCTGCACCAACTTCTCTGCTGTTACGAGCAAAATCACCAAACAACCGGATTATTTCGATTTTTTCTCTTAAAGTTAATGCCATTTTAATTCTGTGATCACTGACTAAAACTTAACGCAATACACTCAAAGTTTAATCTGACTGACAATTAGCACTAGTGTCAAATTATTACTTTGCATGGCACACTAATTATCAAATTAAAAAATAAACTTGTAATAATTTTGTGTATAGACCAAAATAATGAAAAAAATAAAAATCTGAACATTCTGAATAACTTTTTCTCTTAACTTTTTTTCGATATCTCTAACGCGAAACAAAATTCGAGAATTGACCCTGTTTGTGAATTCGTAGTAGGCTGAGTTTAAAGTTCAGATTTCAGTTGAGTATTTTAAAAAATGTGATCCATCAATGTGTATGACTGCAAAAATTCAAATATGTATTAATTCAAATAGCGAACATATGGGAGTGTCTTTATATATATATATATATATATATATATATATATATATATATATATATATATATATATATATATATATATATCCAATGAGCCATGTATAAGCCATCTGACCAGAAGTCGATGAAAAAATTCAAATATGTATTAATTCAAATAGCGAACATATGGGAGTGTCTTTATATATATATATATATATATATATATATATATATATATATATATATATATATATATATATATATATATATATATATATATATATATATGTCCAATGAGCCATGTATAAGCCATCTGACGAGAAGTCGGCGAAAATATGGGTTGTTTGATTGTGGAAAGTAAAGTCCTCCATTCCGACAGAGCTCCCACGCTATCCGTGGTATCCCGTGCTATAAAATCCATAAAATGAAGAAATTTTGAACTTTTCTATCCTAAGCTTCTCTAGAGAAAACATTCGTTTTATAACGAGTGTTTCAAAAAGGGCTGCAGCATTTGTTTCTTTAATGAAAAGACAACTAATTCAAGTAAACTCAGAATACATATTAATTTATAATATAGAAACATGGAAACTTTATGTATGGAATAGCACATTGCCGAAATGTTCACCTCGATTCTCCCGAAAACCTTTGGTTCATATATCAATTCTCATATTAAAACTTTTGACATAAAACAACAAACTCAAAAAAAAATTACCACTAAACTTTCAGTTTCAAAAGAATCAGTTCTTTTATGGGCTTTTGCTAACCATGCTAGCATCATTAAAAGATGGTTCAATTTGAGTAAATCATCTCTTGTTGATGCCAACGTGGTTAGCGAAATGTACGTCGAGAAATTAAAAGAAGCGATTTGGCGTTTAGATGTAAATTTCTTTAGGTTTAACGGCTCATAAATTGAAGAACTCTACTCAACTTTTTGAGTAAACATTTTGTTTAATTCAAAATTTAAAAATAATCCTTTGTTTAGTCAAAAACCCTATATATTTAAGCTAATAAGGTTTCATTAAAACAATATAATTGTATAATATTGTCTATAACATAGTTGATTATACAGGGTGTTCTCAAAGTTTAGTCATTTATTTTAATAGGTTATGGAACTCGTAAAAAGAAGTCATTTTACCAAAAATCATTTATATAAAAGTTCCAAAATAAGGAAGTTATAAATAGTTACAAAATTTGAAAACAGACCTGATTTTTTGATATTCTCGACCACCGCGTTGTAACAGGATGAAGGCTGAGTTCTACAACCTGTTAAAATAAATGACTCAACTTTGAGAACGCCCTGTATAATTATGAACAATAATATTTTTCAAGAATCTGTTTAATTCCGCATTACCCAACATTCAAACTTATAAGACCTACAAAACGAAATGCATGTAAAATCATGAAATCATCATTACAACATTTCTTCCTCGTGTCATAATAAACCATTGAGTAGAGCTAATTGAAATTAACGTCTAATAAATCACTCATCTGCAAAACTTTCAAAACTAACTATTAATAAAACGGACATTTTAATCTCTCTTATCCCCCTAATTACCCGCTAAACATGATAGTTCAGTGTGATTTTTGTTAAATTCGTAATTGTTCGAAGATATACATTCGTATTTGCGAGATTTCATCATCAGATTATTTCACATCGAATCAATGTAAAAGAAAGAGGAATCTGTAATACGGCGAGATTAACTTTATCAGGTAATCGAAATAACATCCCCCCTTTATATTGCTCAAGTCAAAGTCACACACACACACACACACACACACACACACACACACACACACACACAGGTATACACACAGGTATATATATATATATATACCTGAGTGTGTGTGTGTGTGTGATATATATATATATATATATATATATATATATATATATATATATATATATATATATATATATATATATATATATATATATATATATATATGTGGACAGCTTTGTATATCTTGGGCAGAGGATTTCCATGGAGGGGAATACCGCCCGGGAGGTGGAACGGCGTGTTAAATGTGGCTGGCAGGCATTTGGTAGGCTCAACATAGTGTTTAAGAGCAGACTCCCACTTTGCCTGAAAAGAAAAGTATTCGATCAGTGCGTTCTGCCCGTTATGACATACGGAAGTGAAACCTGGACACTCACATCGCAATCAATTCAAAAACTTCGGGTGGCACAGAGGGGAATGGAAAGATGTATGCTTGGCATTACAAGACGAGACAGAAAGTCCTGCGCATGGATCAGGGAACAAACAAAAGTCTGTGACATCATTGGAAGAGTAAAACAGTTGAAATGGAGATGGGCAGGCCATATAGCGAAGCGATGGGACGACAGAAGGACCAAGGCAATCCTGGAGTGGATACCGCTTGATCGCAAACGTCCGCGAAGAAGACCGAAAGCACGATGGACTGATGAGATCGTTAAGTATATTGGACCCGAGTGGCAGAGGAAAGCCCAGGACCGTGAAGGTTGGAAGCATGCTGAAGAGGCCTTCATCCTGCAGTGGATCGATACGGGCTGGTGATGGGATGATGATGATGATGATATATATATATATATATATATATATATATATATATATATATATATATATATATATATATATATATATATATATATATATATACCTGTGTGTGTGTGTATGTAGTATAGTATAGTGTATGTAGTGTGTAAAAATAATGATGAAATGGCCTCGTGGAGAAAGATAATAAAAACAAAGGAAATACACCCGCACTCCACGTTGGTGCTTTGTCATTCCCCATTCGCCATCCAAAGCGCCAGCAAGCGTCTCCCAGGACCGGTTTCTGGCCTTGAGCCGTCATCAGCTGGGCTCAAGCTGAACGCCCGAAGAGCCGATGAAGGGAACGACTCAAGCCATGACCATATAAATCTGCCATGTCGAATGGCGACTGCAATCACATGCAACTCTGCCATCCTGTGGTAAACGACCGCGACAGACAAACTGTGCGGGACCGTTCATGGCCCGTCTAAACTCGGGTAAGTACCAGGTCTGTTCAAAAATAATGATGAAATTGGCTCGTGGAGACGGATATTAAAAACAAAGAAAAGACACCCGCATTCCACGTTGGTGCTTTGCCTACCGTCGGAAGTGATGTTTCTCCTGCTCTGGCTTTGGACAGTGGCATAGACACTGAGTAATCACCGACTAGATATTAGAAACATTACAAATATTACTAGAACATTATTTGGATCAATTCAATTAATTTTGATAAACAATTGAACTTGTCTCGTGTGTCTTCACATTTTTATGTCAACATCGTCGTGGTGGAGTCGCTGAAGAGATGCTTTCTTTGGATGATGCCATTCTGAAATGCATAATTTCCACTCCACGTTGGTGCTTTGTCGATGTACATAACACCAATGACTCTTCTCTCCAGGATCAGTAGAGGTGTACGTGTACCCCTCGTAATACCACCCCAAAAGAGAACGCTCCCACCTTCAAATAGGATACATGATTGAGGGGTTTCTAATTGAGCTTGTCGACCTGAGGTTTTCCAAACTAATGTTCCTCGTGAATCAGAAACCAAACCAATTCTCGTCTCATCGGAGAACATCGCCTTACTCTAGTTAGGACTATGATCCACCATTTCTCGAGCCCATTGCATTTGTTGAAAGGTTAGTTTGGGAACACGTAAAGTTCTTCTGCGGTGTAAATTTACCACTTTCAGTCTACATGTTATTGTTTGTCGTGAAACATTTACTCCTTCAAGCCTAACAAGCTCCCTTAATATACCAGTTGTACATTTCAGACGATTTCTTCGAGCTATCATTAATATCAGCACTTTGCATATCTGCACTTTGGGAAACATTTACAATTTCCGCGATATCACTTTGATTAAAGTAACAAAGCCCCCCCTCCCTCCCGTTGTCGCAAAGCAGTTACTATTAATCTGTTAAAATGAGATATCATGTTTCTAAGCATTTTTAAAAACGGATTGACTGAAAATTGAAAAAGAAGAGTATATATATATATATATATATATATATATATATATATATATATATATATATATATATATATAGTATATAACAAAATATATCCAAAATAATGTCCTCTCACTGCAATATTCTTATCCAACATTTTCTCCAATCCTTTTAGACTTTGGTTTATCTTTAGCATAATACTGGCTTGATTGCTAAGCTATTTCTGGGTCATAAGCATAGATCCATATCGTCACCAGAAATTATGCATTTCAGAATGGCATTATCCAAAGAAAGCATCTCTTCAGTGACTTCACCACGACGATGTTGACATAAAGATGTGAAGACACACGAGACTAGTTCAATTGTTTATCAAAATTAATTGAATTGATCCAAATAATGTTCTAGTAATATTTGTAATGTTTCTAATACCTAGTCGGTGATTAGTCAATGTCCATGCCACTGTCCAAAGCCAAAACAGGAGAAACATCACATCCGACAGTAGGCGGGAAGACCCGAGACACACCGAACAAAAAAAAATAGTACATACATTTCTTCAAATTAAGCTGTTATATTTCTCAGCAGTATCAGTCCAATACATAACTGGTATCAGTGTAAGATCTTTGAGTTCTGATAACGTCTTTTGTACTGATTACATTTTTAGTGCATCGACACAAGAAATTTTGTTTTCTAGATAAAATTTAATGAAAATTTTTAGCTCGGTAAATTTATATATGTACATTTTAAAATTAACCGAATAAAAATGTTCAACAATTACAAAACGCGCTATAATTTTTAACTTGACAAAAGCGAAATGATATGAAACTTTTGCGAGAGGACAAGAACAGTCAAATCAACATGATGAAACAAATAGTTGTAATTACTTGAAGCATGCAAATTTTAATAACAAAAGTCACCTTTCTTTTTATCATAGCAGTATTAAGGTATTCGTTTAGTTTTTGACCATGAAATCGCACACGAACCATCTCCACCTCTAGATGCTACGGCCTTTATAATAATAAAAATGCTATAAATAACCTTTATTTTATAAAAATAATAAGGAACGCCTTTTTAACTAAACATATAATTATTAAGAATGGTATTCAATATCATCAATATAAAGCCATGTTAAAAAGTTAATTGTTCTGCCCTTGATCTATAGGGTATGCTATTATATCATCTATTATTAAAGAACTCTTTTATTTATATAAGATGTATGCAGCAAACTTTTGTCAGTATTTGCAAAATTGCGAAATAATATTTTTCTATCAATACAAGAATGATCTCATCAGTTTACGGGCAGTGTAAATAGATGCAAAATGATAAAAGCAACATGTTAATAATGATCCCATTAATCTATTAGTAATATTACACTAATATCCAACTGATAAAAGTGTTCATTATTCAAAAACGCCAACAGTATTTGGAAGATGGTGTGAGAACAGGTCACCTACCAATACCTCGGAAGATTGACAATGTGAAATATGTATTTTCTAAGAGATCTTTTTATGAATTTGTATTTCTATATCACGCCAATATCACTGGTAAACAAAAATGAGTTTATTTGTTGTGACTTGAACAAAACATAGTGTATCTTATGTAAAGTTTGACCTAAAACAGAAATTTTCCTCAGATTTTTTCTATCAGACATAACTTTTTGACTATATGGTAAAGAATAGTTGCATTGTAATTATAGCAATAGATGTGGTTGTTCGACAAATTCCCTCGGTTTTTTTTATTAAAAAGTTTTGTTGAAAAAAGGCAAATCAATCAATGAAGTATTATTTGTCTTTGTTCACGACCTCTCGAACAATTTATTGGTGCCGTTTCGCCAGAAATCACCGGACCTAAACTCGAAGAAGTTTTTAGGTTCCCCATCGTTGGCAAAGGTTTTGCACCTTATTTGGTTGAACACCGAGCGGAAGAGGTGATAATCGTTTGGTGTAAGATTACGAGAGAATGCGGCGAATGCGGCGAATGCGGAAGAACCTTCCATTGGAGATCATTCAGAGCCTTCAAATCAGAGATCATTCAAAAACCTTGTTGCCCGTCTTGTACTAATCCAGCATTTCTCAGTACACAAGAGACTACCAGTCCAACCAAACACAGATCATGATCTTCTTGAGATGGAGATCTTGCTTAACTCTCGGCTTTGGTGTATGCGACCACCTCCTCCTTCCTTTGCTTCATATTGACATAGAGATAACAGCTCCACGCTCACATCACATACATGTTTGGCAGTAGTTAATCACTGCCTAAGCATTATATTTAGAATTAATCACAATCAAAGTAAAATAAAAAACAAATTACGTAGAACTCAAAAAACACGACTCACGACAGAAAATACTACACATTCAGATACCGATAGCCTACTAATAGATACAATCTGTATTCGTAGGAGCATATTTTTGTAGATTTAATGAACATGTCTTAACCAGTTATGTTCGTTACTGCTCACTGTAGATATCCGCCATGAGTTTATGAAAATAATGTACATTAATACCCCGACTTACGGTACTCCGTCTTACGCGAATTCGGATTTTTGAATAAGGCCGAGGCTGCACTGCGGCTAAACCGCCGTGGTTTTCAACCGTGTGATTTTGTGAGTCAGGAAAACTAATACAAGCGCCTGCACTTGCGATTTTTTATGAAATATGACTCGCAGGTAAAAACCGCACCACAATTTGTAACGATAGAACTTAGTTAATAATTTGTGTTATCATCTTCTTTTTCTATTTCTTAGTTTTAGACCAACAATACATACTGCTCTCTTGAACTCCATCTTCAAGCTGTGAAAATCGCAGGCAGTTTCACGGCTTTTAATTGCAGTGTGTGCATCTCGAGCGGTCTCGCGGTTATAGCGGTTAACCGCTCGCTGGAAAAAACCGTAGTGCGGCTTCGGCCTCAGGCGACACAACACCCGTTTCACCCACACTTGTGTTCGACTTACGACATGCACGAGTATATTTCGCGAAGACGCGACTCACGGTTACAAATTGTTTTGTTTGTTATATCATTTCTAAACAACTAGGTCATCTAAACGAAGTAGAACTGATCATCTGCATTAAATAAAAAAATAAAAACATTATCTTAATCTTATCATAAACTAAACATTATTAAAGATTCCGATACAAAACTAAAAGTTTATGAATTGGCAAAGAAGTTTGATCTACCAGAATTGACAGTCAGAACATTATAATTTTTTTTTTTAATTCTCCAAGCTGTGAAAAATGCTCAATATTTTGAATTCAAGCATCATTCGTAAACGTCGTGGTATTATAGCTGAGATGGAAACAATCCTGAAATTATGGTATGATAATCAAGTAAGAGTGAAAAAATGTCCTGTTAATCAAAACACGGCATGCTCTCAAACTAAGCTGATTTTTGTAAGATTAAAAGAAGAAGCTGGGGAGGCGGCCAAAGATGAAATATTTAAAGCTAGTAATGGGTGATTCGGCCTATTCAAAGGTCGATCTAACTGACATAGCATCGCAGAAAGTGGAGAGACGGCAAGTGCTGACAAAAAGGCTGCAAGAAACTCAAGGCTATGATAGAAGAAGGTGACTGTAGCAGCCAAATCGTATTCACTGTAGATGAGATTAGGTTGTTCTGGAAGAAGATAAGAACTAAAACTTTTATCGCGGGTGAAGAAAAAAGCTCTCCAGGTTTTAAGGCCTCTAAAGATCGATTGTCAGTAATGGTCAGCGGAAATGCAGCAGGTAGCTCTAAGTTAAAATCTTTCTTAATCTATGGCTCCGAAAATCGGAAAAGAGCTTTAAAAAGAAATCTAAAATTGGTTTGCCCGTGATTTGGACGTAACATCCTAAAGCTTGGGTGACAGTCTCCCTTTTTGAGGATTGGTTTGGTCATCACTTTAAGCTCGAAGTCGAACATTATTGCCAATACAAACAAATCCCATTTAAGGTGATTAATTAAACTATTAATCGACGATGCACCGATCCATCCTTCTGCTACTCTCAATAATTTCGATCCACGTATGAAAGTTGAATTTTTGCCACCAAATACAACCAGCTTGCTTGAACCGATGGACCAGGGTGTCATCAAATCATTTAACGCTTATTACACGAAACGATCATTTACACATATCCGTGAAGCTATAAGGCAAAACAATAAACTCTCTGTTATAGCATTTTGGAAACAATTTAATGTTTTAGATGCTATGAACATCATTGGAAAATCTTGATTCTTTATTTCACAAAAAAACTTTAAATGGCGTCTGGGAAAAACTGTGTCCATTTTTTTTTCCCTAGTGAAACTCCGGTGCAATCAGCGCCAGAGCCTGACCAAATTGATCATGTTATTGAAAACATTGTTGATCTTGCTAGACAATTAAATTTAAAAGTGGATGATAAGGACGTACAGGAACTGCTAGATTCACATAATCAGGAGCTAACAGTTGATGTGCTCATTAAAATGTGTGAGTAAAACATTGAAGAACTTGATTCTTTTGACCCATTTCAATCTGAAGATCAGATGACAGTTGTAAACCTGACAGAAGCCATCAGTTCAATTAGAAAAAAAGAGTTAGTAATTTAAGAAAACATAGACTCCAATGAAGAGCAGTTTCAGTTACAAAACAGGAAGTAAAAAAAATATTAAATTGTTATGAAGAAACTTTGTTTGAGAAGAAAAAAATTTTGACGACGGCTTTGTTTGACTATGAAGCTCTCTACATCAAAATAACTTTGGTTTATGTTTTTGTATTAAAATAATATTATAATTTAATTATCTAAGATTTGAATTCACAATTTTGTTCTAAATTAATGTTTTCTTTAGCCTTTGGTCCCAGTTAAATAATTTTTTTATGCATTTATATACGAAATTTTACCCCGACTTGCGAATTCGACTTACGCAGTTGTCGTTCGGTCCCACCTATCGCGTAAGTTCGAGGTATTACTATATATTGTAAAATATAAATTTGCATGTCGCAAAAAATTTATAGGTGTTTACAGATTTGTTTTCAGCGGACCAAATTATACTACAAATATCCAAAAATGTCAATGTCACAAACACTGAGTTTGTTACTGTAATTTAACATTTTATTCAGAAAAGAAGGGAAACATATAAAGAGTGGTGTGATAACGGTAATTTATCAGTTATTTTTTGAGTTGAATACTATTGTTATCTAGACCGATATTAGTTAGTTTCGCTATTAATTTAGTATGTTGTACACGGTCAAAAATTAAAAGGCAAAAGCAAAGTCAGTAAAGCACAAACATGGAGTTTCGTCCTTTTTTCAATATTTTTGAACAATTCTTCTATTGGAACCTTCGGTGTGAAACACTAAACTCGAAGAGATTTACCACTAAACACCAAATCACTTTTTGAAAACTTCTCGACGCACGTTTCGCTAACCATGCTAGCATCATCAAGAGATGATCTAGTGTTTCTGGGATTTGATGTTTAATGATAAATCTCTTTAAGTTTAATATTTTTGAAGATGTATACTCATGGGAAAATTGGCCCATCTTATTTCCCATGCCACCACGAGATCCAAAGTGTATTTAGTCCAGCTGTTCCTTACATTTTATGTAAATTCTATTGTGGATTATTTTTAATAAAATTTTCAATAAAAATATTTTCATAACGCCCTATATTTGATTTAGTTCATCACCTTTACGTTATTTGCTTTAGGTTGATAATGTGTAATAATTAAAATAATTATTCTTCTTCTTCTTCTTCCTCTTCTTCTTCTTCCTACGGCGCTAAAGCAGGTTAGTGTGCTTTGACGTCCATCAACCTTCGCCTCCAACTAGGTCGATATATTGAATTAACTCCAGTCTGAGGTGGTGTACGAGATCTGGTAACAAATAAAGTTATGGGACTGGTGGCATAGCGTACAATCGAGTAATACCGTTGCCTTCCCCTTTTAGGCGTGGCAGGTCAACATCTGATGCGTTTTCAGTACTAGTTTTGCAATACTTCAACAAGATTATAAAAACATTGTTGTTGTGTGAAGGGGTTTTCTGGTGGTTTATGGCATTCTCAGAAGACTGAAACTCGATTGAAGGCGAACCTCGCAGCAGAAGGCCTTCTACTATAAAAAATGATGAAAATGTCCACATAATCGGCGATCTTGTGGATTTTGTACATCGGTTGACGGTCAGCATGATCGGAGAAGAGTTGAAGTTAACTCACAAAACCGTTGATCTGACATTTTGACAATGAATTGGGTATGATATCACATGATGATTGGATATTGAAAATGATCCTCATTTTTTGGAACCTGTCATTACTGGTGACAGGTCTTGGTTTTTGACAAATAAACCCATCACTTTCCCAAGATTGAAAATTCACCTCAACAGATACCGGAGACATTCATTATTAACAATTTTACTTTAATCAGTCAGTCATAATTTTTTATACATACTAAACGAATAGCTTTAGAAATAATTTTATTGTTATATTTATTGGGTGTGTTCGAATGACATAATACTTTATTTCTTACGAACGACGAGTTTAAAAAAACTATGCGCATACAAAAGGAGAAGTTATTTTGAATAACAACATAATGTTGTCCTATAGTGGTAAACCGCTTTGAATCAACAAGAATAAAAGCAGCACATTTGTAAATGCATCAAAAAATATTACGATAATTCCGTATTCAACGCGCCACCTAACATTTTGTAAACTTTATCTCTTACAGGAAATCTCTAGTTGTTGGTATTGTTAAAATGACAAATCGGACCATAGAATGTCATTATTATTCTTGACCTGACATTTAGATGATTTGATTAAGTAATAATGAACTGGTCATTTGTATGTTATTGTTCATTTGTATTTTGTTTTACTTAATTAAATACATGGTGATTTAAGGAAATAGTAATGCCTTTAAGAATTAAAATGAACACCCGAATATACAGAACGGTCCATTAAGAATAGCACTATTAAAACAATATCCAATAGAAAGATGTAAAAGAATTAAAAAGATTGAATATAAAGAACATCAAAAGCAGGTCCAGTAATCTAATGCCGAAAATTTTATAAAAGTACTGTACTGTGAAGCAAGTCTACAATTGTTCAGTAATAGACGAAAATTTTTACCCACTTCTTTCCTCGCCCACTTCAAATAAAAAGTAAACCTCATAAAAACCCAAGCTATCAACTCCATGCCCCGATTTTAATCTTTTTCGTAAAGTCGATTCCTCTATTCCAAGCTCTTTTGCGACGGTTCTTTTCAAAATACCTTCATTTAGTTGTCCAGATGTTTGTCGTATTTCTTCATTTTAGACCTAAAACAAATAAACCTTATAAAAAAATACAAATAGTTCTGATGAGGCAAAAGTCCGCTTCCGAACTACTGCCCCACTCTGAACTTCAAACTTGGGGGGACTTTTTAGGATTGTTGCCCCACATGTCGCAGAAACTGAAAAATAGTCACAAAAATTGTCACGTGCAGCCATACGATAGACCCGTGTACCATATGTACTGTAGATTCTTAAAACATAACCTAAAAGTTGTCCATATTTTGTTTTAGAATTAGAACTATTGATTTCATGAAATATCTTAAATACTAAGATGAGAAAATAAGATTAAGTTTATCCAAAATACAACTTTCCTCATTTTTCGCAAATCTTATCTTAATACCGTTTACATTTCTTAGAGACTTAAACACAGAGAAAAATAATAAAGATTAGTGTACACGTTGTCGGATTTTGGTGTTCTTGGATAAAATTCATAGATAGGACTTTACTCCTACTCTGCAAGCACCTACCTGCAAGCAACATATAGTTAACTTTTCCCAAAATCCAAAACCTTCGATTGTATGTCGAGGCCTCTGTGGAGTTAAGCTATCCGCCCTATACAAATTTCCTTTCACTTTTAATTTGTATCTATTGAGCCTCATTGTCTTACGGTAGCATTTTGAAATTTAAATACTGTAAGCAGGGAAAGATGTAGCAAGATGTAGACGTTGATGCGCTACAGCCCCATCTAGTGGCGAGGTGCAACAAAGTGGATAGCTGTGTATACCAATTTTCATAGAGATCGGTTATACGGTGGAGAAGTTGATGTCCGTTGAAGTTACAACAAAATGGATAGCAGAAAAACCTTCATGAAAAAAATACTTAGATGGGCCAACTTTCATGGTGATTTGTCAACGGAGTTTATCGATCTCATATATACCAAAAATAATAATATATAATATATATATATATATATATATATATATATATATATATATATATATATATATATATATATATATATATATATATATAATATATATAAATATATATATAATATATATAAATATATATATATATATATATATATATATATATATATATATATATATATATATATATATATATATATATATATATATATATATATATATATATATATATATATCTCGGAAAATCTATAAAAAAATGAATATTAATATAATTAGTATATTTATAGGATACTGAAATCATCAGACCTCAAAAAATTTGTAAAAACATCTATTACACATTGACTGTCATCAATTTATTAGGTTATAACCTCAACTTTTGAGTGATAATAATAAGTCGATCTTTCTTTACTTACCATAATGATTGAATAATGTTGACAATCTTTAATGAATAAACTATTCACTACAAAATATCACAATAACAAATGATACATTGTTTAAGTTTATAAGTATTTTTCGTGTAAGGTCAAGATGCGCGCACAAGTCTGATACTTTCGATGGTTCAACCGCCCCTATGATTGATGATTCAATTTACCCCATCTGATTATATTTCGGTAATTAAAAAATAAAAAATTGTAAAAAAAAATATTTCGCTATAAATCAAGTAAGGAATTGTAAAATATAGATATATAGAGACATTACAACTGAAATGTTATGATTATATTTAAAAATTTAAATATTATTAAACATTTTGTCGAGAGCTAAAAAAAAGTTTACATGCCCATAAACACAAAAATTAGAATTTATAAAAATTAAATCATCGCAATGATTCGAAGTTTTGGGCAAATCAAATCATTAAGAGAACGCTTTTTTTTTTATTTTTATCGAATTTTTAAGTCGACTGGTTCAATTGACCCCCCTCTCCCCTTCCAGATTCGATTTTAAAATATACTACTATAAATTTACACATTATTATAAAAATTATTTAGTTAGCTAAGATTCTGAATCCATATTCTAAAAAACTACGATGCTCTTTTTTCGTATTGCGATCGAGATAATTGAAATTCGCAAACTAAAATATTCGTTGCGTTAAAATAATTTTTTCTTGTCACCGTGGCCGAGTCAAAGACATCTAAAACCCGTAAAGTTTCCATACATTTCGACGCAATCGAACTAGAAGCGAGTATCATCCCAAAAACGCGGTGCACGGTAAAGAAAAAAAAAAGGCCGATGTAATTTCGTCGAATGACTCAGGACATTTTTCGGTAGACCTACCGAATTTCAAATTTAACGTGAAGGTTACGATGTGAATGGGCACCTGCCATAATAACACGACGTTCTATTGTTTTTGTTGAGGAGCGTGTTTTATTAATAATTTCTAAGCCGTGCATGACCCGTCGGCCAGGTGAAAAAGGTAGCCGGCGTTTGCGCACCATCTCGATGTTTCAAGCCTGGCGTTTGGCTTATTGATGAAGATTTTGTGTGTTTTACAAGATACATTAAGCAAAGGAGAAATTTGGAAATAAAGTATAATAAACCATCGACAATTTCTCTTTAAACTAATTGTTATGTTAAGTATTGTCTAAATGGTTGTGGCGTGTTCATATATTTTTTCTTTATTAGAGTTTTTCGCCACGATGTAAAACTCAAAAAAATTTCATGAATAATTTTTCTTATGTAAATAAAAGAATCTCTGAATAATAAACAAAATGGAGACTAATTTCTCAGTGATTATTTTTCTGTAATAACTTTGCCTAACGAACAAAAATTTAAAAAATACAAAATTTTCAAAAAAAATCAAACTTTTGAACCTTAACGTTTCGAGAGGTATTTTCTTCCCATTTTCAAAACGAATCTAAAAATAATTTATATTAATTTCTATATAATACTCTAAAAGATAGTAAATAAATATATTTTGTATATGTCAATGATACATTGATAATAATATTTTTTACTGACAGTGACATACTACCAAAAAATTATATAGGTGAAGTCTGCTGTGTGATTATTGTGTATTGAAATAATTAAACGTTTTAATTGTATTCTTTAAAATCGGGAACCATACTGAATTTAAATCTACTGAAGGCATAGAGAGAAAAATTCAAAAATACAAAATTTAAAAAAAAATCAAACTTTTATACGTTAACGTTTCGGGAGGTCTTCTCTTCCCGTTATCAAAACGAATCTAAAAATAATGTATATTAATTTCTATATAATACTCTAAAAGATAGTAAGTAAATATATTTTGTATATGTCAATGATGCTTACATTGACAATAATATTTTTTACTCACAGTGATATACTACAAAAAATGTATATAGGTGCGGTTTGCTGGGTGATTGTTATTTATTGAAATAATTTTAACAAATAATATCCTGATTCCCACGCGGGTTGACAAATTCTAGATTTATTAAAATCGCCCTTTCTAAGAAGGTTTTTATGTTCTTTTATTCTAACATATAACGGTCCAGATGTCTCTCCTATTTAAAATTATCAGTTTAACGTTTATCATTTAGAGTATTATATAGAAACTAATTAAAAAATATTTTTAGATTCGTTTTGTAAACGGGAAGAGAAGACCTCTCGAAACGTTATGGGGTGATACGTTTGGGGTGATAAAAATGGATGTGTAATTGAGCCGTATTTTTTCCAGAATGCTGCTGATCAAGCTGTAACTATGAATGGTATTCGATATCGTGAGATGATAACTAGATTTTTGTTGGTTGAATTGAATAAAATTGATCTAAAGAATATTTAGTTCCAACAAAATGGTGCTACACCTCACTCTACTAATGAAACAACTTATTTATTGAGAGAAAAATTTCCTGGGCGAGTTATAGCAATAGTGATGTTAATTGGTCACCAAAATTATGTGATTTGACACCGTTTATTTTCCTTGAGGTTACGTGAAAAGCCATGCCTATAATAAGAATTCACAATCGATTCCTAAACTAAAGCATTAAATTGTTATACCAAAATGTTATCCTACATTTTGACGAAATAGTGGACCACTGTAGAGCTGCAATAGGTGGACACTTGGCAAATATTATATTTCGTGTTTAAATGTCATACACTATGCTTCATTGATCAATTCAAATGCAAATTCTGAAGATTTATTCAAGAATTAAAAAACCGCACAATTTGAGAGACCCTTTCGTTCAAAAAGCAACCTTTGAGGCACTGCCTTCTTTTCTGCGGAGGCTCTGGACATGATTTGTTTGCTTTGGGAAATAACATTAACATTATAACAAATAACATTAATAACATTGTTTCATACAGTACTTGTAAGGAGTATAATTTTTAACTCAAGATTTAAATAAGTTTTAGCTTGCAAGGAGATGTGAATACGGAAGCTTTGAAAACATTGCTCCCTTCGATAGTTCTTACTTATGCGAAAGAAGCTTCTCGTCTATGGTGACTTTAAAAAGTAATAGAAAAACTTTTAAGTAAAAAACAAAATCAACCGTCGTATTAAATTATTATTTCAAACAACTTTGACTATTACTTGATTTAAGTACATTTAATTATGTTGTTATTATCTGGTAGTAATTAACTCTCTAACACTTGTTTTAATAATTAAAATACCTTAATAAAAGGATGTTTCCTATAGGGGTCTTATTTTTTTAAACACATTGCGAACCCCAGGTTGAGAAACGATGGTCTAGATGTATTGATTAGCAAAGTGACTACGTTGAAAAATAAAAGTCTAAAAAAAATTGTGTGTTCTTTGTCAAACCGGGTTTATTTATTTTGTTAAATTACATTACGGTGTTAATTTTGTATGACCATTTGGTCCAACAGGAATACCAAATCAATTCTTCGATTGGAACCTTCGGTGTGACACACTAAACTGGAAGAGATTTATCACTAAACACCAAATCACTTTTTGAAACTTGTTGATGCACGTTTCATTGTCAAAAATGATTAACGAAGTCAGAGATACATTGAGATCTTAAAACAGCCTTATTTCTCCTTCTCTGAAAAACAAACTGCATATTTCTAATCCAACAGTGCCAAGATTGTATGTTCTACCAAAAATTCATAAACCATTGCAACATCAGCCATTGATTCTCCAACAAACAACTTCGCAAAATGGTTAACAGAGGAATTTGAAAATCCACCAAAGCAACTATCTTCCTGTTCTGTCATAAACTGTACAAAATTCATTGAAAAAGTCAAGAAACCATCTACAGGAAGGTGAGATCTAGGTTTCCTTTAACGTATCATCGTTGTTTCCGTGTGTCCCAATTCCGCATACCTTGAAGTACATGAGAGAGTTACTCAAGTTAAACGATTTTAATAACAAGATTGTTTCTGAGTACATCTCCTTAACAAGATTATGAATGAAGCAAAATTGTTTTCAGCTTAATAACAGATTTTACGAACAACAAGAAGGAACGGCAATAAGCAATCGCTCTGTCACCGTTATTAGCCAACTTATTCATAAGTAAATTTAAATCCGAGGGTAAAGATGAATTTAGTTATTTTCCAAAGGTATGGTTAAAATATATTGTTGACGTTTTTGCAATTGTCGATTCAAGAAATGAAAACTTAGATGATTTTATTAAGAACTTAAATAGTAAATCTCAAAACATAATATGAAAACAGTGATAGTTTACCATTTCTGGATGTTTTAGCCGGTAGAAACAATAAAAATAGATTAGATTTTGACATTTTTAGAAAAAACACCACTTCGAGATACATTCCTAACGATTCGAATCATAGTTTCCAAAATAAGATGGCTAGTTGAAATTTTATGGTAAACAGATTAATCAATTTTCCGTTAAACAAAGATAATTATAACAACGATTTGTATTGACATTGTACATAAATTAATTAGAAAACATAAGTTTAGAAAATTATTAAAAGAGTTTTCGATTTTTCAAAAGGACCAGAACAGAAATAAATTCATGACAAAATTTTTAAAAAAGTGGACATAAAAGTTGTGTACGAACCATATAATAAATTAAGAGAAGTCCTGGGTAATCCAAATATAAAGTAGATCAACATGAAAAGTCGGGGATTTTCAAAATTAGTTGTCAAGATTGTGACCGAAGGTGTATTGGACAAACAAAAAGATCCATATTGACAAGATTTAAAGAACACATTGCTCACATTAGATGTGAGAGAAATGAAAAAATCTTGTGTTGCCCAATATGCAATTGAACATGACCACAATATCGGATATTAGGAATTTAAGACTGGTAAAAAGTGGAAATAACAATAGGGCTTTGGATGCATATGAAAGCATTCAAATAGAAAAATGTAAGAAAATAATGAACAGGGACAAAGGACCTATTCCATTCAGTCAACTTTTTCAGTTATTAATGTAAGGCACAGTAAATTTCACGGTTCGTGATTTTTACACGCTTTATTAAATAGGGTTATCATATAAATAGAACATAGTTTAGTTTTAGAATCAGATTAAATCATCTCCTAATGATGCTAACGTGGTTGGCGAAACGTGCGTCGAAAAGTTTCAAAAAGTGATTTGGTGTTTAATGGTAAATCTCTTTCAGTTTAGGAATACCAAAGCTAAAAGTTTTTTGATAATAAGAATCTTGAAATTCATATTACAAATAATCTAGTCTAATGTTGCTTTATAAAAAACATTAGAAAAATATTAATATTATAAGCAAAAAAAAACAATTTATTTTTTTCTCTTTTCCTTGGCAATATTCGTAATTTTCCTAGACTTCAGTTTGAAATTTTAGAAATAAATTAACATAGAATGGATATAATTATAGAACTACTCGTTATACCTATTGTCTCTTTCTGTTTCTTGGTCATAAAAGTAATGAAATACGAAACAATGATGTTATATTTTTGTCAGGTTTGTTTTGTGTCAGGTATATTTTTATAAGGTGATGTATTCCAATATTGACACGAAAAAATTAAACAATAAGAAAATACAAACAAAAAATAAAGATGATCGTATTTTGTACTGTCTGCTTTTTGATGTGTAGAACGTCCTATTTCGTGTTCTCGCACACCGGTATAGATCGGTCCTAAACATATTTAAATATAATTTCAGAAGAACGAATGAGCAACAGACCACCAGGACATTACCAGCTGTTAAAAAAAAAAAGAATGAAGACAAGGTGTCAGAATAACTTATGAGACATTACCATTTTACTTCTCCTTTTTTATATCTACAATAAAGGTTTAAAACCAAGGTTTGTTTTAACCAGGTGCCATTCCTACTAATTAATCTTTTCTTAGAACGGATTAACATAAAATTTATTATAAACTTAACACATCGAAAGAAACAATATTTGCTTTGTTCAGCTTCACAGTAGGGATTAATGATGAATAAATTCAGCCATTTATTAGTTAGGAAATTGAACTCAGATTTGCCATAAGTCATTTATTATAGTGAGGTTTTCATATCATCGCATTCTAAAGCAGCAAAAAGTTTACCTTATAAAGAGTGAGGTAGGCATCACAGTATCATATTATTTTAGAGCCATTTTTGTTTTGTGATATTTGTGACAATTTGTGTTTCGCTATTGTGTAGTGCAGACGTGCAAGTTTTATTATGAATAAATACAGTAAAGCTCACTTATAACATACTTCTGATAGAAAGTATTAAATTTCCTGGCCCGCGTATTAAAATATAAAGTACTTTTTATTTTTAATTAATTTTATTTTTATTTGGGTAACATGTATTGTGCGGTAAAACAGCAAGAAATCAAGGCAGAAGACAAGCAGCCGCCTTTGGACCGACCGACAAACGCTACCGATGTTTTTTTGGCGATTAAATCCAGCATATTTACTTAGAGTTATATATTTGTATTAAATAGGCTATTTCCAATAATTTTTATTTAGCGACTTTAGTTTTCTTGTTGGGTGTTGCATAGTGAAGTTGTGCTGTTTGTGATCTTGTGTAAGCGTATTTATAAACGAATTGAGTTTCAAAACAAGGCAAAAGAATTCGTAAACCTGTTCAAAGAAAAACATCGAAGAAGCATTACTTCAATGGTTTACGTGTCAAAGAAGCTGAATACTACAGTTGCTGGACCCATTCTTTAGGCAAAGGCTGAAGAGTTGTTTTGTTGTTTAATGTTGCTGGATTTTCTTGCGATTCAGGTTGGTCACTTAGACTCAAAAAGCGGTACAATATAAGCTCTAGTAAAATTCATGAAGAAACTGCTCTTAAATCAACATTAGTTCCACATCTTACGACGCTAGCGATGTTTTTAACATCGATGAACTTGGTCTTTTTTACACGTTTGCTCCCGATCGTACAATGAGCTTTAAGGGTGAAAATGTATCAGGGAGGGACTATTGAAGGAAAGAATAACCTTTCTTGCGTGCACAGACATGACTGGAACGCAAACTTTTAGTTATTGGTAAATTTAACAAACCCAGATGTTTTAAAAGCATTAAAAAATTACCATTTAATTATACGGCAAACAAGCGAGCGTGGATGACCGCTGATATTTTCGAAAGTAAATTAAGATCATGGGACAAACAACTGATAAGAGAAAATAGGCACATATTAGGCTTGTTAATAATTGCCCTGCTCATCCGCGTTTTACGAATCTAAAAAAAATTAAACTGGATTTTTTCCCACCAAATTTTACGTCCGTTCTACAACCAATGGATCAAGGTGTTATTCACAGTTTTAAAGTTTATTATCGACAGCAGCTTAGTAATCTTAAGTACATTGAAAATAGCACACCAATAGCCTATAAATATACTCGATACTATTGAAATGGTTTCTTGAAATGGTTTCTAAAGATTGGCAACAGGTTTTCCAAAGAACAATTAAAAATTGTTTCAAACATGCATGGCCCTCTCTTTGCGAGTTTGATGAGGACGATGACTTGCCTCTCACCCAATGGCTTATTAAACCAGCTGAGGAGGACGAGGACAACCTGCCTTTAAGTGTCCCGGCTTACTAATAATAATTTTAAGTTGGAAAAATTAAATTCCACTATTATTGAACGCTTTCGTTGACGTGGATAACGACCTTGTGACAACAAGTATGCTTAACGACTAGGAAATTACGGCGCAAATTGGTAGAGCTAAATAGCTTGAAGATGGTTAAGAAGATGAAGAAGTACCGTTAGAACAAATGCTCCCAACTTTTCAAGTTATCTTGCCATATCAGGGATACAAAAACATAAAATGATTTTTAGAAAGTAGAAGCACTACAGAAGATGTCATTTTGAGCGCAGCGCTTTAAATAGAAATGTATTTACAACAAAATATTCTTGTAAATCGCCAAAACAAATTCATATTACAGACTTTTTACAAAGTAGTTTAAGTAGTTTTTTATTTTTAGAGTAGATTTTAATTTTTAAAAATGATATTTTCTATTATTTTGTTCCTGGTTCCATTATAATACGTGTTTATTTTTGTCAAGAATTAATAAAAGCTATAAAAATGTAATTAAAAATGTATACGTAGGTACATACATATTTTAATTTTTTTCAACGGACTTCTTATATAACGTACTAATTATAAGGTCCCCTCTGGTACGTTGTAACCGAGTTTTACTGTACATACCTAAAGGATGCAGTAAAATTGTAATTTACATAAAAAATGCAATTATTGCAACCCAACGTAAATTTAAACGAAAATATCCTAATCATTTGGCGCCTCATAAAACGAAAATGTATCGTTTACTAAAGCAAGTTCAATAATGCAGCAGGGGATTGGTCCCATATCAGACATCTAAAAACAATACAAAGCCCTGAAAATATTGCACAAAATAAGTGTGGAGGAATCTCCAAAAACGTGGACGACGTGGTAAACAAGTGACTTGCACATGTTTTCACATAAAGCTGCGTCCACACCAATAAAGATTTGCCTTGTGCCCGCTGTATGAGCTGTATGTGGTGTACGTGCGAGGCAATGTAAACATTCTTCAAGATCACACATAAATATGTTCGCCGCACAGCACGCACACGAACCATCTGATGTCGGTTTTGTCGCCAATGTCAAAGGAATTTGCGGCTCACAGGATTTGTGTGTTAATTAATGTTTTAGTTTCAAAAAGATACCCACGTGACGTGACTATATTCAAATATATTATTTAGCTAGGTATTATTTATTGAATAACTGATTGTAGTCAAAGTATGTCCCAGCATATTATAATGTTGAAGAAGTGTAGTGTATTTATAATAATGAACAATTTAACCAAAAAAAAGAAAAAATCGCAAGAAAAGGCGTTATTGGATGAAGCATTTGTGCCAAAACAAAAAAGTATAAACTACAGAAAATAACAAAGTAAGTATAAACACTGAAAAAAATATACAACTTTATATTTGACGCTTGTTGGAATAACCTAATTAAACATAACCTACCAACATCTCACTGCACACGCACAGACGGAACGAAACCTACAGCGCGCACAACCCAAACATTTATTGACTCTCTGTGGTAATTTTGCGTCGTAAACATTTTCGCAGCGCAGTAAATACAATACACACGCAAATTTTGAATGATGTGGACCCAGCTTAAGATTCAAATTGTTCACGACATGTTGCCTAGATAATAATAAGCGATTAGAATTATGTAATGTCATCATAAACCACTTCCATCAAATTGACAATTTTTCATGCAAAATTGATTTGATCACTCCCGATTAATTTTTACAGGGATTTTTGAAGGAAAAGGTTTGCATATATGAGCCCCAAACCATACAAACAATTCACGGGACAACATCCGTTTTGAAATCGCTACATGAACTTTTCCCAACATATTTGGTAATATGTTGAGAAAAGTTATGGAAAATGCGTTAAAAATCGCACAAAGTTGCGTTACTCCACTCACTATAACTAATTGTGATTATCTGCAATATTTCATATACAAGATGTGTCGGACGGAAAACAGGACTTTTTCAAAAAAAAACATAAATATTTATTTTTTCGGCAAAAATCCTTATTTGTATTCAAAATAGTCTCCTTGCGCGTCAACGCAACGTTTTACACGGTCAAGTACAGCTCAACAGACCTTTTCAGGGCTATGTGCGCGCAAGCGCGCCCACCAGGTTAACTAGACGTTAATATGAAAGTTTCGGATACTTTTTATAAATATGGCTGGATAACAAGGATCATTACCCTTATTATCAGTGCAACTAAATGAAAAATTAATTGATTAATTAATCCCTCAATGGAAACACATAATTGTATTCGATTACAACGATGGTTAAAATGCCATGGCCGTCCCCAACATGGAAATCAAGCAGAACTTGTTGAAAGATTAGGATGACAATTATATTCATATTAGTTTTATATTTACTACAGTTACAACATTATATTTATTAAATTTATAACATTATATCTATATTTTTAACTTTATATTTATAACATTACATTTATTTTTATATTACATTTGGAGCAAATTTTAATTTTAATTTCTTTAAATACTTTTATATTCTACATAGGAGCAATTAGCAGCAGTTAAAATAATTAACTTGCGCCATGAGTTTGTTTATATTTATCAGCCAAACAGGCACTTACTACGTGTACCTACAAAAACATTAATCATTTGAGGTTATAGCATGAGCTATTAGATTAACAATTAATTGGATTAAAATTACCTGATTACATGATTTTTTTACCCAACTAATGGGTTCAGGATGTTCTGTTGTTAGACCACTTTCTTTAAAATGAAGGAACAAATATACGTATCTTTGTATCACCTCATCCACATTTTTAAACTCACAAATGACATTTAGCACACTTTGGACAAATTTTTATATGTTTTTCTTTCGTTCATTTAATAAGTTTTCGACGATATTCAAGACAAGGCTTTGGAAAACTAATAAAGTAATATAAATGCTCCAAAAATGATTTACTACACGTATAGCTGCGACATCTCCTGTAACAACAACGTTTTTGGTCCTTTTTTTACTGATAACATTATTTATTTTTATTAAAATACTTATATTAATATTTCACTTCAAGTATATAACAATTAAAACTGTACTATTCATAGTAAATTAATCATTAAATATGACTTTTTTGTTAATTAAATTGAAAAAATAATATTCACAGCATATACACACAAGTGCCCGAAAAACATGGCGGAAGTTGAGGCATGCACACAAAAAAATGTCAACTATGAAAAGGACTATAAACATAGCTTGGCCTCTGAGATGCGCATAAAAAGAGTGAGAGTTCACTAACAGAGACAGAGAACGGAGGTTCCTCGAATATACAGTGTACTTAACCAATGTTAACACCACGAATGTACTGCTTCAAATGAGCTCTCTCAATGTCGGCATAGCTCTGTCCTTTTATCGGCAAATAAAATTTTTCGAAAAGGTAGAAGTCGCAGAAAGCCAAATCAAGTGAGTATGGTGAGTGATTGATGGTTAAAATGTCATAAATTCCATATATCGCAACGAAGATTTTGGCTGATTTTTTATAAATTCACGCACAATTTTAATGCTACTTTGAGTAACAACGGAATTTTTCGGATCAGGATATTCGTCATTCTTGATGCCCCAACGACCTTCTTTGAATCGTTTAAACCACTCGTGGACTCTGCCACGGGATAAACAATCCTCATCATACAATTGCTTCATTAATTGAAACATTTCAGTGAATGTTTTTCCAAGCTTAAAACAAAACTTAATATTCGCTCTTTGTTCGATGTTCATTTTTCGACCGATGGTATAAAGATACTGACACTTTTAGCGCGATAACTTGGCTTGATCCGAATATCATGAATTTTTTCCAGAACGTCAGTGAAGGATGCACCTTTCCGAGTGTTACAACATTTAAATTTCACCTTTTCCATTTATTGGAACAATTTTTGAGTGGACGGAGATTCAATAATTTGAAGAAAATCTCATTGCAACCAAACAAGATGGGGTACTACTGACCACAAAACAAGTAACATGTCGATAAATTACTATAAACCATAAAACTAAACAGTGTTTCTTTTGAAAATTATTATTTTTAGTTATTTTGCGAAAGATGGTTGAATGAAAGGTGAAAAAATTACCCCTCTCAAAAAATAGTCCCACCAGAAATAGATAGTTTTAATAATAATCTCCCATTTCCTGTAGACGTACCTTGTATATACTCTTTAGTTTCAAAATGTTAAAATACCCTTTTTTTTTAAACAAAAAAATTTAAAAATTCATAAAAAATGAGTATCGATAATATACTTTTGGTGAGCTTTATTAGGAGGTTACAAAAAATGATATAAAAATGTTACTTATTTTTTTAATCTGAATATATGTATATCAATAAGTTTGAAGGCTTTTTTGGCTAAACACGAATCAAATTCAATATGATAAATTGGATTTAAAATATCAACAAAAATTGATTCATTCCTCCAAAAATGCGAAATAAATCTTATTCCATTTCAATCGTTTTGAAAGATTGCTTTTTCACACGTATGCAATATTTTTAAGCTTCAGCCATATATAAAATAACTGTCTCATGGAAAAAGTATATATTATTAAAATAGAATGAAATTTAGTTTTTCATGCAAGTGTTTTTAAAACAATCTAATACTGAGTGAATCAAAAATGCTCTTGATTCGGTTTATTCGTTCCTAAGAAACATATTGAATTTATCATACAACAATGATAATTATTAATGCATCATAATTGCAATTAAGCAAAATTGCATTATGCCAGTAGAAATGCAATAATATAATTTTTGTTTTCAATATTTTCAGTGAATAAACTGCTGGTAAATGACTAAATCTGTTTAGAGAAATAAATAAATTATAAATCTGTTATCAGAGCTGAGTTATCAGAAAACTGATTTTAATTAAATTTAGAGTTCTCTTCATGATAATTTCAGTTTTTACTTGAAAATTCCATTTGTTAGGTCCTCAACTTAATTCTTGGCTCCTACGTCGTTCATCGAATACTGAACGTATTTAAATCTGAATATATTTCCCGCCATATATAGCGTGATTTTTTAGTGCATCCAAACTTTAAATTAAAATAAAACAACAACCAAATTAGATACCTTGGTGCTATTTATGTTATGTGAAATAATATTCAATGGCATTAATGTTTGAAAACAATTTCGGACAAATATCCGCCGCGTCTGTTCTCAATAGTTTATCGACATAGATCAAAGATTTAACACAACCCCAAAATAAATCTAAAGGCGTTAAATCACATGTCCTTGGTGGTCAATTAAGGCATCCGTTCCTCGAGATATTTTATTCACCGAATTGTTCCATCAATAAGTCGATTGTTGTGTTAACTGTATGACATGTGGAGCCCTCCTGATTAAACCACGTCTCATTCAGATCACTACCTTTCAAATTCGGAATTTAATAATCATTCATCATCGCTCTGTATCGATACACATTAACGAATTGATAAATTTGGATCTTTATCAACAGTACGTGTCTTTATTTTTTATCTTTGGACAACAGTATGTGTCTTTATTTTTATTGTAATATCAAGCAGCGTGAAATGCATTCAGAATTTGTCGATAATTCGCCGAATACATCGCTCGGTTGGGTAATTATGTGCACCGTAAAATTCACGCAGTGCTCTATCACGCATAAAACACTGATTTTGATAAAAAATGTCGATAATTTGCCATGATGATCTGCCAGACAATTTGATATCCCATGATGATCGTCATAATGCTATTTGCCATGATGATTTGACAACGATCCTTATCGAGAATTCGGAGACCTAATCTCGAAAAATATCACCCTTTAGTTATTAAAGCGTTATCTTTAAAATGATGAAGAACGTCCGGAACAGGCAAAAAAGTGGAGGATGAGCAATTGGAAGCACTGCTGGAAAAAAATCCTTTTTATCCACTGCTATAGCTCAAACAAGAATTCAGAGTAATCGTAAGCCATTGCACATGGTAGGGAAAGTTAAAAAGGAGGGTCATTGGGATCTCTCTGAACTCGCATCTGAGAATTTGAGTAAATGTTTTGATGTTGTTGCTTTCCAGTTTTAGTAAAAAAAGTTCCTAGATAAGATTCTGAGTTATGTCGAAAAGTGGATCCTCTACGATAAATAAGGTTAATTCTAGTGAACCATAAATCAAAAAGTGTTGCTATGTATATAGTGGTATCAGCTATACGTCATCCATTACGAATTAGTGATACTACAATCTGGCATTACTCCAATAATATATTATTCTAATCTGGTAAATGGTTTTTTTTTCCTTTATTTAGGTTTTTCGCCACTATCTAAAACTCAAAAAATATCAAAAATACCTGTTCTTATTTAAAGAAAGAATCACTGGGTAAAAACAAAAAACCAAACGGACATAAATTTCTCAGTGATTCTTTGTTGTAATAAAATTACCTAACGAACAAAATTTTAAAGATATAAAAATGATTAAAAAAAAAATTTACAAATTTTAACGTTAACGTTTCGGGGGGTACTCTCCCCCCGTTTTCAAAACTAAACTAAAAAATTAATTATATTAATTTGTAATATATAAAGTAACAAATGAAAGTAAATATATTTTTTGTGTATATGTCAACGATACTTACATTGACAACAATAGATTTTCATGACAGTGACATACTACCAAAAAATATATATAGATAATGTTGACTGTGTTATTGTTTATTGTAGTGATTGTGTATTCAAATATTTAAATGTGTTTAATTGTATTCTTTAGAATCGGGAACCATATTGAATTTAAATCTACCGAAGGCATAGCAATACAGTTATTTTTATTTAAATTAATTATAGCGGTTTCTTTTAATCTTCTGTGCTTTGTTACCTTTTAATACCATTTTGGAATTATTCCAATTGATTTTATGATCCGATTCCCATACGTGTTGACAAATTCTAGATTTATTAAAATCGCCCTTTCTAAGAAGGTTTTTATGCTCTTTTACTCTGACATCTAACGGTCTAAATGTCTCACCTATATAGAATTTGCCACATTCGCAGGGAATTTTATAAACCACATTTTTGGTATTTTGTTGTATATTGTTTGGTTTAGCCTTTGTTAATAGAGATCTAAGAGTATTTTTTGTTTAAATTAAATTTATTAAATTAGAAATTAATTTAATAAATTATTTCTTTAAATAAGAACAGGTATTTTTGATATTTTTTGAGTTTTAGATAGTGGCGAAAAGCCCAAATAAAGGAAAAAAAAATATGAACACGCCACAATCATTCAGACATTTCTGGTTAAATGGTTACTACTGACTGCCATCAAAAGCAATTGATTCATATTAGTAACACTCTGGACGAAGAAAACCTTATACTGACAAAGGAAGAAGGGAAATAATTTTGCTTCAGGACAACGCACAGCCAAAAGAACTCTACATTAAATAGAGCAAAAAGAACTCTGGAAATTTCCTACCTAGTTGGGCTAGGAGATCTTATCGCCTGACATATTTTCCAGCCTTGGCCCTTTCAAATTTTTATCTTTCAGTTTTATTGATAACCTACTTCACATCTCTTGAGGAAGGCAAAAATAGCCGCAATGACTTTATCATATCAAAACCACCAACTTTTTTTCGATCTGGAATTAAGCAGTTGCGTCAGTGAGTCAGTATACTTCGAAGATTAAGTTTGTATTACTTTCTTAATAAATAAATATAACACATACTTAAAAATGCCTAATTGAGGACCTAATATTTATATGGCAGCATCTAGGCTAGACATTTCAATTTTAAAACTTCACCTTTTCCATTTTCTGGAACAATTCTTGGGTGGACCCAGATATAAAAATTTGAAGAAAATCTGTTTTCTTCCGAACAAGGTGGTTGACGTTTAACCAGTTCAACTACATATTAACTTCTAAAGTACTGATCAGAAATCAAATAGCACGTTGATAAATTACTTCAAACCATAAAACTAAATAGTGTTTCTTTTAATAATTAATATATTTAGTTACTTTATGAGGCATGCTTGAACGACACGTGAAAAAATCGCACGAACTTATGAATTACGCTAATACTAGGATATAACAAAAATATTTTCGTTTTTGAGATACCTAGTTATTCATTGCTTAAAAAATGTATATCTGGAGGTTAGTCTTCGAAATATAGACACTTGTTTGCTATTAACCCATCTTTGAGCCAGTAACTCTATTCATCTTTGGTACTACGATCTACGAATTTTTTCGTCGCGAAAACTGAATCATGTACCGCAACAAATGGTAATCCGGCGGAATGAGATGCGTGCTGTATACTGGGTGAGGAAGAAGTTTAATTCGTTAATTTTCGAGGTGGCCAGATGTAAGGTGGTCTTGCATTATTTTGTTGCAGAGGGACTTTTTTACGATTGACCAGCCAAAACAGTAGGTACTCTCTCAAATTAATCTGAGTTTAGTTCTGAATTTATGGCCCTAACATCAGGAACCAATTCAGAGTAAACTATACTCAAAATTCCACCAAACTTCCACCAAAATCTTCAAGATACGTGTCTCCCTCCAGGAACCAAAGCTAAACGGTGCGGATTGATACTTCTCCTGAAGCCTTTTTTAAAATAATATCTTCAAATTGTGTTGATTTTTCGCTTATATCACTCATTTTAAAGTTTTTCTGAAAAATCATCGACTGAATATTTCGTAATTTAATATTAAAGAAGGAATGTTTATTTGTCAGTACAAAAAGTTGAAGTCGATTAAACCTCTGAGAAGTGAACTAACGGGTCGTTCCATTACTTTACTAGTTCCCGCCATTTTTATAATTTTATTAATTTTTCCTCCATTTTTATTTGGTTGGTCAAGTGTATATATGTATTCAAAAGCCCTTTTCTTACTCTACAAAATTATTGGCATCATTTTTCTAAAAAAATAATTTTAGTCTCTCTTCCAGGCTTTTGAAATGGGAATTTCAAGCAGCAAAAACTTAATTTTCGACTCTTGTTATATTTCCTCTTTTGTCATGGTTCAAAAACCACAGAAGCAGTTTGAGACATTTACGCCATGCATACTTCGACTTTCCTCATCTACCATATTATCCAGATCTTGCCCCAACCGATTGTTACCTCTTCCGCTTCCTCGCTAACGATGAAGACTTCAAAAACTGGCACAACAAATGCTTCGAGTCTAGGCCCGACAATCTCTGGCAAAACGGCATCCATAAATTGATAGAAACGTCGGAGCAGGTCATGAACAATGACAAAAATTCAACAATAGCACTGGCGGCTCGAGAAGGAAAGCATTGGGGGCGCCGCCCTTCCAGTATTTATCACAATAAACAATTTTTCAGAGCAAAACATCATATTTTATTTCCGTTCAGTTTTTTTCCTTTAACTGATTTTCCTGGTTCACCTCCTGGCAAAACAAAAAAAAAATCCGCAACATTATTTTCTTCTACGATCTCCTACTTTAAAAACCCACGAGCTGCCACTGAATAATAATTAATTTGTTGTTCTAATTGTTTGTTTCAATGAAACTTTTTTAAAAAATGGTGGAGACTCATGGAACAACCCAATATATTCCTTTATTTATAAACAATGGAAAAACGCAAATACGTTTGTTACAGCCAGTAAAAAGTCTTTCTTTTGAAAATTTTAATTTTTAGTTATTGTGTAAAACGTACTTGAATGAAACAAAAAAAATACACGAACTTATAGATCACGCTAGTAGCAGCGGTTATTTATGGCCACAAACTATTCCTAACAGTCTACTTAAAACCCGGTGTGTTGCTATACTGATCCTATATCTTAGCGCGTAACTTTCTCATTTCATAGAGATCACCCCATACAGTTACGATTCGAGACCGAACACGAAATAGGACGTTCTCGATGTTAACCAAGACGCCGCAAACGCGACCAACCGCGTCCACCATCACAATTTATCCGGGGCTCCTTGATCCGATCCCGTCGTACACCATTTTGTTTTACAGTTAACCTAACCTCCGGTCACTACGCCGAAGATAAATTACACGGCGTCATTTATTTACCGATCTTTGCGTTTCTTATGCTTTTTTTGTTCCTATCCGTCCATCTCTCCGAACATATCCCTAATTACCCGGATTAGCGACGACCGAAAAACTACAATGAAATATTTGCTCGGTAAGAATCGAACATTCGGTAATGATTGTTCGTTTTTTTTCTTTTCTGTCTCGCTCACTCCCAATCAGTAACTACCAGATTTATTGTCTGCCGTTTTTTTAATGGTGATTGTTTCTTCGTGGTTTACCGTTAAGTTTTGATAGGAGTTACAGAATCGCGTAGTGCGCTTTGAAAAGACAGTACGAACGTGATTAGATTCAATGATTTCGATCATAAATTCTTCTGGGATTAAAAAAAACACTATACGCAATCCACTAATGGTTTGCTAACAATGTAATTATTCAACTTCATGAAATCTTTATTGAACAGACACCAAAATATTCAAGAGAGAGATAATTGAGCAGTTTAATATTCTTCTTACGATATTTCTATTAACGATAGTTAAAAAGTAAGTAGAGAGGCCGACAGATCGCGTGTCTCGAACTGACAAATTTTATGTCGGAACGTTCATTAGTATCACTCATTCGTTTTGGCAGCTGTTTAATTAGACACGTGTTAGAGCTTTGATGAGATACATAAACTAAAATCAAAGAGATATACAACTAAACACTAAATCACATATTATAAATCACAAATCACCAATTACTTTATCGACGCGCATTTGGCTAGTCATGTTAGCATCATCAAGAGATCAGTAATCAGGCAATCAAGTAAATCAGATTGAATTATCTCCTAATGATGATAAATTCATCATGAGGAGATGATTTAATCTGATTGGTAGATTGTATCATCCTGATATTACTAACATGGTTAGCAAAACACGTATCGAAAAATTCATCTTCAGAAGATGGCTCTATATGGAAATTACATTGAGCCATTTTCTGATTATGCTCACATGGTTAGTTAAAAACGCGCGTCTAGAAATTAAAAAAGTGAATAGGTGTTTAGTGGTAAAGCTCTTGGAATTTAGTGTTTCACAACAAATATCCGATCCCAAGAGAAGAATTGAGATAGATAGTGTAGAAATTCATGATGTCATTAAACATACCTTCTTGGGAGACTTCTCTCCGAAATGTTCAAATCGTCATAAATGAATACTATTCCAGCTTTTTAGACAAATTAAAGTAAAAAGTTAATTCTAAAGACAAAGAGATTCATCAAAAACATTAAATCACTTGTTTTAATTAAGAAGAATTATTGGTTTCTTGAGCACCAGTTTATATTTCGGCACCACCACACCATTATTGAACAAATGCATCGAGTATTAGAGATCATAACCAAATCATTCAAAACAAAAAAAAATTGTATCGCTATCTTCATCGATATCATCCTGGCCTTCTATATGTTTTCGATTGATGGTCTTTTTTATAAGTTAAAATCGCAGCTGCCGGCAACTTATTAGCAGGCACTGCAATCATACCTAAAACAGCGATTTTTTATGGTAAAATACAAACAAAAAGCAACAAAAACAAACAACAAATAGACTTATTTCTAATAAAATCTGGTGTTGCAATCTCAGGGCAATGTTATTGGGTCTATTCTAGATCTGTTGGCTGGGAATTTTCCTGTAACATCACGCATACAGCAATTTTCGCTGACAATATGACCATCCTGACAAGCAATAAATTACACAGATTAACCTCCGAGAAACTCCAAGCATTAACAGATATTGAAACATAGCTGAAAAAATGGCGAATTAAAGCTAATGAGTTATAATATAACAAAGTAAAAAATTGTTTTATTCGGTTTAAAAATTAATTATCACAAAGGAAGGGACAAATCAATCAATAATATGAATATTATTTCATATATATATATATATATATATATATATATATATATATATATATATATATATATATATATATATATATATATATATATATATATATAAATATATATATATATATATATATATATATATATATATATATATATATATATATATATATATATATATATATATATATATTCCGACTTGATAATGCGGATCCTTATTAATCCGAACACATTTTACCCTATATTACCTACTCTGTAATCCGAATGGTTTCAAGGCTCACTAATCCGGATTACTAAATGCAAATATTTCATTTAAATATAAAATAACAATGTTATTTATAATTATTGATTGATTTGTCCTTTACTTTGTGATAGTTCATTTTTTAAACAAAATTTGTGTGACTATAGTTTCGTAAAACGAGTTTACATTCTCAAACACTACTTTAAAACTAGTTTTAACTAAAAGTTTTGCACATATTTACCAAATGAAAGCAGGGCTGGGACTAAAGTTCTCGAAGCTGAATAACATTATTTTGTAGCCAATAGTGGATAGTGAAGATACCAAAATTATTCTACTAATTCTAGTTCAAAATCGGGTTTGAAGATGCAACTTTTTCAATAATAAACTTATTATACAAAAAATAATAATTTGGCAGTCATAAAAATGTATTCTCAATTTACAAACTATTTACTTTTAATTATTTTCCTTTATGTTACAACAAACAATACCTAAAAATACATAAATATTATTTTGGAAATAATTTGTTAAGCGTTGAATATGTCAGAAACAATTTTTAACGAATGCATCGTGATATGCTCGCGCCTGGACCCGTCGGTTGCAACAAACCTCAACGCCCCATGTGTTACTACATGCAAAACCCAACCGAATTAGATCGAAATATAAGGTTTTAAAACAACAATAAAACGGTAGAGTTCTCTAATCTTTTTCCTTTAATAAAAATACCAATACATGTTTTTCCATCCGTGAAACAGTACGCACAAACACATATATATATATATATATATATATATATATATATATATATATATATATATATATATATATATATATATATATATATATATACATATATACATATATACATATATACATATATACATATATACATATATACATATATACATATATACATATATACATATATACATATATGTATATACATATACATATATACATATATATGTATATGTATATATATACATATATACATATATACATATATGTATATACATATACATATATACATATATATGTATATGTATATATATACATATATATATATATATATATATATATATATATATATATATATATATATATATATATATATATATATATATCCAAGGAAATCTTCACATTTTAAACGATCCAAGTGTTACTTATGTATATGTAGATTGCAAGAAGTTGCAACGGTTCTTACTAAATATGATCCATCATGAGCACAAAATGTGAAACTATTGGAAAATTTGTATGTTAAATAATACTTATCTAAATTATTGGACATGTAGATATATATGAACGATCATGGAGAATCGCAGAAAGAAACGGAAATTTACTGACAAGGAGCACCCCAATCCGAATGTCAGCATATGCAAGGAAATTTGTGATACCTTAACCATACAGGTTCATGAACATTTTAGTTTCGATGTATACCTAACTATTACAAATTTATTTGAAACTGCAAAATTTGGTGAATATGAAGCCGTCTTTCCTAATGAAGACATTAAAGAGGTGTGTAACCTGTTTGGAAACGTAAATTACTTAAAATTAAAAAATTAACTCTCCGTAATGTACGCACGGGACGATTTTATGAAACACATTGGAGCTGTGCCACTGTTACAAATCTTTATCCAAAACAATTTAACATCAACATTTAGTGAATTCGTGGAATTGCTGACCGTTTTGTGTACCATCCCTATGACGACTGTGGAAAGCGAATGATGTTTCTCTACCCTCAAATGAATCAAAACATTTCTAAGAAACTCTATGGAACGGCTGTGCGTGTTAGCAATGCTATATATTGAAAAAAAAACTTTTGAAGTTAACTTCAAAGTTTAATGATCCTGGATCCATGATTTAAATCCTAAAATTTAATGGTCCTGGTCGTAGTACCATGGGATGAGTTTTGCAAAATGTTATTATCTAGCTACCTATTTGAAAATTTGATTTCTGACAGTTACACCCGTATTTCTACTATGATACTAAGAAATGTAAAATTTTTGGTTGCGACGCATTTCCCTATCCCCATTCCAAAATGTATTTATACATACATACCCCGTTTATTTATATCTACGGTTGTACGTGCCCTACCTGTTTTTCCCCCACGAACCGCCGCTATAAACCCGATATATCTGAACAAGATAAAAATTTTAGTTTCAAGTATCTACAAGAACACTTTTTTTTACTTAATAACTTCCAAGTAGTATTATTTTATATTAATTGTATTATTATTGTTATTAAGTATTATTTTCAATAAAGTTGTTACATATCTCATTTGTAAACGCCTCCGTAAATAACGCCTCCAATCACTGATAAACCCAACAAAAACAACAAACCAGTCAAGAAAATTATTTATTTATACTAACAGTTTTAATAGCCTGATCTGAAACAAACATGCACCTACTAAAATATTTATTTCTTTATAACAATATAAACCAGAAACAAATAAGCCCAAGTGAGCTCCAGCTGAAAATCGACACAGACTCCCTGTTGTCTTTTTACCGTCAGATACGAAATTTTTATTTTCCAACTGAGTGTTTTTTATATTTATGTCATAATATAAGACTTTTAATAATAAGATATTTATGTCATACGATTTTATAACAAAATAGATTTGAGCCAAAATTAAAAATTATTTTAATAAAACAAATCGAACAATTTTTCAAAAATGAATAGTTTATCTCAAATAAAAAAAGTCAAATCAACTAACCCATTTTAATAATTACGATCAACGCATTAAGAGTTTCTTTGATATTTAAATTCAGTAAATGAAACAGGAATTGACCATTATATGCCAGAGACGAAGCAGCAATCCAAATATTGGGCGGAAGCTGGTGAAGTGCGGGTGCTGGTAAAGAATGGGAAAAGGATTCCATCTTCAGGAACAGTGATGGCTAAAGGTTTGATGATCTCGTGGCGTGATGATCATAGACTGCCTGGTAATAGGCAGGACCATCACCAAAGAGAAATACGCTTCACTACGAGACCAATAGAAAAGTTGGTCTAAATATTAGTTTTGCAAGATTATTACGTTAAAAAAAAAAATTCAAAAATTTTCCGATTTCTTTAACAAAAAGAAATAGTCTTCTTATTTCAAACAAACTCAGTTTTTCCTTCTCGAGATATTTCAGTTCGAACTATAAAACTGTTTCTTAAAGACAGGCGTTGAATGGGCAGAGAAGAGTTCTCAAGTATTTTTGTAATATGTTTGCACTGGTTTCCAGTACTTTTTAAATACTCTTCTGTTTGTCCCACTTTGATGTGGTTTATTTTACATACGTATATTAATTTAGCTACTAAGAAATCTCCTTGTTTGAAAAACACTATTCAATAATAAATAGCAAAATTTCAACAAGGCACAATTTTTAACTAGTTGCAAACTAGATGAAAATGTCAAAATAATCTTTCGATTACATTTATTAGCAAAATGAAACAAAAAATCGCACCCAATCAGTTATAAACCCTGTAAAAACAGCAGATTGGCCAAGAAAATTATTTAAACTAACAATTTTAATAGTCAGAACTGGCACAAAGCATACACATGCTGGCGCACAGGTAAATAAAAATCTACATACAACCATAAACCAAAATAAAACCATGCGAAATTTTATTATTGGCCGCTTTTACGACACTTCAAAAGGGCCACCGCGCTTTTGCATATTTTATATACAACATTGGCAACGTACAAAAAGCCCAATCAATGTCACGTAGGCAATTCGCGTGTGTCCACCATTTTTTTAACCCCGCTTCAACTTTTTTTTTCCCAAAGCTGACTGTTTGGACAATTGAAAATCGGAAAATCAATAAAAAAAATGGATTAAAAAATAGGGGGAAATTATGTTACCAAAAGGCAAATAAAAAGGAAAAAAAATGTGAGATAGAATAAGGCTTTCACATGTTAAAAGCTTTACATGTCGATAGTAGATCACACGCAAACTTTATCCACAACAATATTTTCATAAAACAAGTAGTAAAAGATAAATGAGTCAATTACCAAGCAACACCACTAACTGGGAAACAAGCATAAAGAATTAAGTAATTATTTTGTTGCACCCTTACAAACATTGTTCCAGCATTAAAAAAATACAAACATACGAGGATAGTCTGAAAAGTTTCCAGCTTAATACAGAAACAAGTATTTTTTTGTCAAATTCAGTTTAACTTCTCAACATAGTCTCTTTGTAATTCTACGCAGTTTTCCCAGCTATGCTTCCATCTCTTTAATCCACCTAAATAGTAGTTGATATGTAGTTCTACAAAATAATCGTTACTCGTGAGAAAAAATCGCTGTGAGCCAAATCTGAATCAATTTGAATCCTTATTCGTGAATTTTTGCCATGGCGACCACTGAAGTGTAAGACGATACGTTGTCTTGGTGGAATAAAACATTATTTTTCCTCCAAAGCGACCGTTATTCCGCAATTTCCGCCTTCATAGCTTGTCAAGTAATGATGCATAGTATGCCCCTGTTATTGTTTTTCCTTTTCAAGAGAGTCGAGTAACAAAACTCATGACCATTTAAAAAAAAACAGTCGCCATCACTTTCCCGGCCGATGGAACCGTCTTCACCTTTTTCGGAGCCAATTTACTCTTCGCATTCCACTGTTTCAGCTATGCTTTGTTTTCAGGAGTGTAGTGGTATATCCAAGTTTCATCTAGAGTTATTAATCGACGCCAAAAGGCCAAACTATTTCGCTTAAACTTCTTCAAGCTTCTTAAACTGCTTCAAATTGCTTAAACTTCTTAAAATGCTTCGGATATGTTAATTCCAATGCGTTTTTGGTCCTCAGTGAGCAATCGCGGCCAACCTATAGATAATTTTAATAAATAACTCTATACCATTAAACAGATAGAAAACAACAATGGCTACAAAGAAAGATTCATTGACAAATTGTTAAAAAATAAACAAAGAAAGTTAAATTTACAAGAATTCTATAACATTAAAAAGCAAAAAGACAAATCGTTTAAATTTATTAATTACACTTATTATCTTACAGTGTAATACAGTGTGTAACAGATTAAATAAACTAGGTTGTAAGACTATTTGTGTAAATAAACTTAATGTAGGTAAAATCTTAGTTAATAATAAGGATAAAACGGATAATTTAGATAAATCGTGTGTATATAGGGGTATATATCTATCAAAGTGGTAGAAGAATAGGTTGTAGAATAAAAGAACTCAAAAAAGATATCTTAAATAATATAAAAAGCACTGGAATGTCTACATATTGTATTGAAAACAATCATTTTGTAGATATAAACAATGTTAAATTCTAGTCTAGACCTACTAGGAATATTGGCAATAAAAAAATTCTTAAGAAATAGTTATATAATGCGAATGACCAGCTAAATTTTCATAACACCCTGGTAACAGATAAGATCATATTGTAATTGAATAGCCCGGTTTTTACCAGCCGATATTTAGGATAATTAGACTAGACGTTAAAAAACAAAAAATAAAAAAAATACTTTTACCTATATATTTGGAAACACTGTGTTTGATCATTAGTATTAGTTCAAGCTGCTCTTCAAGTTCAAGCTGAGAAAGCCCTAACAAGGCGAAACATATATAGAGCAAAATCTATAATAAACTTTTGAAACATTAAAAAGTGTATCATTTAAAACCCTAGTATGTATTAACTAGTATGTCATTAATTATTGATGATACGCAAACATACGATCTAGGATAACTATAAATTATGAGTCAAAAACCTAGTTCACCACAATACTTACTTATCTAAGACTATTCCTACCTTGCAATTTTGAATGTGAGTTGTGTAATGAAGATTTTTCATTTGAACTATATTCATTCAACTTTACTACAATTTTCCTGTCAGTCTTCCAGTAAGTAATGTTTCTGGCACTTGTTCATCCCAAATTTTATCTGTCTTCTCCTTTAGTCATCTTTTCTCCGTCAAGAAATTCCCACCACCCTAGCTATTTTTTCTCATTGGACCCCTCTAGACTTTATTTCCAGTTCTTTTCCGCTATTTACATTTCTTCATTTATTCAGTTCTGAAACTCCTAATATTCTTCTAAGAAGTTCAATGTCCCAGGCTCTCAATATGATTTTCTAACCCCCAAAATTTTTCCTTATCATCAAATTGCAAGACTTTGGTTTCAAACAGTAAAACAGATCAATACTTTTAATGGAGCCTACAGTGTGAAACATTAAACTAGAAGAAATTTACAACTAAACACCAAATCAATTTGTTAAACTTCTCTTCAAGAATCTTCAAGAGATAATGCAATTCAGATCGAATCATTGGAAATTGATTCAATCATCTCCTGATGATGTTAACATGGTTAAAGAAACGCGCGTCGAAAAATTTAAAATACTGATTTGATATTTAGTGGCAAATATCTTCGAATTTAGTAAAATAGGAACAAATGTTGTCTTGTACACCTTATGGATTTAAGCTTCCTGTACCCCATAGGTATTCCTTTGGTTTTAACTATTGTTATTAAGAACAGTAAAAGACTTAGCATACTTCCTATACCTCTTTCCACAAACTTACAGTGCTTACTAAAGTAAATATTTTATCACTTCTTAGAGTAGTAAAGTTATTGAACATGCACAGTTTTTTACTTCCCATAACTGTACATCTCTTCATTAGTAGATCAAGTTAGACTGAGTATTCTCCTGTTTAATACTGAACAACAGGTCTGCTAATTTCAGAGTTTGGGACTTCAATGAGCAATTAAGAATCTGAAAACAGCCATAAAAAGTTGTAGATTATCCCAAACACCAATAAGTGACGAGTGACAGTGACATACTTCTGCTAAACTACTGTTTTCTGAATGCTGAAAATCCTACTAAACCTCTTCCCTTAAAAATATGATTCATTCAGCCAAAGTATCGCTCATAAAATAATTATAATGCATACGAATCAATTGTTTATATATTTTAAACTATTATTTTTGATTTCAACCAGTTCATTCACGATTCCATTTCAAAAGGCCATGAAAATGTATCGATATGGTTTAACCTTGAACGAGAAAAAATAAGGGGTGAGGGCCAGACGTGAGGGCGGGTCAGTAATGGGTTAAAAGGCCCTGGTTTCGGTAAGTGGGGGGTGCAAAACCTACGCTTGATTGATGAGGAACGGGAAGTCCGTATCGACGATCTTAAAGAGAAAAGGGGAAATGGAAAGTGGGAAAACGAGGAAATAAAATAAATGCGCCCATTGAGTCGGCCCTATCAGAAGATCGTCTTAGACATTAATTATTTTAACAACTAACTAAAGCTGTTCAGTGAAATTTCAAATGAAAAGTAATGAATTAGCTAATCTAATGATTTCTATCTTTTTAAAGATAATGAAAGAAAATCTTTTTAAATAACTTAATAGATTGCTATTCTAAATTTCTTCATGTTTTTCTTCTTAACTCAATTTTAGATGATCTCGTCTCTGCTTTTATATTTTAGTCATCTATGTTTGTTATTTATTACCTGTTTCTTCTGGAACTGGTTACAAGGAAATTTTTGAAAACTCAAACTGTACTGAGCAAAGTATTGAAATAAAACCTAAACATTTTTTTACGAATAATGAATAATCATTCTAAATAATATTTACTATAGGATTGATTTTTTTTTATTAGAATACTCAATGGCCTATTTATAAATATATTTATTGTGTATTTTTCCCAAGTTGTAAAATCCCAGTTTAGTTTTAGACGAAATATATATATATATATATATATATATATATATATATATATATATATATATATATATATATATATATATATATATATATATATATATTAAAATTACTAGGTTCTTGGGTAAAACCGTGTTTTATATTTGTATATCTCGACGTTTCGACTTTCACTTTGACGCCATTATCAAGAGAATCTAGTTGATTTCATTGTTGAGTTTTTTGATTATATATAATAATAATAATAATTTATTGAATCCTCAAGACAATATATATATATATATATATATATATATATATATATATATATATATATATATATATATATATAAATAAATAATATATGGTGCGTATAGACCCGGTTGGATCACGCAAAGCATCCTGACTTATTTTCGAGTGTTCTTTCTGATCCTCCACACCTCTCTCATCCTTTCTCCGTGGATTCTCTTGGCGTACTCCGGTTTTAATCAGGAAGGGTTCGGAAATTTCTCCCATAAATTTCACTTTAGAGATTGTGTCTGCCAGTGTCTGCTTGCTATCAATCGTAGTGTTTTGGGGTCGAGTCCTCGTTTTTCTAGGAGTCCTTGTTTTTCTGTCAATGCAGTCATATGCTTTCTTGAAGTCAACGAACGTGCAGATGATTGGAACGTTCCTGATAGCTTTGTATTTCAGTATTGTTTTTAAGTTAAAGATTTGTTCAGTGCATGAGCGACCAGGGCGGAAGCCTGCCTGATACTCGCCAATTTTGTGTTCTAGTTGTTCCTGTGTTCTCTGGAGAAGGCATGCTGAGAGGATTTTGTAAGTGACTTGTAGTAAGGAGAGTCTCCTTTCTTGTCCGGGTCTCCTTTCTTTCTCCTCCTGTTCTTGCAGCGGGTGTATAAGAGCACATTTCCATTCATCTGGTAATTTTTCTGTTTGCCAGATGTTCGTGATAATTTGCGTGAGTTCCCGCAGTGAGTTTGATCCGAGATTTTTCAATATTTCCGCGGTGATACCATCAATTTCTTCCTGTGTTGGTGGTGGTGATTCTGAGTGGGTATAGATACAATTTTCGATGGGGAATCTTGTGTCGCGTTCGGGGCAATTGAGCAGATCAGAGAAATAGTGTGCCAGCTCCTGACAATTCTCCTGATTGTTTAACGCTAATCTCCCATTCCCCTTTCTAAAGCCAAGATTTTGTGGTGTGTACTCACGGATTTCTCTTGCGAAAGTCCTGTAAAAGTCTCTCGTGTTATAATTGGGAAAATTCTCCTCTATAGAGTCTAGTTATTCCTTCATGTACTTCCACTTAGTATATCTAATAACTTTGACGGTCTGTTTTTTAGTCTCGTTAAAAAGCCGTTCGCTTTCTGGGGTTTTTTAAAGTTGTACTCTTGAAATGCTCGTTTGCGTCGCTGCAATGTACTTTCGCATTCCGAGTCCCACCACGGGTGTTTTGTGTTCTTTTTCAATGGGATCAGTTCCTATATATATATATATATATATATATATATATATATATATATATATATATATATATATATATATATATATATATATATATATATATAAATATATATATACTAAACTACTACACTTATATAAATAAGATCTCTCCAATTAAAATTTTGTTTGTGCTGCGGTATTGCCAAATCTATTCGTAGCTGATACCAACTTTGTTTTTTAAATTGAATACCCTATATAATATTACATTTTTTGATTCTATGAGGTATTTTGAAACTTTTTTATAACATATACTGTATCCATCTTGAGCCATTTCGGAAATAAACAATATTTTTTTAAGAAATTTAGCAAGAAACATCCTTGAATAGAAAAATATTTCTTATTACAACCCGCATAGCTAGATATCTGAATTTTTGAATGCGGTTCCCTAATAGATTGCTTTATGATAATATGACATGAGAATTAATTTATCGCATACAGGGTGTTTGCAAAATAGTACGCATTTAATAGAACTTAACAATTCCTGTTATATAGGAATTTTAAATGGAACAACCTGTATTTTATAGTGGAGCCCAAAGGACAATAAATTCTGTATCTAAACGTATTAAGTGATGATATACCTATTTTCAGCCGTTTTCGACTTATAAGCAAAAAACCAAAATAATGCAATTAATACAAAGTTATTGGTTTATTTTAGTAGTGGACCATGGCCGGCTGGGGTGACATTACTTTTAAACAAATATTATGAAAATGTATGTATTTGACATTATTAGTTTGATCATTCATAATTAGCATATTTAAGTAAGTAATTGTCTTAGTAAAGAATGGAAGGAATTAATATTCGAATGCTGTAATCATGAATTTATTTATTTTATATGGACAATGTGGCAAAATTATCAACCGCGCCTGCACACAATTTAACGCATATATCCTAATTTAGTATGAATGAATAAAAGACAATTTAGAAGGATTCGAACAACTTTTATAAATTTTAGTTTTTCGAAGGCACCCCGGAATTTGATGTAATGAGGATAACGAGATTAACATTCTGACTTATTTCCATGCGTATCTATAATATTCTATTAGAAGAGCTGAAAACTAGCTGTATATAACATTCTCCTCAATACAAAGAGTACTAAAAAAATACGGCAAGCGCCCTTACAAATTTTTTAAAGCTTAGTTTCTCAAGCCAGACGACTGCCCTCAAAGTGTGGAATTTTGTGAAAATTTAATAATTCATTACCAGGAAGATGCACTTTTTTAACAAAAAATAATCTAGACTGATGATTCCAAATTTTCGAGAGAAGGAGTTTTTAACAGCCGAAATTGTCACTTCTAGGCCAATAAAATCCTCATTTTACCAGGGATTCTGCATTCCAAGTGAAATTTAGTTTTAATGTTTTTTTTTTAATCATGGACAAACAAATCCGATACTTTATTTACGATGAACAGTTAATTCCACGAAAGTATCTAGAAATAGTAACAACAGTAGTAGAGGATTTGACAGAAAACCTTCCACTGCCAGTGTATCGAGGCAGCTGGTACCAGCTTGATAGTGCTCCGGCACACTGTACAGAAGAAGTAAGCAGGCAACTCTATGAACTATTCCAAGGCCGGTGCTTTAGACGTTTGGGTCCATAGAATTGGCCGCCGAGATCACCCGATTTAACTCGCCTTGATTTCTATCTTTAGGGTATTGTAAAAGATAATATCTACAAAACGCCAGTAACACTAGAGAGAAATATCGGGTGAATCAAGCATTCGTAACCTTAGATCCTATTGTGATAAGAAGAGCCATCAATGAAGGGATCCATTTTAGAATATTGAACTGTTAAAGGTCTGCGTTTCGAACATTTGATATAAAAAATATTTTTAGATAGTATTATGTTTCTAATTTAAATTTTGTGTTATTGTTTACTAAAATAAAATAAACCGTCATGTTTGCTTTAGCATCGCAGAAAATATATTAAATAGAGAGTTCATATTAATTTACATAAGTGTTCAAAATTTAAAATCATTACTCCAAGTAGTTCTCCATAAACGTCTAGTGTACCATCCACCATGAATCACCCTGTGTATATATATATATATATATATATATATATATATATATATATATATATATATATATATATATATATATATATATATATAAAAAACAGAAATTTTTCATCCGTACTTCCACGTACCTCTGCTCGTCTCAAATCAGTCGCCGTCACCATAATACCGAGACAAGTACCTCCCAGGGCCGGTTTCTGGCCTCACAGCCGTCATCAGCTGGGCTCGAGCTCAACGCAGGGAGACAGCTGAAACGAAACGAACAGAGCAAGGCCAAGTCAACTGGCCAGATCGATGGCGGGTCGCAATCTCAATGAAACTCGCGCCATCTTACGGTGAATGTTCGCGGCAGTCAAAAACTACGCGACACATTCTTCCCACAACCTTGGATGTAGGTATAAGGTTTGCTCGAAAGATAGCGTAGTGGGGCCGTGGAGACAGATATTTGAAAAACAGAAATTTTTCATCTGTACTTCCACGAACCTCTGCTCGTCTATATATATATATATATATATATATATATATATATATATATATATATATATATATATATATATATATATATATATATATATAAATAGGCGGGCACGTGTCCTATATACGTGGGCACGTGCCCTGCCTAAAAAATTTAAAAATGAAATTCTGTCTAACATCCATAATGTCATTCGCGGTAAGGAAATAGGTCGTGGGTTGCCGAAGCGCACCAATTAAAGAACACGGGCTTGGGGTCAGACAAGTTTGTGCCGCTACTGTTTTTCTTTACTATCGCGTGTGAAAAACAAAGACAGCAATGCATCGTTTCGCTAGTAAGCCGGAGATTAAACGCATTTATAACGTCATATCTTGGGTGCTGCCCCATTCTCAGACATCCTAAATGCTGACGTTAGTGATGGGGGAGCTTATCGAACCTTTCAAACAAAGAAAATGTCCATTGAAATTTTCATAAGAGAATGTTTGTCATTTTGAGTAATTTTCTTCTCTTTATCAGTTTAAAAAGCAATTTCTCTCACAGTTTCATAATCCTCAAAGTACATTTAATATATTTGAGTTACTCGTAAAACGTTTTTATTCGTACTTTTCCTTGTGTGGAAGTAAATTTAAGATTATGTTATTTTGCCCTTTATGATTTTCAGGTATATTTTGTTTAATTTGTTATTGGTAAGTTATTATATAGTTTACAAAATCTGTTATATAAATTGTATTAACAATATTGGTGTTTCTGTTTTAGTTGAAGATGGTGATGTGTTTTGTGCCAGACTGTAAACATTACAGTGAACAAAAAAATGTGTAGATTTTTTACATTTCCTGTCGATCGAAGATGGCATGGACGTATAAAAATGATCGTGTAATTTCTAGGTGACTAGATCGGGAACCCTCAAAACATTCACTGGTATGTAGTTGCTATTTTATCAACAATGTTAGATAAAATGACTCCAATATATTTGATTTTAATATTAAAAGGAAATTTGCGTTTGAATCTCCTGGAAAATGGTATGATATTTAAATATATATGATATAAAATGTTTGTATATATGTTTATATGTGTCTATATATATATACATATATATATATATATATATATATATATATATATATATATATATATATATATATGTATATATATATATATATATATATGAAAGATAACACTAGTTGTATTATTTATTACAATGACAGTAATGAAGTAGTTGTCAATGGGAGCCACAATCATTATCAAATTTAAGGAAATATTCACATTTTAAAGCACTCCAAGTGTTACTTATGTATATGGACATTACAAGAAGTTGCAACGGTTCTTATTGAATATGATCGATCATGGGCAGAAAATTTAGAATAGTTGGAAAATTTGTATGTTAAATATTACTACATAAATTATTGGACATGTAGATATATACGAAGAAACATAGAGAATTGCAAAAAGAAACGGAAATTTACTGAAAAGAAGAACCCAAATCCGAATGTCAGGATACGCAAGGAAATTTGTGATACCTTAACCATACAGGTTCATGGATGTTTTAGTTTTGATGTATACCTAACTGTTGCAAATTTATTTGAAACTGAAAAATTTGATGAATATCGAGCCGTCTTTCCAAATGAAGACATTCTGTTTGCAAACGTAAATTACTTAAAATTAAAAAATTAACTCTCTGTAATGTACGCACGGGACGATTTTATGAAACACAGTGGGGCTGTGCCGCTGTTACAAATGTTTATCCAAAACAATTTCAGATCATTTAGTGAATCTGTGGAATTGCTGACTGTTTTGTGTACCGTTCCTATAACCACTGTGGAAAGGGAAAGATGTTTCTCTACCCTCAAATGTATCAAAACATTTCTAAGAAACACTAAGGGCCAGGAACGGTTGTGCGCGTTAGCAATGCTATCTATTGAAAAAAAAAGTCAATTTCAAATTTTAATGATCAAGTCATCGGCCACTTTGCTGTTCAGAAATTTAGGACGATGGACTTCAACTACAAACAGATATAATGGTCATGGTCCTATGGTGAGTTTAGCAAAATTGTATTATATCGGTCCAAAGAAATCTGACACTTCATATATACGCCATCCGATGGGGGCTCGGCGAAAGTATGATCTAATTTATTCCCACACAGAGTGTTATGTAGACTGTTATGTCCGTGTTAGACTTGCTCAATTTTAATTTTTTTGAACCAATTTTTACAAAATTATAAAATAAATCCAATAAAATATACTCATTTTTAAAATGTATTTATTTTGCATAATGTAACATTTTTTGTCCTCTAACATCAATTCTCCTATTGGAACATGTGGTGTAAAGCACTAAACTCAAAGGGATTTGGTACTAAACACCAAAACACTTCTTTTTAATTTATAAAACAAGTATTTTAAACATCCAACATGTTTAGTTTTATTTGGTGGTTAAATTTTTTATCGCATAGTATATATAAGATGAAATTTGGTGGAAATTAAATATCGTTAATAGCTGCTGGGTACATTCTTTTAACAAGAAACAATATTAACAACTTATCGCATAATTTGTCGTCAATTTAGAGTTCGTTTAGTGCGACTGAGGGGAACCAGCAATTTCACGTTCAAATTCCCTATAAATTTAATTATTTGCACTAATTATTTATTAACCATTAATTAAAACTTGAATTATTTAATATTAAAATATTAGTTCCGACAATAATTATGTCATTTTATCGGAGTTTTCAAACGTATATTTGTCAATAATTCGCTTTGAATATTTAATTTCGGACGAATTTATGCGTTCCCATAATCTGGTCGTGAAATTAGGTTTGTGCGAAATTGTTAGAATTGGAATTTGCACAAAATAAACTGTTTGCAATTACAAATTGAATTTATAATTGGATGTGACTTATTTATCGAATTCTTTTTTGGTCCTTTATCAATTAACAAACGGATATTAATTTAAATTTTCTATGTATATACGTTGAAGCAAATTTAATAGATTTTAGAGCAAATATATATTTAACTTACACGCTAATTTGTATACAAATGAGAATCCTATGAAGCTAAGGCTGGAAGATGTGGGTAACTATTGTTTATTACTAAAGACATCAGGAGTTAAGTTAGCAGATGAAGACCAAAACGAAATCATAAAAGATTTAGAACATAAGTGAAATATCTTTTCATTATGGCAAATAATTTATAGTTACTGTGAAACAAACACAGAAAGTATATGTATTTGTAAGCTGAAGAATGTTTTCCAGTTATGCATTCGTTCATAGGTTTTTTTAATGACAAGTGGGAGCTTGTTTTGCCATTGCGAAAACCCAAATACGTTTCAGTACTTATCAGTAGTAAACTCGTCATCATACAATGTCCAAAAATTTGGAATATTTACAAATAGGATATCTACGCCTATGATACTCCAAAAATTGTGATAGATATTTATTTTAGACCGTTGTAAAATGAAAATAACAAAATCATTGTTTTGCTGATAACACAGGTTTTTCGATTTTTGCCCATACCGTTATTTACATACCATACCGTATTTACACATTATTTCAGTTCTACTTCAATTTTCAATCAATCCGTTTAAAGATACCTAGGAACATTATATCTCATTTCAAGAGATCAAGAGTAATTGCTTTGTTACAATAAGGCTTTATTCAAAGTGATATCCCGGAAATTGTAGGTGTGGAAGTAGGTGTAGAGACAGAAGCAGTAGAAAACGATGTACAACAGCTGCACAAGACTGGCAGATATCAATGATAGCTCGAAGAAATCATCTGGAATTGACAAGAGGTATATCAAGGAAGCTTATTAGGCTTGACCTTTGCATGTTTCCAAACTAACCTTTCAACAAAACAATGTAAGATTGCAATCGGCTCGAGAAATGGTGGATCATAGTCCTGACTGGAATAACGTGATGTTCTAAGATGAGACGAGAATTGCATGCTTTGAAATGGAGTTGAATGCTTTTCGTAGTCGATGAAAGTCAAGCACAGTGGCATGGTATATTCGTTGTGCCTTTCTATAGCCTGCTGTACAACCTGGATGTGATCTATTGTACTGAATCCACTTCTGAATCCTGCTTGTTCTATTGGTTGTGCGTCATTCAGTTGTTTTAATATTCTTTTAGAAATTATCTTAGTAAAAACTTTGTACATTACTAATAGGAGGCTTATTGGACGTTAGTTCTTTAAATCCTCCTGTGCTCCCTTTTTATGTAAAAAGATCACTTCTGCATTTTTCCACAAGTCAGGCACTTTTTGTTCTTTAAGGCATTTTGAATATAATTTTGCCAGTGTTTTATGTAACGTCTGACCACCAGCTTTTAGCATTTCGACAGTTACACTGTCCTTTCTTGGAACCTTGCCGTTTCTCATCGATTCTATAGCATTTGTTACTTCTTCCACTAGGATATCTGGCATTTGTTCTTCCGTGGGTATTGTTGTATTTGATTGGTTCTGATCTTTATATAACTGGGAATAAAATTTTCTGACAATCTCTAACATTTGCGTACGCGCCCTGCATACTGTGCCATCCTCACGCCTTAAGGCATATATTTGCGTTATTTTGTTTCTTAGCTTCTGTTTAGCCTTGTTAATTCCTTTGTTTTCTTCCAGGGTTTTTTGCACTAGCTGCATGTTGAATCGGCACGTGTCCTCTTTGATACGTTTTCATATAGTTTTGCAGAGCTCAGTGTATTCGACCCTGCCAAAGGGACTACCTGCATTTCTCATGGCCCGCCGTTTCTTCATTAAATCAGTGGTCTCACTGGAGATTTTTATCTGTTTGAGACATTTTTCTCTCATATTTTGTTTAAATTAACGCAAACAAAGCTTAAATAACATTCTTTATTAATTGTTTGACTAGTTGGAAGGAACTCTTTGTAGACAATGCCAGGGTAATCGACGAAAACAGTTAACATGATTTTGATTTTCCCGACTTTGTTTCATCTTTAGCACCATACCCTCTGAATTGTTAAGCTTTTTCTTGACCATATACGAAGATATATGTCTCCTCAACAATAATTAGGCATTTCAGAAAGTCATCATCTAAAGAAAGCCTGTCTTCAGCAACCTCAACATGACGATGTTTCTCAAGACTCAGTGTTTTCGGAATAAGACAAGAAGGTATAAAATATAAGCTCAAATTCTTCTTCAAAATTGATTGAATTGGTCCTAATGATATTTCAATAATATCTACAATGTCTCTAATATTTAATGTAAAAACCCAGTATAAGATTTTTGATTTTGATAATGTTTTCTTCACTGGTTGACGTGGAAGGTCTTCATGGACGAGAAGTTTTATTGTTGAACACTTTCTTAACAATTTTAAAGCATCAGCACAAGAAATTTCGACGTTTTAGGTAAAACTTCGACAAATATAGAGTGTCCCAAAATTTACACAAGATTTGAATTAAATAGAAATTACAGTTTTTTTAATTGTATTTTTCTTTTGAAACATCAGTTACATAGGATAGGGTTATGTATGGAAAAGTACATCAGGCAAATGACTTCCACGGCTTTGCTGGCGACTATACACTCCTTTGTCAAAATTTTCCATGATCATTTTGCATAGACGTGTCTGAATTTCATTGTTGCAGCGCTGAATCGCCTCCTTCCATGCACGGATGGATGTGGGATTGTTGACATAGACCTTTGACTTCAAATAACCCCATAGAAAGAAATCCAATGGTGTTAAATCACATGATCTAGGGAGCCAATTCTGATCACCGAAACGAGAGAGTGCAGAACCAGGGAATATCTCATGCAGTAATTGGATTGTTTCACTGGCTGTATGGTATGTCGTACTGTCTTGTTGAAACCACATATCGTCCATATAAATATCATCCAATTTAGGCAGAAAGTACTCGGTTATCATGTCGAGCTATTGAGCACTAGTAGCAGTAACTGCTTGACCAGCTTCATTTTCGGAAAAGTATGGCCCAATGACACCGCCAGCCCAAAATCCACACCAAACAGTGACAGTTTGTGGATGCATTTGTTTTTCGACAATCATATGTGGGTTCTGAGGTTCAAGATGAAAATGAGCTTCATCGCTTAGGATGGTTTTGCTCGAAAAATCAGCATTAACTTGTTGTTGTTCTCAACTCAAACACTCAAACACTCTTCGCTATGCATGGTCATTAGACTGCAGTTCTTGTATCAATTAAACTTTGTAAGCATGAAGAAGCAGATCTTTAGTGAGTTTACGCTATAGAGAGCTTATTGAAATTTGCAATTCTTGTTCACGACGCCGAATCGATGTTTCTGCACTTCCACCAACACTCTCACGCACTGCTTCGATATTATCATTTGAACGGCTTGTTATTGGACGGTCAGTGTGTTTAGCGTCCCCAATTGATCCATTCTCCCTGAATTTGTTAATAACTCTCTTCACAGTTGACGAAGTTAAATCAATATTCCGACCATATTGTGTACGAAATTAGCGAACTGTAACAGCCAAACTTTCATTATTTTTGAAATATTGTTCAACAATGAAAACGCGTTGTTCTTTCGTATAGTGGTTCATTTTCACTAAACCTAAACTGTCAGCTGTCAAACTGTTTTCTTTTTTTGGTTTCCAACGCTTTCCTTCATAAATGGTGGCAATTTCAAATCCTACATGAATTATGGAACACCTTATATATCAATTTTTAAAAAAGTCATACCAACTTAAAACACAAACACAGCGCGCGAATTATTAAAACAAGTCACTTTACTTTTTAATCCTACTAATATAACTCTATTCTCTAATCAAATCATATTTAAAATCATTATTCCCAACACTTTTTATGAGTATTGTACGTCGAAAAAAAAATTAGCAACCTCTGATATAAATTATCGGAACCTACACCGCGTGCTTTCTGAAATATTCCACTATATAAATACCGCACACGGTATTCAAAGTATTCCTTACCGATTGAAGAAAAAAAGACTTTTCAACACGCACGTTTAATCTAAAATTGCAATACATTAGATACTCGGCTAATGTGTCTTGCATGTTCTAATCGACGGCGAGACATAACAACTGGAAACTGTATCCCTATCGGCTCAGAGTTGAGTGGTTCTGGCCATGTTTTCTTTCTTATTTAATCTCGCAATGATCCAATCAATTTAGTTAGTTCGTTCTGTTATCTGAATAACCAACCTGCTTCCTCGATATATATATATATATATTCATATCTGACGAAATGCTATCACTTTTCTATTTACCAGTTCAATTCATCGCAATTCCCGTCCATCTGTTTAATATCCCTGAAAGATAATGTTTACTTAATTTAAATCTGTTGGATTTTCATTCAGAATCAAGTTTATTGAGTGTGGACTTCGGAAATGGTTGGTTTGTAAGATACGACATTGATTAATGTTTAAATATATTCATTCTACACAATAAAAAGTTTATGATGCGTTAAATTGTTCATAAAAATACCAAATTTCAATAAGTCAAATTATTAGGGGACCGAGAGGTGACCTCTAATGCAATCCAGCAATTCAGAAGCTATTCCAATGAGACAACAGTAATTGAGTGTCAAGTACACCCAAATTCTCATTGAACGCCATCCAAAGAAATCTGACATTACATATATACGCTATCCAACGGGAAGTCGGCGAGAGTGTGTCGGTACCCTGACGAACCTGAACATCGAGAGGCGAAGCATGTGCCCTCCAATTGCAGGGATGGGTGAAGCTTATTCCCGGTCAAACACCTAACAAAAATTGTTCATTTGAGCGGAGACGAAGGTTGCTGTGTGTTCCACATGAGATTGTGGAACCCAGCGGTTGGGTGTACTTGACACTCAACTACTGTTGTCTCTTTGGACGCTGTCCAAAGAAATCTAACAACTATATATATATATATATATATAGTTTCCTCTCACACCTCGTTAGATGGCTTGCTCACCTCCATTTCAATTCATTTACTCTTCCAATGATGTCACATACTTTAGTTTGATCTTTGATCCAAGTGCAGGTTTTTCTGTACCATCTTGTAATGCCAAGCCTAGATCTTAGATCTTAGATCTTAGATCTTTCGGGTAGCATTTCCCTCTATGCTACCCGAAATTTTAGAACTCATTGCGATGTAAGTGTCCAGATTTCATTTCCATATATCATAATGGGGAAGAACACACTAATCAAAGACTTTTCTTTTCAGACCATCTGGCGCCACAGCACTTGTGGGCCCTAGCCACCTCTTCTTCAAACCTCTTCCTCCCGAAGCCTTTTCTTTCATTCAGTTCTATCTTCTCCCAACCTCATTACGAAATCTCAGAGAGTCCATTGAATCTTTTTGTATGTTGACATACCTTTGTTTTGGTCTACCATTCTTTCGCTTCCCTCCTATCCATCTTTTGAAAATTTGTTTCTGTACTCTTCCGTCGTGCACGACACGACATGCCCTATCCACCTTAACCTTAGGAATTTAATATGTTCTTACATGTACATTTGTATATTAATCTCCTTAATTTCATGATTGTATCTGATTCGTAATTTCTCACTAACTGGACCAAAAATTCTCCTTAATATTTTTCTCTCTTTTTTTGTCTCTGTCCAAACTTGACATCCGTAGGTTATAACCGATCTTGTTATTGTTCAAGGACAGCCATACCAACTTAAAAAAAAATGGTTGTTGGGATACGTACAGCGCGCGGGTTTTTAAAACAAAAATCAACTTACTTTTTAACCTTTACATTATAATTAAAATATATAACTTAAGTTAAATACTTGCACACTATAAATTTAAGTAAGAATTAGCGCTGCATCTTTTACAATAAAAGGTGCGGTGCTAAAATCTAGACAAAATTCAATTTGAATTTCCCGCCATTCTATACCAATTGTAGAGGTCGCGATTGACGTCCAAATAGCTTGATACATGTACTAAACAGTCATAACCCCGAAACAGTGGCAATGTTGAAGCCAAGGATGGAGTAGAACCAAAGAGCCGCGAATATCGAAAGTGGTAGTGGTAGTTAAAGGAAAGTTCTTCGGGTATCCGAGATCCACTGTGTATGATGTCGTCGTGAAAAGGAAAACTCACTCGAAGGAGCGCATTGTCATGACGCCCGACATCATTCAAAGGGCTGAGTTGATTATTGAGAATTCAGGGCAATCGATCCGAAAACTGGCATCGGTTGTCGGTGTGAGTGAAAAAACTATGTGTCGAATCGTCGACGAAGACCTCTGCTATAAGTCTTACCCAATTAAAGTAAGATAGATGCTTTTCGAAGCTGCCATGACAAAGCTAGTTGTACGCTGCAATCTGCTTTAGTGTTTCTTAAGAAACAATACTACTGGAAGCCTCAGATTATTTTCTGATGAAAAAAGGTTTACTAAAATCAATCGAAGGAATGATCGCTGGCTCGCACATGATCTTAAAGATGTTCTCATTGTTTCCAGAACAAAATTTTCGGCGCATATTCACGTGGTAAGTGTTATGTATAGTGAGGGTGATGTGATACCACCGCACTTCTTTAACAAATAGGAAAATGTCACAAAAGATATTTCTTTACCTGTTCTGACAAATTAGTGGTTCATAATTAGTTGTTGAACAACGTCAACATGTTTTGGTCTAAAGAATAGTGGCCTCCCAACAACCCAGATTTAAAATCTTTGGAGTTCTATGTCTGGAGCGTGGTTGGAAAGATCACCAACAAGTCCAGACATTCAAACGTCGCATCACTGAGAGCCGCTATTGAAGCGGCATTCGCCAATATGGACCGTGACGAATTAAAACGAGCCTGCAAGCGCTTCAGACCAAGAATGGAGGCGGTCAGTTAAAGGGCAGAGGGGATATATTGAGTAAATGAATTCTTTACGATCTTACAAACAATTTAGTAAAAAAAATTGTAAACTTTTCCAACAAAAAATTATGTTTGAAAAAAATATTTAATTTGTCCGGAATTTGGCGCAGCTCCCTGTATATAAGTACCTCTACCACAAGTTATTTTTGCTGTCTTTCTATATTATATAATATGAAAAGTAGAATTTTTATTGACTTTATATACAATACATGATATTTTCCTCCTCCACTATATTGATTATTATAATGAAAATATACTACAGTAAATTGTTGTTATTATTATCTTTTTTATCAGTTTCCTATGACTAAAATATCTTGTTGCAAATGTTCCCTGTTAATCTAATAACAGTTTTTTTTTCATCCTTTAACAACATTTAACAAAAACATAAATTTGACATAACTAATTGTCGAATTCATAAATATTAAACACAGATTTACAAGGAAAAACAGCATTCATCACTTAAGCTCTTCAAATAGTCCTTTATTAAATTGAACTTGTGGAAGAATATTTAGAACTATTTCGCACTATCTTTGATGTTGACTTTTTGTCAAGCATAAAATTGTTTGCATCCACTAAAATAAATAAAATGTTTAATGCAAACTTTAACGACGGAAACCTTTTTTTCATTTTGAATAAGAAAAAGTCTGCAGTTGGGTATTTTACGAGGTAAATTTTTCTGGTTTTTTATTAACTATTAAGGATCGGGGAAAATTTTTAACCTTACCATTAACTCGAGATTTATAAACAATTGATTGACGATATAAATCTTCAAAGGCATTTTTATTTCCTCGTATGTAACTGAAAATTTATGCAAAACAATTAAAATAATCGTAAACACTGTCCTAAAAAAGAAATGCAGCTCGTTCCATGCCATATTTAAATATCCATTTTCGGAATTACTAAGACTTATATATATCTTTATTTGTTCGGATTTCCGATGAAATCTGGTTTAAATATATAATGTTACCGTTACTAAACCTTAAATCTGCCTTAATTATTTTAATTTACTTGAATCTTTGTCTTTGAGTTTGGATGTTGCTGAATATTACTCAAATCAAAAATATGAGGGCTAGTTCATTAAAATAATTTTTTTAATTATGGTAAGAATATTGGTCTATCCAGAACTATCCAGGCACCTATTTTTCATCGCAAGTTGCAGGTTGATAGATCCTGAACTTATTTCTCGGTTTCTTAGTTACATCGACTGCGAACCTATTTGAATCAGAACGTTTTCCCGTCGTATAGGCGAGATCAGTTAGGCGTCATATATTATGAGTTACTTTAAACTGATCAAATGCTCACTTCTGACCTAATGCTGATATCTGCAGCAAGTGATTCGTGTTAGTAATGATCTGGAGGAAACAATGCCTTATACTGGGAAGGGAAGAAAGAAAGTAATTTTGCTTCAGAACAACGCATAGCTATATTCAGTTGGGCTGGGAGCTTTTAACGATCGAATTTTCACCTTTTCCAGCGCCTGCAACATCATCTGCTTGATAGCTGCTTCACATATCACATTAAGAAAGTTAAAAAAAGCTGGAAATTGACAGTTGTTTGAAGGAGATTACTTCGAATATCAAGTTTGTATTACTTTTTCCATAAATAAATGTCAAAGGTAGTTAAAAAAGGTCGATAATTATGTATTGATGACCTAATAATATGTACCACTTAGGGCCGGTTCTACATTGTGAGTATATACATAAACGTAAACGCCCGCCCGGCGTTTCAAATTTTATTCCAAGTACAGCTTGTACCTGGTATATTCTTGTATTGTAGAACCGGCCCTTACAGACTCCGCATTTTTTACAACTTATAGTTAGTCAACGCTGCTGATCTGGAAGGTCGCTCTCTCCTTGATTGACTTTTGTGCTGCCGCTCCTTATAACTGCTGTAGCAATAGAATGTAGAAATGTAGAAAAATTTTAAAAATAAATAAATAAGTATACCAGGTGTCCCATTAAGGATGGATCGCGGCCGTATCTTGAAAACTATTTATCCCACAGCTTTGGGGAAAAAAAATTGTACTAAAAATGATCATGAGAAATTCACCAAAAATATTTTTAAGCTTCTAAAACGACCGCAAGAGGTCGTGACGAGCTAAACATTTTTAAAATTTATTTTTTTTAAATCTATTTTAAAATCAGTTTTTTCAAATGGAATGGTACAGCTTTTATTACATGGCTAGAAAGGTAATTTAAAGAGGAATCATACAGTGAAAACCCGAAATCCAGAGATATCGACATGTCAAGAGATATTTCGATTTTTCTGAAAAAAAATCAGTTATTATTTCACTACTACCTGCATTAAATTAAAAAAATATTAACCTAATGTTTGCCTTCCTTCACACTTTACCCAGGCTTAGGACTGGTCCAAATTCTTCGTGCCATATTAATTTGGAGCGTGTTTAAAGGCCAACGGGCCAACAACGAAGATAATAATAATAACAACAGTCAAATAAAATTAACAGCACAACAGTCTAATAATTAACAGAATCTGAACTTTAACGCCTTTCTAAATGTTCAAAATGCCTTCCATCCTTAGAAATGCAAAGATTAATTTTTCGGCGCGTACTAAAAACGCCAGCTTCAATTTCCGCTCTTGAAATGCTAGTTTTTGAATTTTGAATTCTTTCAATCATGTTTTCTCGTGTGGTAGGACTGTCAAATCCGGTGGCGCGCCGGCCACGAAAATAAACTACCCCGTCCTATCCAACGATTTGGAAACGAAGCATCCAAGAAGTTTCGAACCACCTGCGAGAGGTGGGCAGGGCATCCATCATGCTGGTACCACATTTGTCTTCTTGTTTCCAACGAAACATCTTCCATTAGTTCTGGCAGTCCATTTTGTAAAACATTTAAATATGTTTCATTATTCAAATGTCCATTAAAAATAAAGGGACCAATAATTTTGTCTCCCAAAACACCACACCATACGTTCACACTCCATCTATTTTGGTGGTTGATTTCTAACATCCAGTGTGGATTAGCAACTGCCCAGTAGTGCATATTATGTAAGTTAACGCCTCCATCACTGCTAAAAGTAGCTTCATCAGTCCATAGTATGCGTTTTAAGAATTGTTTATTTCCACTACACATATTTTTTAACCAGTGACAATAGTCTAACCGTCTGTCGAAATCGTTATATAAAAGGGCTTGGTGCAAATGATAGGGGTGCAGCTTGTTATCTCTTAAGATTCGATGAACGGATGTCTTGCTAACACCTAATTCTTCAGATATTTGTCTGATGCTTAAATGGGGGTTGGTTTCAATATAAGCCAGAACATTTACGACATTATCTCCATTACGAATCGAACGTAACCTGGTGCGGACTGGATCTGGATGCACAATTCCTGTTTCTCGTCTTGCGTCTTGCTAGACGTGTAAACACCTTCTTCGAATAATGCCTTCTTTCGGGATATTGACTTGCATATTGCCGCTCTGCAATACATGCATTTTCAAAACATTGGAAATACACCGCCAACATGTCATAGGCCTCGTTATTCGTAAAAGGCATTGTTAGATATTATTATAATAATTATTAATAATCAATAAATGCAATGTTGAAAATGTAATACATTTCAAAACTGACAAGTTAATTTGACTGTTTTTGTTTGTTTCCATGGTTCCCTTCATACACTCTTTGTGTAATGTACCTAAGGATTGCATGCGTTTATTTGGAAACCCGAAAAAGCAAAATTTCATTAATCCATTCATTTAGTTTAAAAGAAAGAGTAGGTATATTTATTAATGACTGATTTCAATATTCTGTCAAGTAGTATTTAAGCATCACAAAAGAGAAAATACAACAATTGGGGAAAGGCATTTTTTTCGCTTATGTAATTAAATTAGAAAATATTATCAAGGTCAGGATTAGAACATTTATGATGATTGATACTGAATAGATAATTTTATTTTTTAAATAAAATTGTTGCGGTTGCGATTGCGACCTAAATATTAAGACCAATTTTTAACTTAATATTACGGTAAAAATTAAAACTAACTGATTTTTTTCAGAAAAATCGAAATATCTCTTGACACATGTCATGTCACAGATACCCATTTCGGGTTTTCACAGTACGATTCCTCTTTAAATTACCTTTCTTGCCATGTAGTAAAAGCTGTACCATTCCATTTGAAAAAACTGAACAAAACAACTTCAAAAAAACTATTGTTGAATGTAACGCCACCTCGCGGTTTCATTTATAAACTAAATAATTTATCACCCAGATTATCTGATTGCCCCAGCAATTGCCTTTTAAATGAATCCAAATTGAGGAAAATCGGTTAAGGCAAACGGACATTAGATGACTTTTTATCTCAATAAGTAAAACTTCTTCTGATCGCTTTTAGTACAATTTTTTTTCCCCAAAGCTGTGGGATAAATAGTTTTCAAGATACGGCCGCGATCCATCCTTAATGGGACACCTGGTAGATATATATATATATATATATATATATATATATATATATATATATATATATATATATATATATATATATATATATATATATATATATATATACAAACTAAGGGAATCACAAATTACAAATCATGGTACACTTATTCCACTTATCCACATCCACACATCCACAGAGTGATTTAGTCAATCGAAGGAACAGGAAAAAGTCACACGATGCCATATCTGGTGAATGAAATACTTTTGAAATGGTATTTGTTTGATTTTTAGCAAAAAATTGACGAATAATTATGGCATGATAAAAATCATGAATTGTTTTGCCACAAATGTGGACGTCAATATCTACAATGTCTCTAATATATAATCGGCGATTGCTCAGTACAGATCATAGATTTTTGTAATGTTTTCTTTATTAATTAGCGTAAAAAGTCTTTTTGAACATCTTCACCTGCTTCTCCACCATCACTAATATCTCTAGTAAAATTTAGCTTGTAAAGAAAAAAATTCTTGTATCCCTTGCATTTTTTTACATAGTTTCTTCGCCTAATTTCTTCGCCTTTGCATAGTTACTTTCTTAATATTTTAATGCATTATTCTGAAAAATGTTATTTCTTTATACAGATTTTAATGCCAGTTCTTTGTTCAATAAATACATTTATTTCAAAGAATTGCTGATAAAATTTTTTAATTATTACAAAAGATGCTATAATTTCTAAGTTAACAAGGGAAATGATGTTAATCTTGTGTCAGATGTCAAGGATAGTCACTTAAAAATCAAATAGCTATATCTATTCATATAGTGCGCGAATTCTCAAAACAAATCACCTTATTTTTTCATCATAATATTATAAAGGAAAAAAAAAGGATGAGACTTTCCTTTTATAATTACCAAACACCATCTTTTTTAGCCAATGTTACTGTGTTGTTTCAAATAATATTTTTTTTGCATATTTAAGTTTATTTTTTTGCCAAAAAGAATACTTTTGTCAGATTTGAACAAAAGATAAGGATTTGACTTTTCTTACTTTTTAAAATTACCCAACACCATATTTATTTTAGCCAGTTTTACAGTGTGATGTCAAATATAGAGCCTTCACTTAATCCCGAAACCCACGAGACCTATAAATGTCAACACGGCAATTTGCTAATGATTAACGCGAAATCAGAAAATTTCTTAAACTACGATGTAAGTTTATTATTTTTTTTCCGTTTTTATAAATAACACAGTTCGATATGATTTTTGCAACAATGATGAGAAAGCTCTTTTTGCATTTCATTTAAGTAGTTATTAAAACACCTTTTTACAGAAATGACCTTATACGTCCCATTTTCAAGTACCTGCTTCTCCTTTATGTTACGGTGATATTCTTTGGACTTTATATTTGGACTGGGCAATGCAGGAATTACCTCAAAACCGTAGAGGGGGTATTCTACCAACGAGTAAGTATTCTACGAACTTTTAAGGACACTTTTATTGTTTTTTTCAAACATAAAATACGCCCCCCTTATTAACCCAAAAAAGGTGTTTTTTCCACCTCTCCATATTAAGCTTGAATTAATGTAAAACTTCGTCAAAGCCATGGACAAAGAAGGTAATAGTTTCAAATACCTAAAAGAAATTTTTCCTCTATTAAGTGATACTAAAAGTAAAACTAAAAGTAGGCATATTTATTGGACCTCAAATAAGGAAGCTTTATATGATTTCCGTTTTCAAAAAAAATTAAATGAAAAGAAATTGGCAGCTTGAAAGTGTTTTATAAGTATAGTGAAAAGATTTCTGAGGAACAGGAAAGATAAAAATTCATAGATGAACTCTTAAAAGCCTATGAAATACTTGGGTTTCGCATGTCCTTTTTAATTTGGAACATTAGGATGATGGAAGCAAGATACCAGAGACCCTGAAACCCATCTATGTTGGGCGATTACTGCTGGTTTTTAAAAAGAGATGATGCTACAGAACACAAGAGGAAAAAGTTAAAGTTTTTGTAACAAAAAAAAAACTATACGTAAAATACTTCATATACCCCTATTTTCATCAATGTTACCTCAAAAAAGTTTAAATTTGTTGACCTGTGTAATCTTTTTGTTTGAATTATATATATACAGTTTAGCACTAATAACGAAAATAAACATAACATTTGACCAGTCCTACATTAATTTGAATCTAAAGTTAAAATAATGTTAAATAACTTTGTCAAAGTAGATGTCATGGAAGGAAAAAAAGAAGAAGAAAACCGCATGTCGCAGATTTTTTTTATAAAAACATTGTTTATGAAATGCAAACAACGAAAAGTATTTATTTTAAATAATAAAATGTGTTTAAGAACTGCTCTTAAAATATTTTTTGTTGCTCAGGAAGCTTTGAAACTAATAAAAATATTACCGAAAAAATCTCGATGACAGATCTAGGTGAAATTTCAGTAATTTTTTTGACGACAAACGATTAAATAATTCAACACAAAAACAACAAAAAAAATTAAAGGTCCTAAATTTAAATTAATCACTAGTCCCGTGGTTTACAGGATTAAATGAAGGCTCTGTAGAATTTTTATCAAATAGAATACTTCAGCACTCACAAACCAGAAAAAACGATATATAGAAAGGGAGTTATAAAGCAGGATACACAAAGGAACCTTATAATTATTTGAAAGAAAAAGACTGTCAGAATAAGACACTTAGTAAAAGCAAACCAGAGAAAATAAAACGCTAACCCAAAAATAAGATTGAAAGAAAAGAAGGATGAAAAAAAAGCCGACCTCCTTATCCGCATTATCCGAAATTAAATCTCTCGAAATGGATTCTGTACCGAATCAAAGAAATAAAAGAATCCCGTTATAAATCTGCTAATTTGAAAAGTAAACAAACCGAGCCAAAAGAATCTTATAACTTAATTAAAAAATTAAAAACGGTTTTTCCCGTTTTAATTTCATTCATATTCATGGTTTAATGCGATTACATTTTTCGTTCGTTACCATCGTCATTTTTATTGTCAGCACTTTATAGGTTTCCGAATTGAAATTAAAATTCGAAATCTAAAACAAAAGGAACTGCTCATCAGTATTTATATTTATGCTAATCCTGCTTTCTTTCAAACTTTATTTAGCCATTGGCGGCTGAAAATAAATGCTACTCTGTTCGAAAAAACTTCCAGAAATTTTAAATAAAACACAAAACAGCTATTTAATAATTCAAATGCATTGTGTCCCTTTCAAAATAGCTCCCTTCTACTGTAATACATTTTTATTGACGTTTTATTCAATCATTCGAATAGGGTGCTTCAAAAAGTTCTGGGTCTGTCACAGAGATGACACAAATATGATCAAATGACAAGTATGATTCGTTACTCCTACAAACATTAGGAATACCTAAATTATTGGCAGAGCTATTGAAAACGATATTAAAAATCACTAAGGACAAAGTAATATTACAAGAATGATTACAAAAGAATTCAACATAAATAAAAAAGTGAAACAGGGAGAACCAATATCGCCAACAATTTTTATTCTGATACTGGAAGATGTTTTAAGGAAGGCAAACCTGAACAATAAAAACATTATTACAATTGACATCCAACTAATTGTCTATGCACATGACCTCACTGTAATAGTCAAATCCAAAGAAAAATTAAGTAAAGCGACTAGGCAGAAAAGCAAGAAAGTTCGAATTAAACATCAATGAAGATAAAGTAAAATCCATGATAGTGAGAAGTGAGATCATCATCACCGTGTTTTCGGTCTTCTCGGTGGACGTTTGCGATCAAGCGGTATCCAGTCCAAGATCGTCTTGGTCCATCTTTCGTCCCATCGCCTCGCTACATGACCTGCCTACCTCCATTTCAATTCCTTTATTTTTCCAATGATGTCACTCACTTTCGTTTGTTCTCTGATCCATGTGCAGGTCTTTCTGTCCCGTCTAATAATGCCAAGCATACATTTTTGCATTATCCTCTGTGCTACCCGAAATTTTGGACTGACTGTGATGTGAGTATCCAGATTTCCCTTCCGTATGTCGTAACGGGCAGAACACATTGATCAAAGACTTTTCTTTTCACATTTAACGCGTCGTTTCACCTCTCGGACGGTATCCCCCTCCATTGAAACCCTCTGCCCAAGATATATATATATATATATATATATATATATATATATATATATATATATATATATATATATACATATATATATAGTGATACACAACTTCCAATCCTAAAATAGAAATCCTTTTATTCTCAGCAAATTTAACATATATAGTGGTGGCCAACTAATTAGAAACACCTACAATAAAAATAAATGTTCATGAATATTCGTTCTAAAAAAGAGATATTTCGGTTGTTTGTAGACAATTTTATGAGATCCTGTCATAAGCAATACATATTTTGTTTATTGTTGTTCTCGGACTCTAAATGCAAGGAATGCAAAATATAAGTAAAAGTTAGTCATAATACAATTGGCCATGTAGTTAGAAATGGCTGAAATAAGAACGTTCAGTATATTTTAAATCTACTTAATGACAGAAATTTCTTTTTACATTTTGTTAAACTACATTATATTAGTTTTAAAATGGATAAAAAAAATAGATGTGATCCTTCTACGCGCAAAATAATTATTGTTTTAAAGCACCGAGGTTGAAGCTATCGAAAAATAGCTGAACACTTAAACCGTTCGACAAAAATGGTGTTCAGTGCGCTAAAACACTTCAAAAACCATGGGGCGCACGAAAAAATAGATCACAAAATCCAAATCAAAGAACGGACAAAGCTATTGTCCGAATAGCTAAAAAGAATCCGTTGATGACTTCCGTACAAATCAAGAAACAGCTTTCTCCAGAAATAAAAATAACTTCGGGGACCATTAGAAGACGTCTCAACGAAGCCAAGTTGTTTGGTCGAGTATCTCGAAAGAAACCACTTTTAAAAAAGAAAAACGCCAAGCTACGTTAAAATTTGCTATGAAGCATATCAATTGGAGCATAAACGACTGGAAGAAGGTGTTGTGATCCGACGAAACAAAGATAAACCATATGAGAAGTGATGAAAGATTATTTGTAAGGCGACTTATTTGTAAGATATGCAGAAAATGATCCAGATATACAAGCACTTTAAAACACGGCGGTGAAAATATAAAACTTTGGGGATGTTTTTTCGTGGCGCGGTGTTGGTTGTTTAGTGAAAATGGACGGTATCCTTGACCAAGAAAAATACAAAATCATTCTGCAAAATCATATCGTGCCTTTGGTGATGAAAAAGCAACTTTTCATCTTGTGGTGACTTGGGTCTTTCAGCGCCAATGACCAGAAAGAAGCACACTGTCAAATTTGTGAAATAATGGTTCAGCGATAATAATGTGACAGTAATGGAATGGACATCATGTAGCCCTGGTTTTAACCCTATGGAAAACCTTTGGGGTTACCTTAAAATGATACTACGGAATAAACAAATAAAAAATTTTAGCGAATTTAGTGATGTAGTACAGCAAACATGGAAATCGATACCTTTAGAAAGGTATCAACATATATTCGAGTCGATGCCGAGGAGATGTAGGGCTGTTATCGAAAACAAAGGATATGGTACAAAATATTAAATTTAATATTAACATCTATACAATTTAGAATTGGTGTATTTTTATTATATATTATATTGGAAATATATATATATTTTGTTTCTAATTAGTTGTCCATTTGAATAAAGTATAAATAAGAAATATATATTTTTAATACATTATCATAAAATCAATTATTTTAAGTTTTATTAAAGGTAAATTGTTGGAGGTAACAATGGGTAAAATATTAAAATAAACATATTTCAGTTGTATATATAAATTTAGAATGATACTATTTTACCTATGCCGTTTCTAATTAGTTGGCCTCTAATCTTTTCTAATCAGGAATCAGCCAACATCAATAATAAAGAAGAAAAGAACATAAAAATAGTTTAAACAACACAGGAGATGGAGAAAGAAGATTAAAAAGAAATGAAGAAATAGAGGAACAATTAGGTGAAAATTAAAGAGAGATACATAAGATAAATATAAAAGCAAGAAGATTAGAATTAGAAGGCAGGTCAAATAATGAGAAGCTGATTCACAGAAATAATTAAATAAATAACAAAATGAACCTAATTGGAGAGAAGAGTAAGATAAAGGCCGAGAAGGAGATGATAAGACCAAGTGGAAAAGGATATAAAAACATTAAGCATTGCAGACTGGAAAATAGAATGCAGAGACAGAAAAAAAGTGGAAAAGAATAACCAAAGAGGCCAGAATACATAAAAGATTGTAACGATGACTAGAACAAGAGAAATAATCCATCTCATCAGCACGACTAAAAAAACGCCTTCAAACGATAACGGTAATCCCGAGGAACTGTATGGTTATAATGATGGTGATGACTCGTTACATGGCGAGCTACGAGGTTCAGATATTTATTCCCCTTCGTTTTCATAGATAAAAACGTGGGTTCCTGAATTTAATCACAATCATACATCTCCGAACGTCTAAAAATCGCTACTAGCGGGAAAATCGTCACAAAAATTGTCAATGTCGTATTAAACCAACGCCGACCGAAGGTATGCCGACTTATTGACATGTAAACATCTCGATAGACCATGTCCACTACATAGTTTTACGATGTTTTGAATATGAAACAGTCTTCCACTCAATGGGTACTGGGTTTGTTAACAGTCGACCAAAGACGTATTCGAATGAACACTTCTCAAAAGTATTTAGACTTATTTAAACACAATTCTGTTGAGTTTGCCCTACATTTTATAATAGTAGTTAAAACATGGACTCGCAATTACATACCATAAATGAAGCAGCAGTCCAAAGAGTGGGAGGAAGCAGATAAAACTGCACCAAAGAAACCGTCTGCAGAAAAAGTCATGACTACTATTTTCTGGAATTTTTATAAAGTAGTGCTCATAGACTACCTCGCAAAAAGCAATATATTATCACAGGGGATTTTACGCTTCTCTACTGGATCAATTGAGAGAGCTATTCAGACTAAACCTTCACCACAATCATCATTTATTTATCTTCTTCCGCGCCATATGCATATTTAGCTCTCACCAATATGATCCTAGCTAGAGTCATTGTAGCAAAAGAATATACAAAAGACATTTACAAACGAGAACTAAGACTGGGATGTATCTTCTCACCGAGACTTTCAATCAGGAATCACTGAGATAAGAATCATCCTGTTTTGTAGTGGAGTTCCTATTAATGATATAAAGTATACCGATGATATAGTCATATTGACAGAAAATATGGTGGTCCAACAGCAATGACAGAAAACATAAAAGAAATCAGCAAACTTGACGGTTAAATATGAACCTGTTAAGAAAAAGTTAAGTATGAAAAATGTGTTTCACGAAATCACCCAAAAATATCATACAGTTAAGAATAAACAACAATAATTTGAGTCAGTGGATAGATACAACTATTTAGGAAATTGGAATAATTCAAAGAATGATAACACCGAAGAAGTAAAAACAAGGATAGAAACAGCTCACAGCATATTCTACAAGATGAAATATTTCTCTTTCTGTAGAAATATCAAAAATTAATTGAAAATCCGAATGATTCGCTGTTACACATAATCGATTCTCATTTACAGTATATAAGATTCCACCCTAAAACAAATATATGATCAAAATACTCCAAGCTTTTAAAATATGAATATTCACAAAGATACTACGAATATCTTGGGTAGAGAAAACCGCAAATCCAGAGGTCCTACGTAGAATACCCACCAAAAGAGATCTAATAACAATCATAGAGGCACGGAAAATAGAATACTTCGGCTGGGAAATTTGAGAAAATCATTCAACAATTCAACGAACTAGTTGTTTAGAGCAGTAAACAAAGCGAAAATTGTCATGCTCGGCAACCTTAGTTTAAAGGCGGCACAATAAGAAGAAAAATATTTTCCTCTTCCCAAATCTGAAGAAATATTTCGCTGGATGAAAATTCATCGGTATACTTTATATCATTAATAGGAACTCCACTACCATACAGGATATTTATCGCTGTAGTGATTCCTGAGTGAAAGTCCGGTGAGAGACAGGTCTCCTTGTCTTACTCCTGATTCATGAAGAGGTTCTACGTAGAATATCCACCGAAAGAGATCTAATAACAATCATAAAGGCACGCAAAATTGAATACTTTGGTGATGTAATGAGAGGGCAACGTTGAGTGTGATTACGCCAGGAAAGATAGGAGGGATAAAAAGCGTGGGCAGAAGAAGAATGTCATGGTTGTGAAATTTGAGAGAATCATTCAACATTTGAATAAATTAGTTGTTAGTTTGAAGGTGACACGATAGGAAGAAAAATATTTTCCTCTTCCCAAATCGCATTATACTAAGGGTATTATAAAGTTCGAACACTGTTGGTATAATTGAATTGCTAAGTAACTACGTCGAATAATGTGTTTTCTTTATCAGTCTGAGAACTGAAAGGAAGAAGAAAAAGATCAAACGGGGCAATACGAGGTGAATATAAAGGTTGTAGACTGGTTTTGGTAAATGTTTGGCTAGAAAATCACTGATAAAACGAAGCATTATACATCTCTTGAAATAGTTGTACTTCATTTCAACAATTCTACTTCATCATTATAGTAAATTTGGGCTTTTTTAATCACCTTGACGGTATATTGGAACGTTATTTCCTATAATACTCCCTTAAATCGCCATCTCTGATAAACAGCGCCCCACATTCTACAGAAAACTGAAAAAAGGTCCTTTCTCTTCTTTTACACATACACAAATCCAATTAATGTGTAATATGTAAATTACATAAATCCAATCCAAAAGTACGTCCTCTTAGAAGTTATTAGTAATTCCTAGGAGGCAGAATTAATCCTGGTCGACAAGAAATGAATCTAACTTTTCTCTGCCTAAAAAATTTTCCACAGACTTCCACAGATATATTACGCTGATCTCTAAAGTTCTTCATTTCAAATAAGACTCCATGAGTATCAAGCTGGTATGGCATTGAGTTTTGTTTTGACAGTCCTCGAATGCATATGATTCGATATGAATGCAAGTTCGATGTTTATGCTATCATAGAAGCTGTTTCGAATGCATATGTTTCGATATGAATGCAAGTTCGATGTTTGTGTTATCATAGAAGCATGTTTGTGCTATCATATCATCATCAAAAAAGCAAGTTGATTAAACACTACTTTTTGGGTGAAAAAACTATAGCGCCAACCAAAGAATGATTGAAAATTTATTTTGGGGGCTCTGCTCCTTTACATTTCCTGGTTCATAAGTGGTTTAGTGAATTTCGATGTGGTCGAAACAGCACTCGATAAAGTTCGAACTTTATAATAGCCTTAATGTAACGCGATTTGCCCAACCTCGTAAAATAAGCGGTTATCCCAGCTGTGGCTACATCATTTGAAGTGAATTTTCATCCAGCGAAATATTTCTTCAGATTTGGGAAGAGAAAGATATTTTCTTCATTGGCAAAAATCGCCAAGAAAATTCATGACATACATTTCTAGAAGAGTCGATAAAAAAACCTTCATTTGACGACTCAACAAGTGCTATTTCGCCCCAATGTACCCACCCATCCGTCTGCCCTTGCAACATGGATATTGGTTAATTTCCAACATAAAGAAAGCCTTCATTCACATCAAATTAAGAAATCATCGCCTAAAACAGAGGACTACTTTGCAAAGTAAGTGGTATTTTTTGGAAGGTATAAAAATATTGAAAAATCATTAAGCTAAATATATCAAACTAAAAAAATACTCTCCCTTAAAAGTAAATCAATTTTCGATTGACGAATGACTGATGATGATGCACTAACAGATAACAGAGATACATATCAGTATTAGTTTCCAAAATTCATTGTGGAAATTTTTTGCCGTCCCCTTTTTCTAACCGCTTGTCAACTTCTGATTTGTAATTTACCTTGGTCATTCTAGAAATCTATCAGCAAGTAGAAAAAACACTAGTCAATTGAAACAAATACAAACATCAGCAGGATAAATATCGAACGTGTAGTGTTTAACTTGAAAAATATACCACTAACGCCAGATTGTTTTTTCTTTAAACAACATAGTTTTTCTTTGAACAAAACTGTATTCCATTTCAACTAGTACAGTTAGTCTCGACTTAATTTATAATGACGAATGCAATTTTATTAAAAACTGTGGCGAGTTACACACAATTTAAAGTCGATTATATTCCCTATATGGTTAAGTTCGAACAAGACAGCTCGAGCTCGTGTTTCTGACAGGAACAAGAGCCCAGTTTTGTATCGTTACCAGTTGGTGGCACAGCAAAAGCGAATTACAGTCAATTAAGTCACGATATGGAAGACAGAAAATCCCGTATAGAGAGGCAGTAAGTGTGATATGATTTATTATGATCCATTATTACAACAAATTCTTTAATACCATCTTGAAATGCCACTGTTCCGATTCGGCCGTGTATAAATCTGAATGATAAAACGTCGTCGGTTTTATAATCCTTCCTTTTCCAAATTGCTTTTCGTCTTATTTTCGGAAGGTGTTTTAATTTCTATTCTTGTTCTTTTATTTTTTAAATACATAAATTTATGTATTTATTCGGGAGGAGTGGGAATTAAAAAATATATATTAGAATTTAAATGAAATAAAACTCTATGTATATGTATACAGGGTGTCCGGAAATAACGTCGAAATATTTTGGGAAGTGATTCTAGGGATTAAAACATAGAAAAGTTCCTATAAACATACCCCAAAAATTACTTCTTAAAGAGGCTAGGGCCCCTTAAAGGGGATCTCTGAAGATAGTTTTTTCGCAATATTTTCGAAACGGTTTAAGCTAAAGTCGTGAAATTCAGTATTCTTCAATAAGTTAGAATCGAAAAACGTTTTTTGTTTTAATAATTGAATAGTTTAGTCAGAGGCATCACATAGAAGTGTCTCCTTGGTAAATGCTGCCATAACCTTTTTGTTTGTCACATTTTTTAATTTTTTAAATCAAATTATTAAACCGCAAAGATTTTTAGATAAAAAAGGTCCTCTTATTTCATCTCGAAGGATAGACCGTTTTGCAGAAAACTGACTTTTTCTAAATCGATGCACGATTACATGGATATCGAAATGCATCATAATAATTAAGTAGGCGGCTGTCACTATTAATCTTTGTCTTTGACGTTTCGTAAAACTGGACCAAAAATTAAAAATCTAGACTTTATTGGATAATGAAATCCAGATTTTTAATTTTTAAACTGCAAAATAGCCCTTTCTTTCTTCGAAGAAATGGCGAATATGCATTTTATGTATGGGAAGGCCAATGAGAGCGCGTGTGAAGCTAGAAGATTGTATGCAGAGGCTTTACCCGGAAGAGTACTTCCTTCTACAGAAACATTTACAAACCTGCATAAAAGATTATGCGAAAGGGGATCTTTCACACCTTCCAAACATGACTGTGGAAAAAGCCGGAGCACCAGAATTATAGAAAATGAAGAATGAGTTTTAGAAAATGTAGCAGAAAACCCAGGAAAAGTGTCAGACGAATTTCTGTTCAAGAAGGCATTCTTAAAAGTACCGCGTGGGAAATTGATAGGGAGCAAGAGCTCTATCCATATCATTTGAAAAAAGTTCAAGCCTTGAGGTCTGATGATCTGCCACAAAGAATCCAGTTTTGCCAATGGTTAAGGGAGCAATTGTGTTTAAAAGAAATTTTTTTACAAAACATTCTCTTTACAGACGAAACTATAAACTTGAAGAAATTTACCACTAAACACCGAAACACTTTTTTGAACTGCTCGACGCACGTTTCGCTAACCATGTTAGCATCATCAGGAGATGATTTAATCGCTCCCTTAACCATTAACCAGATTAAATCATCTCCAGATGATGTTAACATGGTTAGCGAAACGTGCGTCGAGCAGTTCAAAAAAGTGTTTTGGTGTTTAGTGGTAAATCTCTTCAAGTTTAGTGTTTCACACCAAAGGTTCCAATAGAAGAATTGATAGACGAAGCTATGTTCACATGCAATGGAATTTTTAATTGTCACAATACTAATGTGTGGGCGAAAGAAAATCCGCATGAATTTTTCGAATCGGGGCATCAGGACAAGTTTTCTATCAATATCTGGGCAGGGATACTAAGAGATTTTTTGATCCGTTTGTGCTTCCCAACCGTTTAAATGGACAACAATATTTGAACTTCTTGGAAAAGCATTTGCTGAACCTAATGGAACATGTACCATATCAGTTTAGATATGGCATGTTTTTTTATGACCGATGAGGCTCGGCCTCATTTCTCTATAAATGTAACAGCGCATTTAGATCGGTTATATCCAGGACGATGGACAGGAAGTGGTGGACTAGTGCATTGGCCACCACGTTCCCCAGGTTTAAATGCTCTCGATTACTTTCTGTGGGGTTACTTGAAGGCAATGGTTTATGCTATCCTGATTGGCACTGTAGAGGAATTGCAGCAACGTGTACTTACTACTTGTGATTATATCAAAAATAAGCCTGGTATTTTCGACAGGGTAAGATCTTCTATGAAGAAAGCCGGCCGCGGTGGTCTGGTGGGTTAGTCGCCTGCCTGGCAATCCAAAGGTAGCTTGTTCGATTCCCCCGCTCGGATGGGGGTTTTTCTTTAATTCTTCTGTCCGTCTTACTTCCTATCCTACACACACAATTATATACACTCACATACACACACATGCCCACACATTTCCACACCTAAATGTCTGTGATTGTTTCAAGGCAAGAGTGTAAAATCCGACAACGAATTGCCCTTCAGTCACACCAGTTAAAGGCTGGATAAAGCCGGATGCCTTCTGAGAAGTGTTCTACGTTGGTCACTCGCCAGTCGGTAGGCTTCTTCCGTCCGTTCCGGGAGTACATCCGATCGTTTGTGTCCCGTTTTTAGAAACGTGCAGACGTTTCGCCAAGGTCACACTTGCCATTCTCAATGCTTGTCTGGAGACTGAAAGCTGTAGAAACCGCCTCGTAATATTTATATTTTTCTGGGGCACAATATTTATATTGTGATGGTGCGTACTTCTTATTGGTTCTGGTGTTGGCCCCGTCCCCTCGGACGTTGTATGGGTCTCTCTAGTCAGTTGCTCTACCGACTGCGGCCGGTGAGCTTCGGTCTGTCGACTGATTACTGGTCTCCACGTGTATGGCAGATTGAGGGCATCATCTCTTCTGTTTCTGTTGTCGAAGTCGATTTTGTGTCCTGTTTGTAGATGGTGTTGGAACAGAGCCGATGTGGTTTGTTTATTTCTAACTGCCAATTTATGTTCTTCGAAGCCGGGCTGATATTTTTCAATTGGTTTGTCCGACGCATGCCATGTTACAAGTCCAGCACGATATGCTGTATACGCCCGGATTTTCTTTGGGACTTCTAATGGCTGATTTTAATGTTTTATGTGGTTTGTATGCGGTTGATATATTATGTCTTCGAAGAAGTCGTTCAATACGGTCTGTGACACCTTTAATGTACGGGAGGACTGTTACGGGCCTATTTTCATATTCATTTGGCTTCTGTTGGTTGCTTTGATAGTTAATAGCCTTCTTTATATTATACGCTGAGTAGCCGTTCTGCTTTAGAGCGTCGGTGATTGTTTTGAGCTCTTTTTCTCAGTTGATGTCGTCAGATAGTCGGAGAGACCGAGAAATTAAGGAGTTGACAGTGGATTGGTTTTCAGTAAACTGTGTGTTTTAAGCGTCCATCTTGGCACTTGGTTATTAGGACATCTAGAAAGGGGAGTTTTTGTGTTCTTCGATTTCTAAAGTGAACAGTAAACACTTTAGAAATGATTTAAGAAGATGCTTGCTAACGTTTGGAGGCAGCTAAAAAAAAAGAGCAATTATTACGTGGGGCACCAAAAAATGTTTAATGTTTTTTGAATGTCTTTAGTATATTCTCCACGAGCCCACTTGAAACTTTTCATCCATACCTGGTACCTAGAGGGGGCCTAGGCGAGTTAAGGAGGGTTTCGCGTTGTCTAATTGTTGACCACGTTCACCACAGGATGGCGTGAGCTACATAGTATTGAACATAGAAAAAGCCGATATATACGGTTGTAACTATGGTCATTTCTTAATCTGCTTTTCGAACGTTCAGTTCGATCCCGACTAATGTCAGCGGTCGAAATTACGGGAAAAGTGGCAGATAATGAAACATAATACAAACAAATACGAGAAATGATAAATATACTTATTTATCCAACAGATTTCCTCTATAGCAGTACAGAGTTTAGTACGAGTAATAGGCATTACAATTGTTTACGACGATTGTTTTTGGCACCTGTTTTTCTATTGCATGCAAGTCTGTATCAGCAAAAAATGGTAAGAACACTTGGACAATATACTGAACATATGCTTATATATATATATATATATATATATATATATATATATATATATATATATATATATATATATATATATATATATATCATATATATATATATATATATATATATATATATATATATATATATATATATATATATATATATATATATATCATCATCATCATCATCATCAGCCCGTATCGATCCACTGCAGGATGAAGGCCTCTTCAGCATGCTTCCAACCTTCACGGTCCTGGGCTTTCCTCTGCCACTCGGGTCCAATATACTTAACGATGTCATCAGTCCATCGTGCTTTCGGTCTTCTTCGCGGACGTTTGCGATCAAGCGGTATCCACTCCATATATATATATATATATATATATATATATATATATATATATATATATATATATATATATATATATATATATATATATAGACATCTGAGACGCTGAAATCTTCATGATAACGTTTTAAAAATATATCGCCAAGTTGAATATAAAGGCTTTTCGCACAATGTCTACTGCTATATTGTGATATTTGTTAATCCTCATATTTTACTACTTTTTGTACTTAATGCTTACTGTATAATACAGCGTTATAATTAGGGAGCGGATTTTTGCCAGAGCTCGTGCAAGGTCACTGCTTACCAGACGTTTAGTTTTAATCGTACGTGTGTTTAGTTGTATTTAGTTTATACTGTTACTTTTTTTTGCCAAACAACAGAAAAAATGAAATAAAACAATGTACTCAAAAAAAGAATTGAAAATAATTAATAAAAATTATATAGATATTTTTATAAATTGAAGTGATGGCGCATGTCAGTAAATGAAACAATTTATTCATTAGAACAAGTTCGTCTCGAACGTCGAACGTCTACACCAAGATCTTGCTGCGTACCCCAACGCCGAAACCAACCAGTCAGAGACATTGTTTTCCGAATAAATATCCTATGATTTTTAAAGATTGGAGAGAAAATATGAAGCTGGCAGGCTACACAGTTTTAAATTCAGAAAAAAATTACAATAAATATATTATTTGTAATCAACCCTGAAGATATTTTGCTATGAGAAAAGAGTCTTAAAGTAACAACTATACCTAATATTGTGCCAATATTGTACCTCCTTGTCCAATCCCAGATCGAAAATAACTTAGTGATCGGAATTGGGATGAAAATCCGAAGGGACCAAGTTTGGACAATACGCCGGGTACGATAAAATCTCCCAACCCAACTCGGTGATCGTTTCCAGAGTCCTTTTTGCTACATGTCCCCGTGCGTTGTCCTGAACCAGAATGACTTCCCTCCTTCCCTTTATCAGAATAAAGCCGTTTTTTCTCTAAAGTGTAACTAACACGAATTAGTTACTTCTGATCACGATCAGCACTAGCCGTTTGACCAGAATGGAGCAACTCACAAAGCACGACGTCCAGCTGAGCCGATTGAACACACAGCCACACTTTTTTGGCATGGATATTTGATTTTGCGGTACTGGTTGGCGGCTCACTAGGATTAACCATCTCTTTGGATTATCGCAGAGAAACTACTTTTCATTACAAGTCACAATCTTAGACAAGAAATTATTTTTTTAATCTAGAAAACGCTAGATATTCCCAACGATAATCATTTTGTATTTTCCCTAGCTTGGATGAACATTCACATGTAGATTGCATGAACATTCTTGGGTGGCTTGCGATATCTCTAGCAGTGTATGACAAAGACTTTTCCAACAGTGCTTCCAATTTTTCATCCTTCACTTTTTTGGCTGTCCCAGGCATTATGCAACATTTAACTCAAAATTTCTAGTTCGCAATAGCTGGAACGACTTCTTTCGAGTACTATGGGAAACAGTATTATCTCCCAAAGCCGCTCACATCATGTCTTAAGGTTCGGCAGAATTTTTTCAATTAAATGGCGAAAAGAAAGCAGTGCCTTAAATGTTGCTTTTCGAAAGACATCACTTCTACAACTTATATTACAGTAATTTATTTTTACAGTAAGCTCGTATATTTCGATATACTAGGATAATTGAAAAGTTCGCGGAGCGACACCTATAGAGCAGAAAAAGAACTAGTCTACTATATTTTTGAAGTTTCATCCTTCATATGAGCATATGTGAAGTTTAAAGTGGATTTGTCACTTTGTTGTTACAAACACAGCACCTTAAAGTAAACGTATATGTGTTATTTTTTAAAATAGAAAATTTGAAAATCGTACAGTGATTAAATTCTTTAAACTCAAAGAGATTTACCACTAAACACCAAATCGCGTTTTGAATCTTCTCGATGCATGTTTCATTAATTCATTCATCATCAGGAGATTATTTAATCTAATTCTAAAACTAAACTATGTTATATTTATATGATTACCTTACCTAATGAAACATGTAAAAATCATGAACCGTGAAGTTTACTGAGCCTTGCATTAATAATTGAAAAAGTTTACTGAACGGAATAGGGCCTTTATTCCGGTTCATGATTTTCTTACATTTTTCTATTTGAATGCTTTCATATGCATCCAAAGCCCAATTGTTATTTACACTTTTTACCAATCTTAAATTACTAATATCTACATCGTGGTCATGTTCGAATGCATGTTGGGCAACACAAGATTTTTCATTTCTCCTATGTCTAATGTGATCAATGTGTTCGTTAAATCTCGGTAATATTGATCCCTTTGTTTGCCCAATATACCTTCGATCACAGTCTTGACAACTAATTTCGTAAATCCCCGACTTTTCTTGATGATCTATTTCCCAGGACTTCTCTTAATTTATTATATGGTTTGTACACAACCTTAATGTCCACTTTTTTCAAAATTTTGTCTAGCCCTCGTGTTAATTGGGCATCAAACGGTATTACCATGAATTTATTTTTGTTCTGATCCTTTGGAAAAGTCCAAAATTATTTCAATAATTTTCCTGATGACGCTAACATGGTTAGCGAAACGTGCTCGAGAAGTTTCAAAAAGCGATTTGGTGTTTAGTGGTGATCTCTTTGTTAAAAAAAGCTTAAAGGCAATGGAAATTCATAGTGAAATGGTAAATATATTAGGGGAGTCTGATCCTTCAAAAACAATGGTTTGTAAGTGGGCAGGTAAGTTTCAACGTGATCGTACAAGCCTGAATGAAGATCCGCCTTCTGGATGTCCAATAAGTGCAACTACTGAACCAATAATTTATTATTGCCGTTGATGACGGACAATTCACTTTGAGTGAAATTGCTAAGTCCAGGGAGATCTCAACTGAATGAGTGTTTCATATTTTGAAAAAGGAACTGGACTTGAGAAAGCTATGTGAAAGACGGGTGTCATTTGTTATATTCTGACCAAAAACGACTTCGAGTAAAACTTTTTAAACATCATTTGGATCTTTTTCGAAAGAATAAATTATTTTTTAAACGTCATTTTGTAACTATGGATGAGACTGAACGGCGACAACAAACCACAGAGTAGAATGGACCCTGGTTGGTCAGCTCGAAAACAGCCAAAGTAGTCAAAGTCGACCAAAAAGTTTATGACGTCAATTTTTTGGGGTGCAAAAGGCATTTTGTTTGCAATAGCCAAATTGAAGGAGTTACACCACAAATTGTTGGAACATCCACCATATTCACCAGATCTGGCCCCCTCTCAAACCTAAAAAAATCCTACCTGACAAGCGTTTTTCATAAAATGAAGAAGTGTTTTTAAAATTTATTTGTTACTCAGGAAGTATAGAAACTACTAAAAATCACGTTATTATAGATGGTGGCGCAAAATAAGGTTCCTAGTTTGTTCGCTCTGTAAAATTTAAACGAAACATAATAAACAAACCATCTACACAACAAATTTTTATTCTAGATATTCTAAATATAGCATTATTCTAGATATTTTTTTATTTCATATAAAAAATCACATTGACCAAATGACCACTGTTCTTCTGCTCGCAAACATGTGCTCTTCACACAGCGTTTTCAAACACTCTTCTCAGCATTTCTGGAGATATTATGGCTATCTCTTGCCGGATGTAGTCCTTGGGCCTCGATGGTTGAAGGGTTGTTGGCATATACTCTGTTCATAAGATAGCCACATAGGAAAAAGTCTGAGATGGTTAGATCGGTGAACGAGGTGGATATCTACATCACCATTTTAAAACATTAAAAACTAAAAGAACAAACTTATAATTTTTCAAAAATATTTATTTTATTTTGCGCCACCCTATATTATGACAGATTTAGGGGAAATGTTAATAACATTTTGATGATGAACAAATGATACCCCAGTTAAATAATTCAACATAAAAAAATAAACTTCCTAAGTTTAAATAAATAACTAGTTACGTGTGTTACAGAATTAAACGAAGGCTCTGTACAGCATGATGGGAACTCATACAAAGTTCATGAAATTGTAAACGACTATATTTCATATTGTTAAATATCATAAAAGACGAAACACTTTTAGTATTGCACGTTACCGGATGACTCATAATCAATCATTTCTTGCCAGTTTGTAAAGTTGCCTACACTCCAACGATCATTAATGCATAATAGAACAACAAACTAAAAAATGTAACTTATGTCGAGCATTTTAAACATTTATTAAAGTAATTTATGTTTTGGATCGCAGCACGACATCTAAGCGATCGATAAAAAATAATAATTTCTCCGGCGATGCACATTTTTTTGTGCAAAAAAACGGCATATTCCCGGTCGTGAAATGTTTTCCGTTGTTTTTTATTGGGCTGTAAAAATGCTTGAATATTTATTAAAGGTATATTTGCATTTTATTTATGAAATTATATCGCCTTATACGGCGACCTTAGTTTATTATTTTGCAGCGATAATGTGAAAGACACAAGCAAGATTTTTAGTTCTTGAACAAAAATAAACCAATGACTGAACAATTTTTATGGGGTGTAATCTTGTTTTTAGTTTTGTTGGTAATGGGATGCTTATACAAGGAACATCTAAAACCGGCGATAAAATAAAATAAAACGCTAAAAATGTTGATCTTTTATATATATATATATATATATATATATATATATATATATATATATATATATATATATATATATATATATACATATATACATATATACATATATATATATATATATATATATATATATATATATATATATATATATATATATATATATATATATATATATATATATATACATATATACATATATACATATATATATATATATATATATATATATATATATATATATATATATATATATATATATATATATATATATATACACATATATATACACACATATATATATATATATATATATATATATATATATATATATATATATATATATATATATATATATATATATATATATATATATATATACATATACATATATATATATATATATATATATATATATATATATATATATACATATACATATATATATATATATATATATATATATATATATATATATATATATATATATATGTCGGTAGTCGGTATAACCGTGGTTAGGATGACCTTTCCTTTCGCAATGCAATAAATTACCAGACAATGTCTCTTGTTCAGACAAAAAATGAATTAATTGAGAGTATCTTCCCGGACATACAAAAATAATCACTTCGATCATAACTGGCTCAGTAATCGGGCTATTTTGTCCGCCAAAAATGTTGATGTTGACGAAATTAACTTCCAGATGCAACAGCTGTTGCCAGGTAATCTGATGTTTTTTAAATCAATCGACACTCTTGTTGATGATAACGAAGGTGTTAATTTTCCAATTGAATTTTTAAGTTCTCTAGATATGCCCTGAACGCCATCACATAATCTACGGTTGAAGATTGGTTCACTTATTATTCTTCTGCGTAATTTGAATCCACCTCCATTATGCAACGGTACACGTTTGATCATCAAAAAGTTCACCGGAAATATTCTTGAAGCAACCATTTTGACTGGAAAGTTTAAAGAAGAAGTGGCCCTGTTGCCGCGCATTCCAATGATACCTTCAGAATCTGCGATACCATTCAAAAAACTTCAGTTCCCCATTCGTTTAGCTTTCACCATGACCATAAATAAGTCTCAAGGCCAAACAATGTCCATTTGCAGCTTAAACTTGGAAAATCCATCTTTTTCCCATAGGCATGTTGCATGCTCACGTGTGGGAAAACCATCGTGTAGGGAACCAATCTATTTGTGTTAGCAAGAGACAGGTTAACACACACAGGTATTTTGCACCAATTAGCTCTGAATTAAATTAAAACTGAAAAATTTTGTAATTCAAAATGATAAATATAATTATTAAAAATAATGAATAATCAAGGCTACCTACCTCATTTATAAAATTAATTGTTATATGTTATCAACTAAGAACTTTGTAAATTACTCATTTATTACAAAATATACTTGAATATGAGATGAATAAAATAATAAATTCAAAATTGTATGTTAATTTATGCTAAATATCAATTCTACGAAGATTTTTATCAATCGCTTCCAAATTATGACCTAAGGTTCAAATCTCAATCCCGTGGGTTTTTACATCGACTACAACGTTTTCGTCTTTATTCGTATATAATGATTTAACAGTATTAAATAGTTTACTACAATATAATTCAACGTATACCGTTATTCTCCTTGTAGCTTCATACATTTCGCACAACGATTTGCCAACTTTTCTTTACCTTCTAAAAGGTACAACTTGTCAAATTTGGCAAAATAGTGGTTTGTATATTCCATTCAGTTCCTTGATGTGTGGAAGGACAAAAAAGCCAAAAGAGGCCAAGTCGGTAGAATACGATGAATGGTGCATTAACTCATACTGGACGAATAGACGGGTGCTTGATCGTGACGAAACAGTACTGTTTCTTCGCCAAATGAGAGCGTTTTTTGTCAACCCTTTGTGAAATTTGACCAATAATGCAGCGTAAGGCACTCTGAGTGGTGCGACGTAAAACGCTCTACTTAATTCTGACGCCACTTGAGTCACCACCTGAGAAGCACAACCACGTGTCAGTCCCCTTAGTTAAACTATGGAAGTACTTTGACCTTGTTAAACAAAAAAAAATTCCAACTTTAAAAAAAATTAAAATAAAATTTTAATAATTACCTGGTGCTAACGCCCAAATTCAGTTATCTTGATCATTGGGTCATGCGTCCTAGGTCGCAGCACCCAGGATGAGAAAATTCGTCTGACATTGGTCCAATACTCTCATGTGATCGACTTTCCTTTTTGAAATATTTTATGAAGAGTATGTCTTGCGAATTCCGGAAAACAATGGTCGATCTAAGCTTCTTCGCCTTCTTCGGGCACATTCACCGGATAGAATCCTGTTTCTCTGTTCCTTCGTTTCATCACTAGTCACGAAGATCCGCAAAAGCTCCTTCGCATTGCGCTTATACATGTCTAAACAACACTATGATTTGGTCACTCAATTCCGTTTTTGGTACGAGGTGAGCAAACCCGGCACCCATCACACTGAAAGCTTCCTCAAGCCCAAATGTTCATGTAGCATGTTCCGTACGCATTCTTCAGCGATGTTTATCATCTCAACAATCTCTCCAAACTTCACTCTGCAATCGGCCAACACTATATCATGAATTTTGTTGATTAACCATTTCCTCTATAGCGACCTCAATACGGCATTCTGAGCACAAAGCGTCACTCTCTGTTTTTATCATGAACCATGAAATATCAAGGAGCAGAGTCCCCACTTTTTCAACTTTTATTCAGTTTGCGAAATGGTTTTTCCACGCATAAAATAATGATATTAGTATACGAAATTCGCTTTATTCCATGCTAGCCCAAATATCGAATTTATCTGTTCCCAAAGGTTGTGAAAACAAAACTTAATGTCATGTCAACTTAAAATTCATGGAGCGTTACTTAAAAGGAAACTACTTTTCAGAAATGCACTAACGTTTACGATCCCACAGCAACATATCGGAAATGTATGTTACTTTTCACTCTATCTTCGCATTTGACATGATTTTTCCTATTAATACTTGAGAAACTGATTAATTGCCATCTATTAATCTACTGTATGAAAAAACGTATACAATTTATTCAACTTTATTTTGCAAAAATAGTCGTTCTGTGATTATTATTATTATTACTCTGACTCGAATATAACTCATGAACTGACTGATCAAATAACCATAATAAATTAATTTATCACTAATTAAACTTTATTTTATTAAGTTACTTACACATTATTCATCAATCATTGCCCATTCAAAATTTCCGATCAGATTTTCCTTTCTAATTTGGTACGAGGGTTGCTATTTATGTTTCCAGAATTGGCAACAATGGTGATGCTAGGCGCCATCTGACATATACATCGTAAAGTTTGGCATTTTTGACTGTATACGTACTCAGAACGGTTTGTCATGCGGACGCTATTTGTGTTGTTTAGTGACTTTAATTTTTCACTTCAAATTCATCTCAGTAAAAAAATGGAATTTACTCGTGAGAATTTTCGATGTTGTGCCAGAAAACATCGATACTGTGCGCGAACTGATAAAGCAAGATCGTTATATGATATACCGTGAGATTGAGGCATCCCTGGCCATTAATATAACAAGCATACACAATATTTTACATGAACATTTAGCAGTAAAAAAGATGTGTGCGCATTGGATTCCGCACAATTTGACAATCGCTCAAAAAAATCCTCGTGTCGATTGGTGTAAAGAAATGCTCAAAAATTCAGTAATGGTACGTCAAAAACCTTGTATAATATCTACGCAGGTGACGAATATTGGATCTATGCGTATTAGCCCGAAAGTAAACAGCAGTCAACCATGAAATAAGAAAAAACAACAAGCGACGCAGGATCATTCTTCACCATGACAACGCGAGCTCTCACACATCGAACCGAACAACTTTGACATCGATTTGATGGGTCATCCACCATACAGTTCTGATTTGGCACGCAATGATTTATTTTTATTCCCGGCCGTAAAGAGTAAACTATAACGATTTTGGTCAACGATTTTCGCTCCAGAAAGAGCGGTTGATGCGTTCAAAATGCATATTTTGGATATATCTCAATCGGTATTTAAAAGTGTATAGATCATCGCGGAGAATATTTTGAAAAACAATAAAACGATTTTTAATGATAAATATTTGTTTTCATTTATTATTCCGGATATATAAATAGTAACCCTCGTATAACTGTATACAAGCTAGATTTTGAATACTGTATATAAATCATCGTGGCCAATCTGAGATGATACTTAGATGATTCCTAGAACTGGAAGAATAGACGCTTTGATGTCGTTATGTCTTTGCTCCACAGATTCAAGAATAAGAACTTCTTGCATAAGAATGTGATCTGTGACGAAAAGTGGATCTATCACGATAATCCAGAGAGATGAAAGAGATAATCCAGAGAGATGAATATATATATAGTAGGATCAGATATTCGTCGTGCATCATAAATTGCTCTAATCTGGTCAAAAGGTCATTAGTCATTATCAGTAGCAACCAGTTCGAATTACTAATTACTTATGGCAACGGAAGAAGGAAAGTTATTTTGCTTCAAGAAAATGTCCAGCCACAGACATCAAAAAGGAATCTGGAAACGACCACCGAGTTCAGCAGGAAGATTTTATCGCGACTGACGTATTCTCCAGATTTACCTCCTTCGGATTTTCATTTCTTCCGGTCCCTACAATATCCCCTGATTTATAGCCTTTACACATCTCTTAAGGAACTCGAAAAACTCTCAATAACTTTATCACGTCAAAACCGCCAATTTATTTTCGACCTAGGATTCGACCGTTACCTAAAAGGGAGCGGAAGTGAGGGATTATTAAATGAGGGAAGATTACTTAAAAGATTGAATTTGTATTATTTTTTTCGTAAATAAATGTCAAAAGTGGAGTAAAAAGGCCGAGAATTAAATTGAGGACCTAATATTGTATTTTGTGTCCCTCGTAGCAGTGAAGAGCCCTCATGAGAGGCGGTTCTTGGACTGTCTGGCGCTCCTTTCCCGTCGTCTACGATAATAATACTGAAATCGTGGCATGTCTTCGCGATGAATTATTACAAAAGAATAACTGTTCATATTTATTTTTGTTTACCTTTATCCTTTATTATAATTTTGCATTATATATTCCGTCAACATTTTGTAGTTTTTTTAGCATGTCCGAGAACGTTACGTGCAAAAATTCTATATTGTCGTTAAAACAGTCGAACAAAGAATCCTTATAATCTTCTTAATTTCCAAGCAAAATACCCTCCCAAAACACACAAAGGATTTTTTAAGTTGTTTTTAATGTAACTTTAAATGGGTCTTATGATAATTGTGAAGAAATCTCGAGATGATCGGATGAGAAAATAATCGTATCGGAACAGGTTATATTCACAAAAAAAACAAATTTTTTAATTTTTCCTTTATCCTTAGGATTTCGTTTTACGAGGGATGAGGAAAAATGCAGTTAGCTATTTCAAATAATATCAATTAGAATGCAGACCACCATAGAAAAAAATTAGAAAGATAAACGTCTAACACATTGGTCGATAAGTTCCCCGTCTGACAAATAAAACACAGTTTTTTTGCAAATTCCGACTTTATTCATCAAAGTATTCTCGTTAAAGATCAATAAAATCCAACACTTTTCTAACATTTGTACGCCTTTTTTATAGAACGATTTCTCTTTGTCTTCAAAATATCTTCAGTTTCGACAATTACCTCTTCATTGGAGCGAAATTTCTCTCCAGTTTGCATTTTTTTGAGATCTGAAAACAGCAAATAGTCGCTGGGGGGCAGATCTGAAGTATATAAGAAAGTAATTCGAAGTGCAATTCATGCAATTTAGCTATTGTTGCGAACGATTTGTGACGCGGTCTATTGTCTTGAAGAACCGGCACTTTTTTTGTTGATTTGGAGCCTTTTCGCGATCTTGTTCTTCAAACGCACCAATAACGCTATGTAATATTCGCTATTAATGGTTTCACCTTTCTTGAGATAATCGATGAACAATATCCCATGTCCATCCCAAAATATAGATGCGAGAACCTTACCTATCGATGGTTGTATTTTTGGTCGCTTTAGACGCCTTTCGGCGGCTGCTGTACACTCAGCTGATTGCCGCTTTGACTCCGGACTGTAGCGATGGGTAAATCCTTTAGTGATATTTCATCCATTGTCACATACCGCATGAAAAAATCCTTTTTATGTCGCTTAAACAGCTCCAAGCATTGTTCAGATTAATCAATACGTTGTTGTTTTTGGTCCGCTATGAGCAAAAAGCACCCATTTCGATAGCAATTTACGCATTCCCAAATGTTGATGCAAAATGGGGTAAACACTTTCTTTCGATATCTTCAAGATATCAGCTATCTCCTGTAGTTTTATTTTTTTACGGTTTTGTGAAATAATTTTGGGAATTTTTCTGATGTTGTCTGATGTAACCATCTCATTAGGACGTCCAGAGCGTTCAGCATCATCGGTTCTTGTACGGCCACGTTCGAATTCAGCATACCAATCAATAATGGTTGATTTTCCTGCGGAGTCCGGGTAATTGTTATCAAGCCATTGTTTTGCTTCAACGGTATGTTTCTCCATCAAAAAGCAAAATGCTTAATCAACACACAATTTTTTTTCATTGTTTTGAAAATAACAAAAGTAACGTCACTTTAAACATAACAACTCAAAAAGTAGTAGACAGATTGTCATGAAATTTTGACACATGACGTTTGAAGGTTGGCACAATTGACCATTGGTAAGGATTATTCATAAGTGATGTCATCTATATGTCAGGCTGGGGACTTATTGACTGATGAGTAGCTATAAGTACATAAACTATATGGTGAGTCAAGTAAGAGCATGAACAGCTTAACCAAAAACATAGTTAACAAAATGTTTAATACTCAAAGGCATTATACTCAAATATAACAACAATAGCTCAGAAATGTCTTCAAAAATTTAAAGTCTACATTCTGTGTATTGACAGATTGCCTTAAACCCCCATAGATGGCGCTAGGAAGGTTGTAAATTATGAACTATTATCTATTTGGCATTCGAATTAAAAAAAAAACAATGATGCCACAATCCCAATTAGTCAACTTTGAAGGTCAGAAATATATCCCATACACCACATTCTGTGTTGATATAGTAGTGTTAATATAGTAGCCTAAACCCATTTAGCGTGTGCTAGAAAAGCTGCGAATTGAGAATTATTTTCTATTTAACATCTTCGGAGCTAAAAATCAAGTTCAGAAATGGAATCATTCAGTCAATCAGCCAACTTTGAAACTCAAAGGCATGTTTATAATTAGAAATACATCATTCTGAGTACTAATATGTTGGCCTAAATCCACTGAAATGACATAGAGAATGCTGCGAACGAAAATCATCTTGTAGCATAGAAATGTGTTCAATATTAAAAACAATACATTTTGAGTGTTAATATATTGCTTTAAACCCCCTTAAATAGCGCTAAGAATGCTGCGAATTGAGAACTATCATTTATATGGCACCTTCAGGACCAACATTCGAGTTCCAGAAATTCCGGCGATGCGACAATGCTAATTAGTCAACTTGAAGTTCACAAATATATACAGAACTAAAAATACTACATGCGGATTGTTAATCTATTACACTAATCCCATGTATATAGCGCAAGGAAGGCTACAAAGTATTCCTCTCGTGGAATATGTAAATTTACTTTATAAATATTTTCACTTTTGATACAAATTTATAGGATCACCTGATTATTTATTATTAAATTAATAATCTTCTCTTGATGCCCCCGTACTTAGCATCGCGTCAACAATTATTCGTAAAGATTTGAACAGCAAAAAGAATTGTGCTCGCTTTATTCCTCACATCTGAATAGAAATAAAAATACGTGGCAATTCTTGAAGTGTACTTATTAAAACATTAAGAAAAAAGTTACAGTTTTTTAGAAACAATAGTAAGAATGAAACACACGATTCTTCAAGTAAAATAAAGGTTTTGAATTAGAGACGCATCAGCAACTGATGCTATTTAGAGACTGGCTCTATATATTAACGTGACCTCCGAACTACGATCATCCGCTACTACTAACCCAGGTTAGTACCTCGCCTGGGATATCTACCCTTTGTAAGAACATAGAGTACCTCTCAAAAAGCACCCGATCTTATCCAAGCTACTAGCGTGACTGCAGATCGATTTGTCGGATTTTACATTCTTGCATATTAAAATGTAGTAGGCAAACCTGGTCTCTCCTCGGGGGATCACTCATCCTAGAACTAACAAGCGACGCTGCTTTTCCACTTCCTAGTCGCCGAATAACAGGAGATGCTGGTTATAATTCGTCAAAAATTAAGACAGTATCCACTGAATTTTTCAATTCTTCGGCAATTCACCGTAAATGTGTACATCCAAAACAGACCATAAATTTGATGCTTTATTTAGATTTTAAAATGATTTCTGAAGCCGGCTACTCACTACGCCATACTTACCAAGTAAGTAGCAAGTTGTGTGTATGAAGATTCGCATAGATTCTGCGAATTATTTACGAGATGAATCGGACGCGTAACACGTGATTAAGTAACTATGGGGAATTTAAATCTTACTCCTTCATATTGAGAAATATTTCCTAATAATTATCTAAACAATAAATTGTTCTAAATAAAAAATCAACTCGTCAAATAATACAGTTTTTAGAAGAGCCTGAAATAGGAACACTCAACTGACTAGAGAAATCCCCAGATTTATCACTAATAAATTGGTTAAATTTTGAGTGATTGCCCTAGCAACCATCAACTTTAAACGAACTTGAAGAATCTGTACAATACGTCTCGGATAGCTTGCTACAAGAAGACATAGATGATCTAATTCGGTATATGCCTCGCAAAGTTACAGATTATTATAATAATCATGGCGTATATAATAAATACTAGAATATGCTGACTGACCTTTAAACATTCTGTTTTGCAATATAACCAGCGCATTTTATTGCTACAGGTTATATTCAAAAAAACAATTTTACTTTATTTACTAATATTTTCAATTTTATTTTATTGTTACAAAAAAAAATATTTTTCCTTTATCCTTTATCCTTTTTTAGGATTTCGTTTTACCAGGGATGAGAAAAAATTCAGTTAGCTATTTTAAATAATATCAATTAGAATGCAGACCACCATAGAAAAAATGAGAGAGACATAACAACATAACATACACCTTTTTTATAGAACGATTTCTATTTGTCTTCAAAATATCTTCAGTTTCGAAAATTACCTCTTCATTGAAGCGAAATTTCTCTCCAGTTTGCATTTTTTTGAGATCCGAAAACTGCAAATAATCGCTCGGGGGCAGATCTGAAGAATACGGTGGATGAGAAAGCAATTCGAAGTACAATTCATGCAATTTAGCCATTATTGCCAACGATTTGTGACGCGGTCTATTGTCTTGGAGAAACGGCACTTTTTTTGTTGATTTAGAGTCTTTTTGCGAGCTTGTCCTTCAAACGCACCAATAACGCTATGTAATATTCTGGAAGAATCTGTACAATGCGTCTCGGATAGCTTGCTACAAGAAGACATAGATGATCTAATTCGGTATATGCCTCGCAAAGTTACAGATTGTTATAATAATCATGGCGAATATAATAAATAATAGAATACTCTTCGTAATGATTCGTACATCAGTGATAAAAAATTCAAAAGTGTACTAATTTTATACACGTTATCGTGCACCAGTTCTGCTAAAATATGTATTTATTTGTTTATACAGCAAAAGTTAGGCCGTTTCCCACTATGTTAAAATATATATGGAACGCGGTAGTCAATGGCTTGCTAAAGAAAGGCGTTTAATTATGCAATTGAGAAGCCAAAACAAATTTTAATGCAAGTGAACAATCACCATGTGTAATTCTTAATATGTGGCCCAAAACAACCCGAAAAGAGAGGCCGTCGAAGAAAAACGAGTAAAAAAAGGATAATCGCATTGTATACGAGGCTTTGAAGGATCCTTTTGCTACCTTACGATCATTTTGTTCTGTCGTAAAAATGTCTTAACATAACTATCAGCTTTAAAACTATAAGACTACGTTTATAATGGTAATAGTATCAGTAAACTAGACAGAATATAGGAAGGGGTTAAAATTTGCAAAAAGAAACTGTAGTGAAGATTTCCAAAGTAACTGGAAAAACATTATTTTTAGCGATGATACCAAAATTAATTTATTTAGTTCTGATGATAAATTGTATGTGAGAATACGTATTAATGAAGTATTCAATCCACGCAACATCAAACAAAGTGATGGAAATACCAAAATATGGAGGTGCTAGTCATATAACGGAGTTCCTGTCACGATGGTGCAGACGGTAAGGGCAGCGGCCTGCCGCTACTGTGCCGAAACCGCATTAGAGCGGTAGTTGGTTTGATTCCAGAACTTGGATGGTTGTTGTCTTTAAGTCTTCTATTCGTCTTACTTCCTACCCCACACACACCTATATATATATATAGATATATATATATATATACACACACTTACATATACACACACACGCGCACTCATATCTACACCTAAATGTCTGTGATTGTTTCTAGGAAAGTCACGCCAGTTAAAAGCCGGGTAAAGCCGGATGCCTTCTGAGAAGTGTTCTACGTCGTCACTCGCCAGTCGGTAGACTTCCTGATAGAGTTATGGGTAAGCACATAACCAAGGGTTGATAGCCTGAGGGGGGTGCTGGCCTGGGTTGTTGGTAGCTAATGACCGTAGTTCGGAACCCACGTTAAGCTGTAGGTCCAGTCCAGTTGCTAAATAGCCTTGTTGTTGCTGATGCGACTCTAACTCCAATCCTTAACCTATATAACAGAGTAGGTTCAATCTTCTGGATAAAAAAAAATATGACAAAAGAAATTTACTTAAGAATCTTAGAGATGCTAACTTATGCTGAAGAGAATATGTTTTTACAGTGGGTCTACCAATAAAACAATATACAACGTGAAGTTGTGGTTCAAGAGGAAACATATATAGTTGTATACAGAGTATTAGAGTTGCCTTCATAATCCGCGGATCTAAATCAGATCAAGAACGTTTGAAAACAGTTAAAGCGACGTCTTGCTGCAAGACATTGTGGCAAGAAATTCAGACAGCTTGGTTTTCAATATCTGTAGAAGCATGACGACATCTAATCGGATCCATGCAAAAATATCAACCAGTAATAAATAAGGGCCATTCTACAAAGTACTAAGCTTCTATAATTATACTGACTAAACAGTTTTAGAGAATTATATATTTTAAAGTAATATTTTCTAAAATATCTCATCAACGTATAATTATGAATAAAATAATTGTTTATATTCAGACGAATACCATGCATGATTTAAAATGATCGGTAAATTCACTCTGAAAAATTAATATTGCCTTAGAAACAATGTAAAAATGAGCTGAAATAAAACCAACGAAAAATTAAAGAAAAGACGCCGGAAGAGTAGAATGTGGAAGAATTTTTACCAATATATAAGAAAGGGAATAAAAAATATTATAAAAATTATAGAGAAATAATCATCCTTCAATAACTGAAAAATACAATGTGGTTGAAAGGTTTTTTTCATTTCATTTAGCCCTTATAAAATTTTTTGGCCATAGTCAATTTCTGGTATCACAAAACTTTTCGAGTGACCCTTGTAATAAAGAAAAAATGTTTAAATTTACATACGTTTTTAATGATCGGCCTTATAACAACTGTTTTACAATAATTTTCTCATATAGAATATCTGACAGGCGACATAAAACGTTGATAAACCACAAAAATTTCCCAGTTGTCGCATTAAAGTCCATCTTAAATTACATTTAACAGAAAAATTAGGAAAAAGATAATTGATTTAACCAGGATCTTATTTAAAATTGCTGGGTTACAACGGTTTATTACATCCCATTTCCCAGGTGCAAAAAATATTGGTACTTATGCAAAATTCATATTACCTGCTGCGTTATTTAGCCAGACGAGCAATTTATGACGATGCAAAACGTAAAAACTGTTTCTGATTGCTAGTTTTTAGTGTCTGTCCGATATAATTTATCGAAAATAAAAATATCATTCGGCGTAATAAGACGCAGGCATTTTGAAATCGCCTAAATAATAGGGAAAAAACGATCGAAAAATTTAACTCGCTCTCATTATTGTTATTTGAGTGAAATTATTGCTTGTGAAGAACAAAAAGATATTTGACTTGAATTTAGACACAAATACAAGTATAAATATATATAGACCGCGTATAGACATAGTTGAATCACGCAAAGCATTCTGACTCATTTTTGAGCGTTCCTTCTGATCTTCCACACCTCTTTCGTCCTTTCTCCGTGGATTCTATTCCTCTCCTCCGTCCACCTTGTTCCCGATCTCCCTGAAACTTCACTCTCTGAGGCGACGTTCCATCTATCTATCTTGTTTCTGTACATGCTTCTGTCCTCACTCTCTGTTTGATGTATTTGTGCCTTTCCCAGATCAGTTCTGACTTGTGCGATCCATGGTATTGTTGACTTGACGTCTTATATATATATATATATATATATATATATATATATATATATATATATATATATATATATATATATATATATATATATATATATATATATATATATATATCTGTGTGTGTGTAAGGATTCTGTTGGCGAGTCTTGTTGGTGAGAGTCTACTGATATATTCATAGAATTTGAACCTTCTTGCTCTGCTAGATTTGGGCCGAGAATTTTCCTCAAAATGTTGCGTTCTTCTTTTAGTATGTCTGTCTTCTTAAGTAAGTGTCTCGCTTGCGTATAGTGCTTCTGGTTTGATGACTGTGTTGTAGTGTCTTATCTTTGTGTGTGTGGATAAGCATTTCTTATTGTAGATATTGTGTGTCTTGACGTATGCCCACTTCATCTTCTGTAATTGAGTTTTCTGTGCTATCTTCTCTCCTCTTGTGGGTTCGAGGTTCTCGACCGAGTATTTGAAGTGTGTGACCCTGTATATCTTGCCGTATTTTGTATTCAAATTTTAGATATCTAATTTTGAGCAGAAGAATTCGGGTTTTTTTGGAAAATCTGTAGACCGACTTTCTGTGCACATTCCTTAAGGACTTCTATCTGTTTGTTGCCCTTGTTTCATTGTCTACGAATATGGCTAGGTCGTCTGCAACGGCTAGGCATGAGCTTTCTATGTTGTCTTTGAGTCGTCCGAGTCGTATTGGTTCACAGTGTCCTTGATTTTCAGTTCTTTTTCCCATTCCCTAATGACTTTGTCCAGGACTAGGTTGAAGAGGAGTGGAAATAACTCGTCTCCTTGGCGTACTTCGGTTTTAATCAGAAATGGTTCGGAAATTTCTCGCATAAATTTCACTATTCACTAGAGGTTGTGTAGTGATATTTCACTACAGGTTGTGTCGACCAGTGTCTACTTAATCAATCGTAGTGTTTTGGGGTCGAGTCCTTGTTCTTCTAGGATGTTGAACAGAGATTTTCTGTCAATGGAGTCGTATGCATGCAAGTCCATGAACGTGCAGATGATTGGTACGTTCCTGATGGCTTTGTATTTCAGTTTTGTTTTTAAATTAAAGATTTGTTCAGTGCATGAGCGACCAGGGCGAAAGCCTGCCTGGTACTCGCCAATTTTGAGTTCTATTTGTTCTTGTGTTCTCTGGAAAAGGCACGCTGAGAGAATTTTGTAGGTGACTTATAGTAGCAAGATTCCTCTGTAGTTGTTCACATCTGTTCTGCCTCCTTTCTTGTGGAGCGGGTGGATAAGAGAACATTACCATTCGCCTGGTAATTTTTCTGGTTGTCAGATGTTCGTGATAATTCATGAGTTTCTGCAGTGAGTTTGGTCCGAGGTTTTTCAATATTTCCGACACGATAGTTCTGACAATTCTCGTGATTGGTTAGTGCTAATCTCCCATTCCGTTTTCTGAAGCAAATATTATGTGGTGTGTATCCACGGATTTCTCTTGTGAAAGTCTTATGAAAGTCCCTCGTGTTATAATTGCGGAAATTCTCCTCTATAGAGTCTAGTTATTCCTTCATGTACTTCTTCGTAGTTTGCCTGATAACTTTTGCAGACTGTTTTCTAGTCTCGTCAAAAAACTGTCAAAAAACTGACTGGGGATTTTTTAGTTTTGTACTCCTAAAATGCTCGTTTCCGTCCCTCCAATGCATTTTCGCGCCCCATCAAGGATGTTTCATGTTCTTATTCAATGGGATCAGTTTCTGTGCTTATTGTGTAATTTTCCCATATATCTGCCTGTTCTTTTTCCCATTCATCTATTCTGCTGGATTCCTTGATCTTTTTCGTGTCGAATTTTTGTAATGTGCCTTCTTCGAATTCATTTGTGTGCCTTCTGATGGATTATCCTCGAGGTAAACTTGACTTTGATTCATGTTAGGTAGTGATCTGAGTCGAATTTGCGCACCCGCGGACTTGGACGTTTTGATGGGGGTGATTTCCTTAATAGAGTTAACTATCCCTTTGTATACCATAAAGGCCATGCTTAGAAGCGGAGCGCCCCTGGCGACTCGTTTATCTGTCCTTTGTTGAAATAAGAAATCATGAAGAATTTTGCAATAAAATTATGTTTTCCGACGCAGCTCATTTCCAAGCAAAATTGTAAGATTTTGAGAAGTGAAAATTCTCGAGTGATTGCAGAAGAACCATTTACATCCTCTTCGAGTGAAGTATGGTGTGCATTGTAGTCTAGAGGAGCTATAGGTCAATTTTGTCATGAAAATGACGATGGTGAAACGGTAAATGTTAATGGCGAACGTTACCGCAGCATGTTAACAAACTCTGCATGGCCTCAATTGGATATTAACAATATATTCTTTCGACAAGGTGGCGCCAAATGTCAAATGGCGGGAGACACTTTAGATCTCTTTTCCTGGTCGCGTGATTTCTCGAAATGGTGATATTCAGTGACCTACAAGACGATACGATCTAATCTCCCTCAACTTTTTCTTCTGGGGCTTATTCAAGAACAAAACCTATTCTAACAATCCGCAGACGATTAAGAAACGATCAAAACGATTAAAAGAACCATGGGTTTTTCAACAAGACCGTTATCCAAAACATACCAACGGCATTATAAGGAGAGGTCACTGTATGTTCGGCATCAATTTAATAGACTAAAAGTTATTTTAGAAAATAAAGGTGGTCCAACAAAATATTAATTTTTAATTATTGTTTTACTAAAAATATACTTAAGGGTAAGTATACTTTTTTTGTCACAGACTTTTGTTTGCTTTTTGTTGTCTGTGACATCATTGGAAGAGTAAAACAGTTGAAATGGAGATGGGCAGGCCATATAGCGAGGCGATGGGACGACAGATGGACCAAGGCAATCCTGGAGTGGATACCGCTTGATCGCAAACGTCCGCGAAGAAGACCGAAAGCACGATGGATTGATGACATCGTTAAGAATATTGGACCCGAGTGGCAGATGAAAGCCCAGGACCGTGAAGGTTGGAAGCATGCTGAAGAGGCCTTCATCCTGCAGTGGATCGATGCGGGCTGATGATGATGATGATGATACTTTTTTTGTAATAAAATATGAGTTACCCCGTTATTGTCAATTAGTTGTTGATTGAATAACAAAATATTGTGTTTTTATTTTAATTTAGAGGTCAATTACTTAATGTTTTCTATAGAAATACTGTATGAAATACTAAAATGGTACTAACTACATGGAGTTCCATTTTAGCAGAAGTTCTCATATTTCTATCACCTCTGGTTTCTCCTCTTATTCATTTAGATATTTCTTAATTATTTCTTGATATTTCTGTCTGCAGTAATTTTCTCTGAGTTTATAACTTGATATAGTTTCTTTTATTTTCCCTGTCTTCATGTGGTCTATATATTTACATATTCCATTCAATATGGTATCTTTCTATCTCTGTTTTCACTTCTCTTGTGAGCCAATGAGCATTATTAAAACATATACAAATTACATAAATATCTTGCACGTGTATTGATGTTGAAAAATGATCTATACAACGATCTGTTGAAAATACTGATTATTATCAATGAATATTGAACTATTAATATATCAATTTTAGTACAAAAAATATCTGTAAAAAACTTAAAAAAATTAAACGCCTTCCCATATTTCTCAACATTTAAAAAATCTCCCCACGTTTATTAAAATCAAATTTTACAGTTTTTTAAAAGGGAATAATATATCATTATAATGCAATAATATTATCTCATCCCCGACCCCATACTTTAATAAAAATTCTAATTCAATTTGCAATATGTTGCCGCTTTTTCACTCCTTCTTAATGCAATAGAGGGTTAGGGTGGTTTATTCTATTTAATATACAAGGGTGGTATGTTGGCAACATTTTGGTTACTTATATTGCAAAATATGTTTGTATGCTGTACATATTTATGTTACACAAACATTCAGAAAAATTTAGGAATCGTGAATAAATTACAAGCCAAATTAGTATATTTTCTTACTTTCTACATTTATTTTAGAAATATTTTCTGGAGACCCTCCACACATTGCTTCACACGTGAAACCTTTTAGCGCTCAGCACAGTTCTTGGACCTCTGGTGCGGGGCCTATTCCCAACTAATACGAATTCTTAAAACTGCTAATTGGAATAACGCTAAATTTCAACTTTTATGAAATGTAAATTACAACAATTTCACTGCGTTCGTTTAACGTATATTTATACATAATTATATGTATAATAATCCTTCATAATCATCATGCCTTCATAATCATCATGAAGGTATCTTCAGCATGCTTCCAACTCTAGCAGTCCTGAGCTTTCCTCGGCCATTCGAGTCCAATATACTTACTAATGTTCATCGTGTTTTCAGTCTTCCCCGTGGACGTTTGCGAACAAACGGTATCCATTTCAGGATCACCTTAGTCCACTATTCGTTCCATCGCCTCGCTAGCTGGCCTGCCCACCTCCCTTTCAATTCATTTACTCTTCCAATTATGTCACTTCTCTGATTTATGTGCAGAGCTTTCTATCCCGTCTAGTAATGGCAAGCATACATCTTTCCATTCCTCTCTGTGCTACCCGAAGTTTTTGAACTGACCACCATTTGAGTGTCCAGGTTCGTGCTTCTGTATGATCTGGACCGTACTGATCAAATACTTAGTAGTAGTAGATCAAAGTAGTAGTTTGTTCTTAAACACTATGTTGAGCCTGCCAAATACCTATCAGCCACATTTAACAGTTCGTTTTACCTCTCGGGCGTTATCCCCTAATTTAAATCATCTGCCCAATATATATATATATATATATATATATATATATATATATATATATATATATATATATATATATATATATATATATATATATATATATATATATATAGTGATCCACAGCTTTCAAATCGTTTCCTAAAATAGAAATGTTTTTGGTCTCAGCAAATTTATTGAACATGACCTGAATCTACTTCTTCTGATTTATTTTCAAGCCAAATTGTTCTCCAGCCCTTTGCAGCTCTAGTATATGCCTTTACAGCTTCTCTATGGTTTGTGAAAAAACAACGATATAATCTACGAATCTAAAATGGTTTAAGTATGCACCATTAATCTTTATTCCATGCTGCTCCCAATCCAGATTACGAAACGTCTCTTCAGGACCGGCTGAGAAAAGAAGAGGCGATATATCGTCACCCTGCCGTATACCCCGCTCTACATTAATTCCAACCTTAAGATCATCAAGATGGACTGTCGCTGTAGCTCATCATATATAAATCCTAGGAGATTTACATAGGTTTTGTCTACACTTTTGTTAAGCAATATATCCATTATAGCCTATTTTGAGATTGAATTAAATGCTTTTTCATAATCGGTAAAAGCCAAGCCTAGTGGCATAGTGTATTTGTTGTGTATGGCCTGCTGTAGGCCTGCTACGGCATACTAGAGAATCTAAATGTAATGCATTGTACTAAATCCACTTCTGAATTATGCTTGCTCTGGTTATGTCATTGAGTTTTCTTAATATTCTTTTAGAGATTATCTTGGTAAAAACTTTATACACCACTGATAGGACGCTTATTGGACGATAGTTCTTTAAATCTTCCTGTGTACCTTTTTTATATAAAAGAATCGCTTCTGCATTTTTCCATAAATGGGGTATATAGATGCTAATATTATATTGCAATAATGATGATTTAAACCAGTTTACAAACCTTGAAACACAATTTTTAAAATAGAACATAATTATCAAGAAAAACAAAGTGAAATATCCATACAAACTTGTATATGTATTAATATTTGGATTCAAATCATGGATGCAGACAAATAAACAAAAAATATTTTACAAACAGCAAAAATAAGTATCAAATCAAAAAAATTCATCATCAAATCAAAAAACAATCAATATCAATCAAAAAGCATCCTGATGACGCTAACGTGGTTAGCGAAACGCGCGTCGAGACGTTTGAAAAAAAGTCATTTGGTATTCAGTGGTAAATCTCTTCGAATTTAATATTAACAGACATGTTTTAACATCTTGAAAATGCCAAATGAGATTTTGACAAAACGTCTTCAAGAACGAAAAACTTTTCAAACGAACGGATTGACACCCGGACGAATAATCTTAACATTTACTCTATTTGTGAAAACCTACATGTTAACAGAAATGAAACGAAAGGAATGAAAACGAAGTGAGTTAATAAATGAACTCGAATAAATCCATATATTTTATAGCTCTTTAGGATGTCTCCCTTATATTTCAACGTTGGTTATAGTTCTATGAAAACCTGTTTTTCCATTAATTCAATTAAGTAAGACGTTTTAGCATCAAAGATAAACGGGAATTCCAAATGGACTAATCCCCTTAACGTAAAAGACAATTTCCAATTCTGGCCCCGTTCGTCTAACAGTCACGCCAATTCCGTCGCCCTCCGATAGAAATAAAACAAAGCCCGAAGGGTGAGAAAAAAAAAGGGAGCCTTATCGGCATATACGGTGATTCATCTGATAAGCACTCACGAAGAAAAGAGATGATGGTAATTTTTGTCCTTTTATTGTCCTTAGCCTGATGGGCTCGCAGTCCTCGACACGTTGAAACGTATTGTGCCTTGTCTGGATCGTGCCAACCCTACACGATAGGGTTCATTAGAGGGGTAGCAATAGTGATACAAGGTTTTTTTTATCAATTTTATTAAATAGACAGGTTTTTTTATTAACAAAAAGTTTTATATCCAGTTTATTAATATTGTACCTCACACCCAAATAAGTAAAAAGTGCATTAAGCTTATAGACAAATTATTATTTTAAGGTTTAATGCCAATCCAAATTTTATTTCAAATATTATTTTCACGTATGAAGCAACATTCTGTTTAAATGGTCATGTTAACAGACACAACTGTAGATAGTGGGCTGATACTGAATGAAACAGGTTCATACATAGTATCTTCAAAAGTTAAATGATTGGATGGGATTTACTAGCAAGAATACATTTTTCATTGATAGCAACTTGAGAGCAGTTAAGTATTTAAATCTATTGGAGGAAAATCATCACTCAACTTTTGCGTCTGTTTCCGAATTTAATTAACCAATACCAGCAAATATGGTTACAGCAAGATGGTGTACCAGCACACTATAGCATTACGTTATTTAACACTACTTTCCCAAAACAATGGATCGGTTGACGAGGAGCTATCAAATAGCCTGTAAGATCACCAAACTTGGTACCACCCGATTTTATTTTGTGGAGCGATTTAAAAAGTCGGATTTACGTTAATAGACCAGAAAATCTCGAAGATCTCAAATTATGAATTCGATCAGAAATTGCTGATATACCTCTTATCTGAAAGGAAAACGCAATTCAAGGCTTCGTCCGACGTATCCATTACGGAGTCGGCTCAACGCTACTGTTTTGGGAGGTCACGCTCGGTTTCGGTACTCGCGACAAGATCATTTTTCCCGGTTTCCGGTGCAACGCAAAATCTCCTTTTAGCCTATTGTGAATTTGGACATATATATATTTTATTGAATTGTGTGTGGATACAAATGCTGCAGTGACATTTGCGTAATCAAATATATTTAATATATCCTATTTCTGTTTCTCGACATACAGTGGCCGATCGGAATTTGAATGATTTTGTTTTGTAACTTCCTATCAGTCGGGGAGTTTTCAACCTTTCAACGTTATTTGATTCCCTTCATCATTTTAACGTTATCGTCACGGCTCGCAGGTTATGTCGCGGTTGCAATAAAACTATTGGCAAGACAACGTACAGAATTGGTTGTTTGGGTTACTGCGGTGGTTGGTTCTATTCAAGTTGTGCCCAACTAACAGCGGCGATTTGGAAGCCTGCTTACAAAATAAGAAGATGTGGTATTGCGTTGCGTGCAGAGAGAAGTCCAGCCTAGTCCCTTCCTGTTATAAAAGCCCTATAAATCCTCTCACGAACTGGCGTAGCTTCACTCCTGACAGGGTAAATACCCCTGGTGCTAATTTTGGTGAAAGCACATTTTCTTCTCTCCTGTCTAAAGCTGAACCTAATATTAAAGACGTTATCAACCTAGTCTCTGAATTGCACAGTACGATTCAGCAATAGAATAACACAATCCAGACCCTTCTGAGAGAGTTAACTGATCTAAAAAATAGCTTTAACAGAATTAATGTCCTTGAATCCAAATCGAACTGTTAAATAACAATTTAGCTATCTTAAAGTCTAACAACGATTCTCATCAGACCCTGATTCCAAGCTCCGAAGAACTGCTAAATGAACTATCCGATCGCGAAAGACGCAAATCAAACTTTATCGTTTTTGGCATAGACGACCCAAACACTCAAGTCATATCTGAGAGCGATAGGTCACTTATGGAAAGTGTCATTCAAACCACGTGCGATCTTGTAGTCGATTCCAGCAAAAACAAAATAAATCGCCTTGGTAAATTTACAGATGGGGGAAAGCGCCCGCTCAAGGTAATGAGTAATTCTACCGAGGTTGCCACGTTTGTTCTTAAGAACGTTAGAAACCTGGCCAATGGTGCTATGTTTCGGGACATATCAGTTCAATCTAATAAAACTAACGCCCAAATCCGCCACTACATATTACTTAAAAACGAACGGGACCGTTGTTTAAAGACTGATAAAAGTAATATTAAAATTGGTTATCGTAATGGCCAATCACTTATTGTACCTCGTAAGCCATCCAAATAGTCAATATGTCATTTAAACTAAAGAGTGTCTTACACGCGTAACCCAGCATCAATTCATAGCATTACTCTTATTTATCAAAACGTGCGTAGCGTAAGAACAAAACTGCGGATTTCTACCAGTCCGTCTTATCCAACAATTATCACATTATTGCTCTGTCGGAGACCTGGCTGCAACCATCTGTTTTTGATGCTGAGCTGTTCGACCCCAGGTACATGGTCTTCAGAAAGGATCGGGATCTGGATGCCCTCAGAGTCAGATGAGGCGGCGGAGTTCTCCATGCCGTTTATTCATCTTACCGTCGAAGCTCGACCTGTCCATCTTTGAGGAGTTGTTCCCAAGTGTCGACATTGTTGCTTGCAAAATACTCATAAGTCAGACCATAATTTTTATTTTTTCTATTTATATTCCTCCAAAATCAAATATTCACCAATATAAACTAATTTTTGATAAATTCGAATCTCTTTCCCGGATCCGGATATTCTACATCATATACGTCAACATTTCCAATTCGAAATTGCCGGCACCACTTCTTACAAGTACTGTACGAAACAGCGTTATCTCCTAAAGTCACACAAAATATGCCTTGAACTTCCGCAGCATTTGTATTTTTCAGTTGAAAAGTGAAAAGAAACCAATGTTCAAACACAAACGTTCAAATTCTTTTCGAACGACATCGCCTTTACAACTGTTTTTTCAGATTATATTCACAGTAGACTCGTATATTATAACTCCTTTTGAAGTTGAAAGATGGCGCTCACGGGCGTAGCCAGGGGGGGGGGTCGGGGGGGGGTTTCAAACCCCCCCCCAAATAAGCCAAATATTACCTAATATTATACCGAAAAAATACGAGGAGTGAAGAGAGTTAAATTATTACATTTGACTTATTGAATTTATTTGAATTATTACAATTGAATTATTATTTTTGACAAGTATCTCGCCTACCCCGAAATCTAGTTTGGAATGCCTAGATATGTGCGATAAAAATTTTTTTTGTTATCCTAATATTTACACATTAATACAAATCTTGGTTACCATTCCTGTATCCACTGCTACCCCAGAAAGGTCTTTCTCGAGCCTAAGGAGACTGAAAAACTATTTACGAAACACTACAAGTGAAAACAGACTTAATGGTTTGGCTCTCATGAACATTCACTATGGAACAGAAATTCATGCAGATGAAGTAGTGGATATATTTAAAAGAAAAAGCCGAAGATTTCTTCTTTAATGGTTTTAAATTTAGCGCAGAGGAACGAAATTAATTTAACCATTTCATTTAAAGTTAAAAACTCTATAAATATGTCGTAATTTTTCCAATGAATATATAGATATTAAATTTCATGTAAGTATATTTTTTGTTGTTTTGTTTACTTCAAACTAAATCCTGGCTACGCCCGTGATGGCGCTGAAAAATAACTATACGATGGGAAACAATTTAATAGGTTCAGAGCCGAGAATTGACATTTTGAAAAAAAAACCTGCCGAATTTATGTTATTACCTGCTGAAGCTACACAATCGTGATATTGAATATCTTGAACTTTTCTTAGTTTTTCATTAATAATTAAGGTAATATATAAGCTTTCTCAGAACTTTATGTTCTGGACATACACATCCTTTCACCGTGCAAATACAATTTTTAAGGTTAAATTGAATATAACCTATACCCTTGTCACCATAACGTTTGCGTGACACCCTACAAAAAAAAAATTGAACAATTATTCAATTTGGGTTCAAAAGCCCAATTTGGGCTTTTGTACATTTTTTTTGTCATAAATGGAAAGACCATATATAAGTTTTATAACAAAACTATTTTTATTTTTTTTTCCTTGTAATTAAAAAGTTATATCAAAATGAAAATAAATTTTTAAACCTAGTACTAATAACGCACCGACAATTGCAGACGCACCGAAAAAAACCCGAGCGTATGTGACCTCACAATGGTAAGGAACGTAAACACGAACGCCAATATCGTCAGTATCGGGTTGATTCGGAACAATTCGGAAGTTATACCGAAATTTTCTTTTGCGCCCTTTCCGAAAAGACACTCTGAGAGTATCGGAGTTCCGGACAAATAAAACAATTTATCTTATGGTAAATATGATCTTAGTCATTGTTCTTAACCCACATATATCTTTGACTGCATATATTGCTTCTATACTTGTTTTTAATTGTTATTTACTTGTTTTTAATTGTTATTTAGGCTTTCGGTGCTGTTTTCGACGTTATACTCATATATCTTTACGTAAAGATATGGAGGCTCAAAGGTAAGTTCAGAATGAAATATTGAAATTAGATTAGGGTTCCGTTTGTTTTTTGCATTAGTTTTTATAACTTTTATTTATATTATTTCATTCATGTAGGGAAAACAAATTAACATGCCAAATTTGTAGGAAGGAATCTTCTTGCGTATCCGCAAAGCACGAAGAGCGCGAAGTGCATATAGAAAAGAACAAAAATCGACTACCAATTTTGAAGGTAATAGTATATAAAAAGTCTTATACTTAGGAAAGTTTTACAGGATAATCTCATTTGTCAGTCAATCTCATATGGTCGAAGAGTATAGAAATGTTTGTGACTAAAAGCTTTCCACTCAAAAAAAATGGGTTAGGTACCTTCTTTTATATGGGAAATCTCTAGCTGATCATGCATTATAGATAGTGAATAGCTGAATTTATTTATATTTGCAAATATTATTAAATTAAGAGTCTAATGTAGTGTTTCGTAAAACATGTAAGGCGAAAAATCGCCATCGTTTTAAAAATACTGAAAACCTTGAAAGCAATAATGTAGTATTGGTGGTTTTTTTGAAAATATTGTTAATAGAGTTTAGTGTGGTGGTGTGAAGAGTCGGTGTGGTTTTAAAAGTACTGCAAACTTTAATGAAAATAATCAAACTATTAGAAAAAGAAATATGTATATAATTTTGGGTAGTGATTGTTTTTATTCTGAACTGATTATTACTGTAGCTTACATATTATAATCTACTGTAATATATTATCCACATTATCCTCGTTGGGGAAAGTTTTATTATGTATATTTAACAGTGTATTCAAAAACATTGTTTCACTTCTTGAGGGTAAAAATATAAAATTAATTAAACCGCCTTCGGTTAGTTCTGGTATAAAGTTATCACAACCTAAGGTTTTAGAGGGCAAACGAATTACTGCTCTACGTATTCATATAGAATGCGTCATTGGAAGAATAAGAGAGTTTGATTTTCTCAGTTATTAATCTGAGAATAATAAATATGTTGCCTTTTACAGACTATTGTTATCATTGCTGTAGCATTAGTGATTTTACAATCACCTATAATATCAACATAAATGTATTAATATTCATTTAAAAATTTAATAACTAATTACTTTAAAGTATCTCGCATCAATTATAAATATTATTTATGATAAAGTTTTAAAATAAAGTAAAAAAAATCGATATTTATTTTTTATTCAAAAACCCACTTAAATTAAATTTAATAGAAATATTTTGTTTCTTATTTGCATTTACAGTATTAATTTAAAAAAAAAACAAATTGATGCTTTAACACCTCGAACTTCAACTGAATTCAACCCAATCCCATTTTTGAGAAAATATGTGTCCATAAAAATATCAACACCAGGTATATTATCAGAATTGGTCTTTGTAAACCATTTGGCATACATTACTAAATTAAATTAGTAACCAACTATTTTTTTGCACTAAACTAACAATAACTTTGGCAGTATATACACAGATAAAAACGGTTAATAGTACATACATGACAGCTAATCGTAGGGCTTTCGTAGTCACGTGATTTTATTTTAAATTTTATAAATTTTAATTCAGTTATAACCATTGCGAACAATTTTTTAAAACTTTTCCGCATCTATTATCAACATTATTTATGATGAAGTTTTAAAATAAAGCAAAAACATCGAGAATTATTTTTTATTCAAAACCCCAATTAAGTTAAAGGCTTATTCAAATTATTCAATTTCCCAAATGCCAAGACGAAAAAGATACATGTGTCAAAAAAACTTCTGTTAATAAACCCACCACCATAAATTCTACACTATTCTAAATAATTACGCACGTTATCTAAATGTATAAAACTTTTGCTTTATATCAGCTAGTATATTTTAAGAAAGAGAACAAGTTTCTTATTTGTTCATGACCATTCTTATTTCCCCAAAAATCAGATAGTTTCAATTACACATAGTAAAGCACTAAAGCAAAATGCTAGAAATGCATTACTCATAATTAGGCATATCTATTAGAAAAATTGAACGCGAGACTCATTACAATGACTAGAAAAAAAACAACACAATGTCACTCACGTATCCTACTATTATAGAACTAATTTCTATGCACCCTTTTATTTCGATTTAATCTGGACTAATCTCTATTTGAAAAGGGTCACTCCTTGATAAGAAGGAGGCATTAAGGGGAATGATGAAAAGCGTCAAGTGAAAACACACTTAATTAAGAAAAATCCAATAAAAGCTGTGAAATCCAAGTAGACAATGCAATTGCAATATGTTCGGTTTTCCTTTATTTTTTTTATATAATTGATTAAATGTCAGGCATTAAATTGAAATAACAAAATATATGGGGGTTGTCTGAAAAGTTCTTTTTATTGAGGTGTAACAAAAGTATGTTTTGAAATTCTTGTTTAAAAAATGTATACCTAAAGGGTATTCTTCGAAATATTGTCCGTTGTTTTCGATGACCTCAAAAATAGCCTTCTTTAATTTTAACACAAGCCATGAAAATAAATCTGGCAAAGTTGCATAACTATCACTAAGTGGTCCTGCCAGTAGTCTATTTTTATAGATCGAAGAATAATATAATGATCCTGTAGATATAGATGTTGGTTAAAGGGACTAATTGCCATCTATAAGTAAATAAAAAGTGACTGTTCATGGTAAATTCTTTATTATTCACAATGAAAACATAGAAGTAAACAAGTACAAGAATACAGTAACAAAACCAATTAAAAAATGAGAAATCATGTGATGTGACAAATTGTCATTAACTAGTTTTTTAATGTCATAAATATTCTCTTTTTGTCATTATTACATTCATTATTGTATATCATTTTCTGGTAATTATTTAAAACAATATTGCACATTATTTTGAGAATGGACTGAAACAATTGGTCAAAAGAGTTACCACATTGACATTTATCTATCACATAAATTGTGAAATAGTCTGACTCTAAGCTACCTTTTGTTAATTTGTATAAAATAGCTTTATTGTTGTAGTATTTTAGAAACTTCTAAAATGTTCTTGTTAATTATATACTCAAATATACTACATAAGTGATAAAAATTAGTTATTAGTTATGTTAGTTAAATCAGTTAAGCCACCCCTCTGTAAGTAATTGAAAAAGTTTGAATTTGTATCAGTACCTTTTGATTTCACTACATAATATTCATATATCAATTCTTCTGTTGGAACCTTTGGTGTGAAATACTAAACTTTTTTGGTGTGAAATACTAAAGAGATTTACCACTAAACAGCAAAACGCTTTTTTGAACTGCTCGACACACGTTTCGCTAACCATGTTAGCATCATCAGGAGATGATTTAATGTGTCTAGATTAAATAATCTCCTGATGATGCTAACATGGTTAGTGAAACGTGCGTCGAGCAGTTCAAAAAACCGTTTTGATGTTTAGTGGTAAATCTCTTCAAGTTTAATATTCATATAGTGGACAGTTTTTTTTTACACTGTTGGCTATATAACCACATACATAAAAGTTTTCATCTTCATCAATTTCAAAAATTTCAAGGTAGTTACTTTCAGTTACAAAGTCTATGATATTAACAATTTCAGTAATTAGCACCTCACCGGAACTGTCTGATAATTCTTTTATAACACTTTTACAGTCCTTTAATTTCAGTATATGTTGAATGCGGATCTTTTTTTCAGACAGAATGTAGGATATATTGTAGTTACAGACAAATAGAGACCTATATCTACCAAATCGGTTTTCCAAACAGTCTGTTTGAAACTTTCCGATTAATATGTATTTTATATTAAGTTTTGTTAAAGTATCATGAACTATGAGACACATAATCCTTGTGCTCAATTTGATTGCAGAAAATATATCCCTGGTAAAACCAACCCCGTCAGTCATTACTTCCCATTGTTGAAGCCATTGCACAGTCTTGAAATCATTTATATTGTCAATACAACTTTAAATATTTCGCTTAATTAGGACTTTTAATATATTTTTACAGTTAACTTGAGTCCCACCACTACCTAATTATTTCCAGGAAAGCTGCAGTACTGCAATATTTTTCTGACAACTTCAGTGCTGCAATTGTAGAATGGTGGAAAATATTATCTACCCACAATACATTTTGCCTTTCCAACGAATTTGGAAACATGCTTTTTTCATTTAATGTGTAAACCTTTTTAACAATATTTAATTTTTCTTGTTCATACAATTCTCTTATATGTTGGAAACAAGCAGTTTTTCGTTCACTTGTATGAAAATCAGGGTAAATAAAAGTTTTCATTAGATCTTTTAAATTTAGCCAGTTGTTTCTTAAATTTTTAAATATATGAACAAAATCAAATAGTAGATAAATTTGATGATCTGGATATTGTGGATTTGACATACTGCATTCATGAGATTGTTATTATTTGAAAGCCTATTATTGAAAGCCTTTTAAATCTTTACCCCATAAAGATTTTACTGACAATAGTTTTATTATTTCAGTAAAGTGGCGGAATGCCGATGAAATCATGAAAGTTTGTACTGTTGTGGCCATAAAGTTTGCATTATTATGCCCATTTTATTTATAGTTAAGCCCACTTTTAATATAGATTTCATCAACTTATAAGTTCACATATTTCTCTCTACCATTTAATGTCTTTACCATGTGGAATAAATAATGCTCGGTTGATTTACATGACCCAGGCGAAATGTTAAGTGAGGAAGAACTATGTTGTAAATATCGCTTAGTTGATAAACATAAATAATTTCTTACTAAATTATATGATGAACTGGGCTGTCAATACATAACAAAAGCAAACAAAATAGTAATCATGCTTTACTGACGTTTTTTCTTCAACATGTTACAAAGCTGATCTTTTATAAGAACCAGTTTAGATTCAAAATTGTCTCCAACACTATTTCAGCTCATTGAAATAGCTTTATCAATGTAATGTACAGCTGTATTCAAATAAAAATGTTGTGATGGCAACTCACCAGTGCTTTCTATGGCATATCTTGCAACAATGTTCTCCAGCTGAGATAACAGTGTAAGTTTCTGATCTTGGGGCAAGACCCAACTCTCCACCTAGAGCAATTCATTTTTACCATCAAATACCTTAATTAATAAATCATCAATAACACGACACATTACAAAAAGTCTGTCGTCTTCACTATTTACATAATCTAACACATATAAACGCACGTGATTAGACATTCGGTCTATCTTCATAGGTCTATCATCCTTCCTTCATACCTACATAGGTCTATCATAGACCTACCTTCATAGGTGTATCATCATAGGGTTTTATTAAATATGTGTTCATAAATGCCTTGTTGGCCTCTTTATGCATTTCTAATTCTTTACGATGCTAGGTTTCAGGATTCGTTCGTGATTTTGGTACAGGTGTGGAAAGATAAGTTGACAAGTTGGGAAACCCATGTGGAACTGCATTGCCCATTAATTTAAGCCTATTTAACGTTTGCTGAGAGATGTTTCCATCTTTATCAACTACACGCTCGATCCTAATAATATATATATATCACTGCGCACAAAATGTTTTTCACACACTACGGAACTGCAACTCGACATCCAATCCTTTCGTGGAACATCTCGTAGCCAAGACTGGCGAATGTTCTCATCTTTAGGAAATGAAAAGGTGGACACCAGTCCATCTTTTCTTGTACTAACGTAGTTCAAATTACTAGCTACTCTAAGAAAGTAAACTCTAAACACAATAAATCACAGCATTATACAATGATTACTGTTTTTCCACTTACTTTTACGTTAGATCTAATGATGCCGAAATACTTTATACTTTAAAAATCAGAGAAATCATTAAAATAGAATAAATAAACTTTCAACACTACAGACGAAAAGTTGATGCTGAACCACAGGCGACGTTGCCAGATTTCTCAGTTCATGCCTGGTGTCAATATTAAAGAAGGCTATGCCTCAACCCATCTTTGAGCCAGTAACTATATTCCTCTTCAGTGCTACGATCAGTCTTTGGAGTTTTTTACTTTTTATCTCTTCTTCAATCCTGATTTCTTTCTTCGCAAAAAGTGAACCATATACCGGAACAAGTGGTAATTCGACGGAACGAGGTCGGGAATGTATGCTGGATGAGGGAGAAATTCAAAGTTCAATTTGTTAATTTTTGAGGTAGTTAGATATGAAGTGTGTGGCCTTGCGTTACCTTGCTGTAGGAGGAGTTTTTCACGGTTGACCAAAGCTGGCTATTTTTCGACCAGAACAGCGTGTACTCTCTGAATTTATGGCCGTACCATCAGGAACCAATTCAACATGAATTATTACGACCTAATCATCCCTTATCTTCAAGAGTCGAGTCTTCTTCCAGGAACTTTTTGAACCAGAGCTGAACGGTGCGAATTGATTCACACCTTGACCTTCCCCCTCTACCTCGCAAATCTCATGAGCGGCATCTATCACTTTGAAGCCTTGTTATAAAATAATGTCTTAAAATTACTCTAATTTCGAAACTTATTCCACTCATTTTAACTTTTTTTTTTAAGTCTACTGAATATTTCGCAGTTAAATCACTTTAATACTGAAGAAGGAACCTTGATTTGCTACAGAAAAGTTGAAATCGGAATAAATTTTGGAGGAGTGAAGTATAATCCTTTATATATAAACAAAGGAAAACACACTAATACTTTTGTTACATCCTAGTAATTAATTTTGAAACTAGAGGAAAAAAAGCGCTGCTAAGAATGTGTAACATCGTAAATTTTGATAACAGAAAATAATCAGAGGAAGCCAAATCGGAATTAAGTGGATGGATTCTTCTTATTCTTCTTCTTCTTCTTTTTCTTTTTCTTTTTCTTCTTCTTCTTCTTCTCGATCTCCAGTAACCCTTTACCACTGTTTTGATGTGCAATAGTTCTTCAGCATCTCTTCCTACATTCTCCTACATGCCCACATTCCATCGTGTCTTTGCTCGCTGAACCTTCACATAGTCTACAATAAGTCTACAATCTTTGTACAATTGCTGGAGTTCGAAGTTATACCTGATCCTCCAAATTCCATTGTCATTCACAGCACCAACAATTCTTCTAAGCACTCTTCTTTCAAATACTGCAAATGCTGCATTTCTTCTGTTTTCTTTGTAAGGGTCCACGTCTCGCAGCCATAAGAGACTACCGGACGAATGGGTGTTTTATGGATTCTAATTTTATATTCCAATTTGGGCATTAAAGTTGATATCTTCCTGTTTTGTCTACTGTTGGTGCATGTATTTGCGATTGTAATGTACGAAGGGTATATTTTAAATAAGGTCCATTTGTGAATGAGAGTGAGAATGACTCGAAATCACCGCAGTACGTTTGCGCGTCTGCTCCCAGCATACTTTGCGCGTGTTTGCTGAGTGCTGAGCTGTAGAAGTTCATGTTTATAAAAATTGAGTCGCCAGTCGACTGTGAGATACGATCTGTAATTCGATCGTTGAGTGCAAAAATTGGCAGCAGCGGAAATTCACCACCAGATTTGTGAGGTTTACCGTAATAATGCTATTAGTGACAGTAAAGTTTAAAGGTGGGTTAGAATGTTCAAAATACGCGCGTGTTAATGTGCATGATGAGGCACGCCCTGACCGACCTTCTCTGATTTCTGAAGATTGAGTTCATGATGTAAACAACAACATTCCAGAGAACCGACGATTTACAATTTTAAAGCTATCAAGTGAATTTCCGCAGATTTCAAGATTAATTTTGTACACCATTGTTTCGGAAAAACTGAGTTATCGAAAATTATATTCGCGGTGGATTCCAAGACTGCTTTCTGACGATCACAAAAGAAAGAGATTGGTGCTTGCTTTATCGTTTTTGACTCGATACAATCAGGAAGAAGATGAATTGTTAGACCACATAGTTACCGGAGATGAGACTTGGGTGTCACACATGACTCCTGAGTCCAAGCAACAGTCAATGTTGCAACAATTTCAGCACAAAAGATCATAGCAACTGCCTTTTGGGACAGGAAAGGGATTTTGTTAGTAGATTTTATCTCAAGGGGCACAACAATCAATTCTGATGCGCATTGTATCACCTCGAGAAAACTCCGGCGTGCCATACAAAACAAACGGCGTGGCCTACTGTCTGCCGGTGTGATATTGCTCCATGACAATGCAAAACCACGTGTTTCTGCATAAAAACAAGGTCTAATCAGGATTTTTGATGGAAAGAACTGGATCATTCACCTGACAGTCCAGATCTTGCACCCAGTGATCTTCACTTGTTTCGGTACTTAAAGGAGTTCCTTAGTGGTCAACGGTTAAATGTCGACGAAGAAGTTAAAACTGCAGTCGTGGATTGGGCTTCTTCACAGAATTCAAAAAACTTGTTAAGCGGTATGATAAATGTTTAAACAAAAATGGAAATTATGAAGAAAAGTAAAAAGAAGAAAAGAAAGAAATATAGATTAATAATATTTATAGTATTTTTCTTCTTACTAATAAATGGACCTTATTAAAAAAATATACCTCGTATTTGTTATGGTGTAAATTTTTCCCCTCATTCTTATATAGCAGGTTCTCTGGCTCGCTGATTTAAAATCTAATACACTTGACACAAATTTTCTATCTGTAATAAACCTACGTTCAAATGCATGTCTTTTTATGTTCCATTTAACAAATCTCTGCCCGTAAATCGTATTTCGTTGTCATACCTTAGACGGCGGATTCCGGTTTTTTGAGTGCCGTGGATTCCACCTTACCCACCTCCATTAGCTGCCTCCCGCACACCTCAATGTATGTTCTGCAGATTCCAGAACATACGACGAGGACGTGGAGGTAGGATTTATTGATACATCTTTATTAGACTGTGGATTTTGCTCAAACATTTCTTCAATTCCAGGAGTCGACACCCTAGACTGTTTCCGAAACTCTAGCATCAACCATTTGAGCCCCATGTAGACGGATCGTCCAGGATTAAATGATATACTTTAATCTCGAGAATATATCAATATACTTCTAAGCCAATAATCCGGCCATTTTTCAAAAAATTGATGCTAAAAACATTTCCATATGTACATATGACAGTTCTCTGTTTTGAACTATTGGATCCTTATTTGTGAGGAAAGATTTAGACCTCGAATCGCAACAAATTCCCAACAAACAAAATATTTTTAAAATACCTCGTAATGTCTGTTAATTTTAAAAAAAATGTATATAAATTCTATTTAGTACTTAAAAACATTGAACCGAAGGAAAAAAATCCGTAAAAGCCATTGCATGTAGAAAATAAGGTTTAGGTTACAAGTATTAATTTTTCCTTCAGGTTGGCATCCTGGGAAAACGGGCAGTAGCCGACAAATAAATTACAAACATGTTCTAATTTCGCGTGACCCAGATTAGTTGCATACATCAAGCTTTGCACTTAAGAGATTGCAAGGAATAAATGGTATGTTTACTTAGAAAAATTTGAATCAAATTTTCTAATTTTAAATCTGATCCACTGCTATCGTTCTGATTGGAACGATAGTTATCTATTAGACACACATTAATTCGTTGAATACATATTTCATGTTTAATAACTGAGTTTTAAAATAATCAGTTTCTAAATGCTTTTGACAAGAATATCATATTTCCCATCTCAATTAAAGACAATTATTCTTAGTACAGTATAGTACATAATAAACCAGTCCATCAATACATATACTTGAGTCACGAAATAAGAATCAATAACAAGGATCCAACATCTGAAATTAGAAGAAGGATAAGTCTCGCTTGGGCGACAAAAGGAACCTTAAGAGATGTATTTAAAAGTGGCATTCCCATAAGTTTGAAAAGAAAGACATTCAATCAGTGTGCAAGAGCTGATGAACGCAGTAGAGGACGACCACTAACACAATGGCCCGATGATATTAAAAGGATATCAAATAACCGACTACAAGCAGCTCTAAATAGAGGGTGAGAGTTCCAGAAAATCATAGACATGACTTTTCCTGCAGTCGTCCATCATTTAAAATGACATTGTGGATATTTTTATGACGAATTTCTCAGTCGTAGCAGTTTTTGAGCATTTCAAGCGTTCATCCTTTTCAATAGACGTGCGACCATTTTCGGATTCAACAACCCACTTTTTTACCACCTAAAATGAACAAGGAGAATCCTTTCAAGTGGAATCTAACATTTTTTGTTTATTCGTAAGGGTTAAACCTTCCAAATATTGACAACAAAAAGGAGTTAGTTGAAAATAGCAAGTAATGGAGGTGACATCTACACGTTAGAAAAGTTCATTAAGTATGTATATCTAGGACTGCAAATCCAAAAAAACAGCCGTGAGGATCAGGAAATAAAAAGACGAATTGTAAAAGAAAACCAAAAATAGTAAGCCTTAAGACCATTGCTAAATTCAAAATTCGTATCCAGAAATACTAAAATATGGATATACAGAACAATCTTAAAACCAACAGTAACCTAAGCATATGAGACACGGGTGTTAAAACAAGCTGGGAGAGACCTATTGGACAAATGGGAGAAAAAGATACTGAGATCTATTTATGGTGGGACAAAAACAAAAGGTTGGAAAAGGAAATGAAACCAAGCATTTCTCCAACTTTTTTAAGCCGTCTAAAAAATACGATTTTTAAATTCTCCAAAATACGCTTCTGTCTCGGCGATAACCTCTTCATTTGAGCTGATTTTTTTTCCTGCGAGCCATGTTTTCATGTCATGTTAGGAAACAGAAAAAAATCGCTGTGAGCCAGGTCGGGCGAACAAGGTGGGTGCGGAAGCAATTCGTAACGCAGTTCGTGTAATTTGGCCGCGGCAATTAAAGATTAATGTGCCGGTGCGTTATCGTGATGGAAGAGCACTTTATTCTTAGCCAAAAGGGGCCGTGTCTCCTTCAATTTCTTATCGAATCTGTCCAACAAGTCACTGTAGTACTGCCCTGAGGCATACATGAGGATTGTTCCTTTGGAATCCCAAAAAATCGTGGCCATAACCTTTCCGGCTGATGGGACCGTTTTTGCGTTCTTCGGAACAGATTCACCAGGAAAAATCCTTTGTTTTGACTGTCTCTTGGTCTCTGGCGTGTAATAATGTATCCAGGTTTCATCAACGGTAACGACTCGACGTAAAAACTCCTGAGGATTTCGCTTAAAGCGGTCCAAACACTGCTTTGACATTGTTAGTTGTACCTGCTTGTTGTCTACCATGAGCAATAGCGGTACCTATCGGGCCAACACTTTCCTCACGTATATCTTATCATTTAAAAATCTCGATTGCCGTTCCGTATGAGACACCTATGGCTATTTCACACACTTTCGTTCGGCGATCAGCGAGAATCATGTCATGGACCTTTTCGACGATTTCCTCGGTAACCACGTCTGACGGGCATCCTGGCCCTTCTTCATCAAAAACAGTTGTACGACTATGGTTAAACTCATTAAACCAATAGCTCACGGTTGTCATAGATAGATGTCATCCAACTTTACTTTTATTTCTTCGAATGTTTTTCCATCTAAAAATAAAAAACGAATTACGGATCGATATTGCTCTATTTGCATTTTATCGAGAAATGAAAAACACGAATGATACAACTGGCTGTCAAAAAAAACTAACCTATGAATTTATCTAAATTTCAGCATGAGGTCGTTTAACAGTCTGCAGTACACGACGGTAATGTCAATTTCACTCGTCAACGTCATCTGCTATCAAACACGGATATATATTGATCAACCCTCGTACAGTAAATCACAGCGAATTAGGTGGTTGGGACACAAAGAAAGATTGCAAGTGGAAAGAATGACAATGATGGTTCAGGGCAGAAAACCAATAGGCCAAAAAAGAAAAGGAAGACCACAGAAAATATGGATGCAGCAAGTGTAACAGGATCTGAGAGCGATTGGAATTAGAGCAACAAATAGAGAAGAATGGAAGACAACTGTAATTAAATACTTACAAAAATGATTATAATAGTGATTTGAAAATATGATTGTAAAATTTGTTTTATGTCCTAGGCCTCCATGACCTGTAGAGCACATAAATAATTAAACGCTCCAAAACAAGACAATTTATAATATTTCAATTTTACTCATTTTTTAGAAAATATTGACACTTTATTAGATCACACGCAAAACAAGCAACTAAACGCTCGACCTTGACTTATAACACTGACTCTAACTTCGCAACAAGCCATGTAACTAATCATACTTGACAAATATCATAGTCATTCGGCCATACTTGCGCCATCTCTGTGTCAAGCCGAGAACTTTTTAAATGACCCTCAAATTAACTTTAGACGCTTTGAGTAGGAACTAACAACTAGTCACTTCATGATGAGAGCATTACAAGATTAATGTTAATAAGGAACGTTGGTTTCTAAAATGGGTATTGGGAAAAGAGAGATTGGCGACCACCGCACCCCGCTGTTTAGTAGCTCAAAGAGTTAAGTTTTAGACAAATGGTACATTAACGTGCAATCTTACGTTTCGGCGATGATTTGTTTGGGATCAGCTTATTATCAGCAATTTAATCACCCATTTATACAACAACAAAGTCTACAACCCTCGTAACAATTTGAAATCAACTTGAAACCGAATCAATTAATCAATAAGTGTTGTTTATTTACGAATAATAACCATGTAATTATGCGGGTACAACTTTTTTCTTCAATCTGCCATATAATTTCTATTAAAATAGAAAATATATGTTTGCTTATCGTAAAAATTTTTGTGTAAATACTTTGGAGACGTTCACTATTGAAACCATCGAGCGCAACGACTATTAACCTTTAGGAAGGTATGTCCAAAACGAGACGTAAGAGCAGAAAAAGTGGAAAATGCAGCTGTACGACTGCAATAAAGTCCGCCATTGATTTTTCATGGTCGCGGAAAGAAATAGAATGATTCTAGAGTTCCAGTTGCTGAATACCTAAAGAAAGAAATTTATCTTGCTGAAAAACATATCTACGATCAGGTTGGATTATTTTTTACAATAACAACGGTTTTTTATGGTATTACAGAAGTTAATTCCGATTGCATTGTTAGAAAGACTTGTTATAAGTGAATAACTATATACGTTATGACTTACTGCAGACCCTACATTTTATTCTGTAACCCACGTGATTAGTCAATTATTTAAACTTTTATTTTTATTATGATGAATTATTTAAACGCGATATCGTTTACCACCAAAAATGTTCAATTCTTCTATTGGAACCTTTGGTGCAAAACACTAAACTTGAGGAGATGATCTCCTCCTAATGATGCTAACATGGTTAGCGAAACGTGCGTCGAGCAGTTCAAAAAACTGATTTGGTGTTTAGTGGTAAATCTCTTCAAGTTTACCAAAAATGTTACTAAAATTTCCCCTAGATCTGCCATCGAGATTTAAGGGGTAAGATTTTTATTACTTTCAATGCTTCCTCAGCAATAAAAAAAAATTAATTACAATTAAAAAACACCAGTTAAACTGATAATTTTTAAAAAATTATAATTTTCGTTGTTTGCATTTCATCGATATATTTATAAAAAAATCTACAACATAAATTTAACTTCTTCTTTTTACCTTCCATGACATCTATTCCCATGGAGTTATTTTTTTTTAATTTTAGGTTTTAAATGATGTAGGACTGATCAAATATGTATGTTTTCGTTATAAGTGCTAAAATACATATATAATTCAAAGAAAAAGATTATTTATTAAAGGTAAGGAACGGGCATGAAGTTTCATTTTGAATTTGAACATGGTTTACTACTTGAGATGATTAGATTTCCACCACTTCGATATACATTCCTATCGATTTAAATCATAGCTTCCATAACAAAATGTCTAGTTTAAAAATTATGGTAGATAGACTTGCAGTATATCTACCTAGTATGGTGATAGAAATTGCAGACAGATTAATTAAAAAACAAGTTTAGGAAATTATTGAAACAATCTTCGACTATTCAGACAGAACAAAACCAAAATAAATTTATGGTAATAGCGTTTGATGCCCAATTAACACGAGGGCTAGACAAAATTTTTAAAAAAGTGGGCAATAAGATAGTCTACAAACCATATATTGCGGGTAATTGAAGGGATAAAGTAGACTAAAATGAAAAACCTGAGATTTATGAAGTTAATTGTCAATATTATGATCGGAAGAAAGTTGGGCAAGAAAGATCCATTTTAAGTAGATATAAAGAATATACTGCTCAAACACACACACACACACACACAGATGGCTTATATTGGATGGCTTATAGATAGACACCAACATATATATATATATATATATATATATATATATATATATATATATATATATATATATATATATATATATATATATATATATATATATATATATATATATATATATATATATGTTGGTGTCCATCTATAAGCCATCCGACGAGAGATCGGAAAAACAGGAGCTGCCCGACTGTGGATGTGGATGGAACGACGGATGGCTTATAGATGGACACCAACAGTGTGCCCAACAGTGACACCAACATGTGTCCTCCAATGTAAGGGATGGGTGGGGCTTCCCCCCGATCAAGCAACCAACAATTGCTCATATATATATATATATATATATATATATATATATATATATATATATATATATATATATATATATATATATATATATATAAATATATATATATATATATATATATATATATATATATATATATATATATATATATATATATATATATATAGAACAGTGTAACTGTCTTTCAAAATGCTAAAAGCTGATGGTCGGACGTTACATAAAACACTGGCAAAATTATACTCAAAATGCCTCTAAGAACAAAAAGTACCTGACTTATGGAAAAATGCAGAAGTGATCAAGTGATCCTATTACATAAAAAAAGAACACAAGAAGATTTAAATAACTGCCGTCTAATAAGCCTCCTATCAGTAATCATATCATTTGACTCCATCTCAAAGCATGCTGTAATGGATACACAGCTTAGCCAGACAAAGCATATGTAAACTTGGATCGATATGTAAGGCAGGGTGACGCTATATCGCCTATTCTTTTCTCGGTTTGCCTTGAAGAAGTATTCCGTAAACTGGATTGGGAGCAGTTCAAGAACTTAAGATAGCTGGAGAACCATTTGGCTTAAAAATAAACATGAAAAAGAATCAGGTTATGTTCAATATTTCGCTGAAGACAGCAGAATTTCAGTTTTAGGAAGACCTTTAGAAATTGTGAACCATTTTATATATATATATATATATATATTGGAAAGAGGATTTCAATGGAGGAGGATACCGCGCGGGAGGTGGAACGGCGTGTTAAGTGTGGCTGGCAGGCTCAACATAATGTTTAAGAGCAGACTTTCACATTCGCTGAAAAGAAAAGTCTTCGATCAATGCATCCTGCCTGTTATAACGTACGGAAGTGAAACCTGGACACTCACATCGCAACCAATTCAAAAACTTCGGGTAGCATAGAGAGGAATGGAAAGATGTATGCTTGACATTACAACACAGAAAACCCTGCACATGGATCAGAGAAGAAACGAAAATGTGACATCATTAGAAGAGTGAAGCAATTGAAATCGAGATGGGCAGGCCATGTAGCGAGGCAGTGGGACGACATATATATATATATATATATATATATATATATATATATATATATATATATATATATATATATATATATATATATATATTATTATTATTATTATTATTATTCACTTATGGGCCCTGGTGGACCACGCGAAGTACAATTGGAGGCGTTTGTTGTTGTTAGCCTTCCTTTGAGCCCATACTAATTTCATTCTTTCGCTATGAGCTTTTTTCCTTTCGTCAGACCAAGTTGTTCCAGTCTTCCTACATTTTTCTCTCTGGCCAACCTTCCAAACGTTAACCTTGTGTCTGAAACAACCTCTATCCTGAATTTCACTTTGTGTAATATTTGCTGATCTTAGGTCCTCTTTAATTGCCGCAATCCATTTACTTATTTCTACTTTAGCTCTACTCCTATTTTCATAAAATTCGACCATTTGTCTAGTTAGCCTACTCGGATTCATCCGTTTGATGTGTCCGTAAAACCTAAGTCTTCTTTTTCTCATATCGCTATGTATATCTGTGTATTGTTTGATTTCTTGGTTTTCTCGAAGTTGTTTCTAGGATTTTTCTTATGATTTTTCTTTCCTTCTTTTCAATGCCCTCGATGTCCCTCTTTCTATTCAAAATGAGCGTTTCTGCAGCATATTAAGCACTCTGGCTTAATAACCGTGTTGTAATGTCTCAGTTTTGTGTTTTTAGATAGGCATTTTTTGTTGCAAATATTTTGTGTAAGTCTCCATGCCGTTTCCATTTTTTGACATCTACCCTTATTGGCCGTTTTTTCCAACCCATTTTCCATGATTATTTCACCCAAATATTTGAATTGAGAGACTCGTCTGATGTTACCATATTTTGTTTTTAGAAATGGTGTTCTTAGTCTGTTGCAGGTCATGTATTGCGTCTTTTCAAAGGATATTTGGAGTCCTACCTTTTCTGCTGTTTCTTTTAGGATTTCAATCTGTTTTTGAACCGTTAATACATCTTGAGCTAAAATTGCTAGATCATCAGCAAATGCCAGACAATCAATTTTGATGTTGGTTCTCCCCAGTTTAATGGGCTGGTCAATATTCAGTGCCGACTTTTTTTCACGCCACTACTGTATTAATTTTTCTAGAACACAGTTAAATAAGAGTGGCGAGAGTCCATCCCCTTGTCTCACACCAGTTTTAATTTCGAAGGGTTCTGAGATGTCACCCATGAATTTAACTTTTGACCTCGTGTTAGTTAACGTTGCTTTAATAATTGCCAGCGTTTTCAGATCTAGTCCTTGTTCTTTCAAGATGCGGAATAAAGATTCGCGGTCAATAGAATCATATGGTTTTTTGAAATCCACAAATGTACAGACGAGATTTTTATTGTACAGTTTTTGATGTCTTAGAATCAACTTTAGATTCAGGATCTGTTCAGGGCAGGATCTGCCCGGTCGAAAACCTGCCTGATATTCACCAATGTTCGGTTCTAACTGTCCCTGTGCTCTGTCTAGTAGACATTGAGATAGAATCTTGTAACAAACTGGGAGAAGAGATATTCCTCTATAGTTGTTTACATCCGTTCTATCTCCTTTCTTATGTAGTGGATGGATTAGAGCATCTTTCCAGTCTTCCGGAATCCGTTCGGTTCGCCAAACTTCTTGTAGAATTTTGGTTATTTCCTTGATTGTACCTGGACCAGCGGATTTCAAAAGTTCAGCAGTGATTCCATCTTCACCAGAAGCTTTGTTATTTTTAAGCCGCTTGATTTGCCTAAGTATTTCCTCTTCATTCGGTGGTAATGAATCTGGGTTTGTTTGTTTAGGGTTTAGTGTTGGTAATTTGGTTAAGGGCTCAGGACAGTTTAGTATTTGTTCAAAATATTTCGCAAGTTCTTTGCAACTGTCTTGGTTATTTAGAGCTAGTTGTCCGTTTTCCTTTTGAAAGCATAGGCTCTGCGGTTGATAGCCTGTTAATTTAGTTTTAAATGTTTTGTAAAAGTTTCGGGTGTTATTTTTTTGGAAATCTTTTTCTATTTCATTAAATTGATTGTTTTCATATTTTCTTTTAGTTTGTCTAATTAGCTTCGATGTTTCTTTTCTTACTTCCAAAAAGATGTTATAGTTTATTGCTGTTTTTTGACTGTTCCAATCTTTGAATGCTTTACTTCGGCTTAATACTGCTTGCTCGCAAACTTCATCCCACCACGGATGTTTTCTACGTTTTTGTAAAGGGACCAACTTTAAGGCTGTTTTAATAATTTTTTGTTTTAATTCTTGCCAGTTCTGTGCCAGTTCTGTGCAGGTTGTGCAAGAGCTTGATATCTTCTGTTAGGGCTGGTTTTATTTTCGTTGGGTCAAACTTTGGTATTAGCAGCCTCTTTTGAATAAGTTTTCGAGGTTTTAAGCTAAGTTTGATTCTAGTCAAGTAGTGATCCGTGTCTATATTTGCTCCTTTCCTGACTTGAACATTCAAAATCTCTTTATAATTGGGGTACGAAATGGCAACATGGTCAATTTGAAATTCACCCATGTACGTGTTTGGGCACCTCCAGGTCTTTTGTTTTGTTAGTTTCTTCTTAAAATGGGTTGACATTATTTTTAGATTAAACTGCGAACATAGTTCAACCAATCTTCTACTATTATGGTTAGTCCATTTATGAGCGGGAAAACTGCCGACTGTTTTCCTGTACTTTTTTTCTTTCCCTACTTGGGCGTTGAAATCACCCAATAGGATTTTTACATGGTTAGAGGGAATTTTAGAGATAGTCTTTTCCAGAATTTCCCAAGACTTATTTACTTTTTCAGGATTAGATTTATTTTCTTCGTTAACTGGGAGGTGTGCATTGATTAATGTATAGTTTTTGTTAACACACTTGAGGGATAGTGTCATAAGTCGATTATTTACTGGCTGGACATTTGTTATAGAACCAAGAATGTTTCTTGAGACAGCGAAAGCAACACCGAGATGTGGTGTATTTTTGAGTATTCTTTTGTCCGTTTTACTTTTAAAAAGTCTGTAGTTGCCGAATTCCAAGGTGTTATCATCTATCAATCTGGTTTCTTGCAAAGCTAAAATTTGGATTTTTTGCTGATTTAATGTTCGCCCCAATTCGTGTAGTTTTCCTGGACGCAGGAGAGAATTGATATTTACCGTTCCAAAGAAAGTTTATATTTTCGGTTTCAGACGTCGGCCAGAGGTCTCCGACTCCCTCTGAAAGATTTTGCGTTTAAGCCCGGACGCCCCAGAATCCGAAAGTCCGGTTTGTACCAGCAAAGCTGGCAGAGGATTGTCTACCTCCTGGGGTAATTTTGTAATTACTAGAACGCTTCATCTTGTACTTTGAATTAAAGGTTTGAACCATGACGGTTCAGAGGTTAAGACTGGAGGGGTTAGTTCCAGAATTTAAATATCAGCCGCACCACTGGTGAACAGACGCTGACCACTCAGCCGCTTAATACAAGTCAGACGCTAAGTGGATTTAGCTTTCTTTTTGCCTTGGTTCGGGGCTGCTTATTTTGGGATATTCGCAGCTGTCCATTAATATCTAATGGAACTTTAACTATCCACCACCCGTGACCCGTCCAGTACCTTAGGCGAGGTATACTGGTACGATATATACATATATATACTATATATATACATGTATATATATATATATATATATATATATATATATATATATATATATATATGTATATATATATATATATATATATATATATATATATATATATATATATATATATATATATTACATACACATTACATATATATTATATTACATATACGGATATACGTTTACAAGCGTTAAAACAGCGACCAATACAAAATCACTGCGAACTTAACATATTAACACAAGAATATTATTTATTTTAATTTCAATCTATCCTTTTTAAATGTTTTTTCTAAATAATTACCATAATCCGTCCTCCAATTATATATATATATATATATATATATATATATATATATATATATATATATATATATATATATATATATATATATAAATATATATATATATATATATATATATATATATATATATATATATATATATATATATATATATATATATATATATACATATATATATATATATATATATATATATATATACATATATATATATATATATATATATATATATATATATATATATATATATATATATATATATATATATATATGTATATATATTAGAAACTTAAGACTTGTTGAAAGTGTAAATAATAATATGGATGCACAAAAGCCAAATATCACAGAAATTCGAACTGTTTTTGTTTGTCCTTTATTTTTAACTATTCATTCTAGTAAAAACAGCTCAAAACAAAATTTTACTTCATAAAACATGAAGTTCAAAAAAATAATGTTTTGATTCTGTATTTCAGATACATTTTCCAAAAAAAAACAAAACAAAAATTAAAATTATATATATTTATTTACAACTTCATATTTTCTAATATATTTACAGCTTCTTTATTATTCTCTTCAATTAAAGAGTCATTACTGTTACTAGAAACTGGTAATTTTGATTTAACTGTTTCTGAAGCATCTTTTACATCAGAAGGAGTCGTTCTTACCGAGTCCTGTAGACTTGCTAATGCTTTGTCAATCTCAAGTACTTTTTCTTTTGTTTTAATCTTAATCTAAAGAAATTAGATGTAGTTTGCTATTCTTACAAAGAGATATACATACATTTTTTAAATTTGCTTTAACTACTTTCGCCTTCGCCTTCATCTTTAAACTTTTTGCTCCAGCCACTTTGAACACATTCTTCTTCTTGTTCTTGCCCATTTTTCTAAAATAACAAAATGATACAATGAATAAAGATGGCAACACTCAAAATTCACCTTTATCTTCCATTTTCCTTTTAGTGACACAACTCCCAACTAAAATATCTTTATCCAAATGAAGGGTAACCCTCATCATTTCCTTCATGGAACTGACAGTTCGAACTCTAAACACATCTTTTATTTTTGTGTTAATATCAATTCCCCTTAACTTTTAAGTTATCAAGAATTAAATTTGTTGCTATTTCTTCAGGATTTTCACCTTTAGCAAAGCAATATATAAACACAGTTGCATAATTGAAATTTTCTGAAACAGTACTGTTTTGAAGTAGTCCAATATATGCATCCAAGAATTTCACAGCCGTAGCTGGTAAATTCATTGCGATAAATATATTATTTGAGAATTTGAGTAAATTATCTTTTAAAATTGTCGATATAAAATGTCTTCCGTCTAAGTTATAGCACGATAAATTATCATCAGCAATTTTATTAATATCTCTATTGTGCATCAACCATTTATACGACTGTGGATTTAAATCATTTGCAAAAACTTTGCATCCTTTTTTTGCAGCAGGTACAGAAAATGGACCCACTCCTGCAAAGACATCGAAAAAGACATCTTTTGCTTTTAGCAATTTAACAATTCTTTCATGTTCAGTAGAAAGTCTGGAATTCCAATAAACATTGGAAAAGTCAAATTCAAATTTACAGTTATTTTCCTTTAGCAGAGTTAACATATTATTGTCCCCTTTTAAAACTTCCATTTGAAAATTACGATATGTATTGTCGATAATATCAGTTTTGTTAACCACTGACTTACAACCATGGATTTTATCAAATAAAACTTCACCTAAAAATACATGCACTGCTTTATATGTATAAGAAAAAAGCATCTCAAGCTAGTACCTATAAAGTCTTTATAAAGCATCAAATGTTCACGCAAATTAACATGAACTATATGACCAACCTTCGTAAAACTTGACAAACCCTCTTCCTCACGAGGTAAAACAGCTCGTAAAATTTTTTCTAATGAATAATGGTCATATTTCAGGATAAAATCCACCAAACTGAAATTATCTTCCCTTATATTACAATTAGCTAAATCAGTCCTCGTAGTTTCAGGAATGTCCAACCAATTACCAATTAATTCAGGATTTAAATAAATATAAACATTATTAGAATCAACCGCATTAACTGCCTTAAACTTCTCAAGTTTTAAGAGATGCTTCTTTAACATGGGTAAAAGTGATGATATCTTGGAATTCCTTATATTTACAACTGGTACTTTTATTTCTTTTTCAAAAGCTTGTTTATCCAATTTCTGCATTAAGTACACTTTATCCGGTGGTTTTAAAATACTTTCCATATTTTTTATGTAATGAGAATACCAAGTTCTACTTATATGGTTGGAAGTTGCGAACCAAAATGTATTAAAACTCAAACAGAAATAATTAAAACCCATAAATATATACCTACATCTTATTTGTCGCGTGATATTGTGAGGTTAAAGGAAAGGGCATCATCTTTAATTTTATTACAATTTTTGTCCATTCATTTTGGACAATTAAATATCCTTTCTTTTATTAAAAATGGCCATCATAGAAGAAAATTTCTTTCACGATAATTGGAGGACGGATTATGGTAATTATTTAGAAAAACATTTAAAAAGGATAGATTGAAATTAAAATAAATAATATTCTTGTGTTAATATGTTAAGTTCGCAGTGATTTTGTATTGGTCGCTCTTTTAACGCTTGTAAACGTATATCCGTATATGTAATATAATATATATGTAATGTGTATGTAACATATATATATATATATATATATATATATATATATATATATATATATATATATATATATATATATATATATATATATATATATATATATATACTATATACTATATATATATATATATATATATATATATATATATATATATATATATATATATATATATATATATATATATACTATATACTATATATATATATATATATATATATATATACTATATATATATATATATATATATATATATATATATATATATATATATATATATATATATATATATATATATATATATATATATATATACTATATACTATATATATATATATACTATATATATATATATATATATATATATATATATATATATATATATATATATATATATACTATATGACATTATGTCATATAGTATATATATATATTATGACATACGGAAGTGAAACCTGGACACTCACATCGCAATCAATTCAAAAACTTCGGGTGGCACAGAGGGGAATGGAAAGATGTATGCTTGGCATTACAAGACGAGACAGAAAGTCCTGCGCATGGATCAGGGAACAAACAAAAGTCTGTGACATCATTGGAAGAGTAAAACAGTTGAAATGGAGATGGGCAGGCCATATAGCGAGGCGATGGGACGACAGATGGACCAAGGCAATCCTGGAGTGGATACCGCTTGATCGCAAACGTCCGCGAAGAAGACCGAAAGCACGATGGACTGATGACATCGTTAAGTATATTGGACCCGAGTGGCAGAGGAAAGCCCAGGACCGTGAAGGTTGGAAGCATGCTGAAGAGGCCTTCATCCTGCAGTGGATCGATACGGGCTGATGATGATGATGATATACTATATACACCCCCCCCCCCATTGTTTAAATGTACTCATTCAAACAATTTTTCTTTTTATGGAACTTTTAAAACGGAAAAAGAGCTGAAAAACAACCTGTTGACATGCTAATTTTTGACAAAAAAGATATGGATTTACTGTACGTTGGCAAAAAGTTGTAAATAATACTGGTAATAACATAACAGGCTAAATAGATATTTACATAAACTATTTGCATTTCTCGTTCTTTTAAAAAAATTTTAAAAACCCCTACGATATTTCCGGACAACCCGATAGATGGTTTTATACAATGTTTTACCTGTAAGCCAGCATTTGTTTACCTTTTAATAAACACCACTTTTGTTAATTAAAATTATGAATTAAATACGACTTTAAAATGTCTCATGATAATATATTTTGATAGAATTAATGATAAAAGACAATAGTGGGTTAGCTAAATAATACACAATTTAGTACTTCAATTAAACTTCTTAGATCTAGTCATAAGTATCTAGCACTTTATGTTGGATATATTTTTTTATTTACTTAAACTATATATATGTACATTTAATAATAATCATAATACTTTTATATACAACTTATAAACAATTTGACTTTTAAAGAAATAATGACAAAAAATTATAAAATACACAAAAAGCGAAATAAATAATTATAAAATGTATCATCAGTTGTATTAACATTATTAGTACAATATTATTTATTAAATGTTATAATGCGAGCAGGACAAGTAGAGAAGGATTTCTGTAGTTGTTCAGTTTCTATACTCGGTATATAAATAATTCCGAATATGTTTTTAACAACTTATTAGACAAATATTCAGTCTTTATATCTAATATGGCATTTTATGATAATGTTTTCCCAAAAAATGTACTAAGTATTCAGGTAAAATAACAAATTATTGAAAACAGAGCACATGCAAGCATAAATTACTTATTTGCATTAGATGATGATCAGGTATTATTCTAATCTAGGGTATCAAAAAAAATATGCAGATACATAAGATGCGCCATTGAGTACATGTTGAAATATGTACAGCTTCTTGGAATATTCGGTAAGAACTATTATACTGTCTACATATCATTTTCCACGATATCACAAACAAAAATGTAGTTCTGTTATAAATAGAATGAGGCACTTATCATTTTAATCCATCTTATAGGTTTTAACGCATATATTAATGTTCATAATTATTTGAAGAAATACACACACAAAATAATTTAAGGCAGAATTATATAAAGATCTTTAAAATAGTAATGAAATATTTTAGAGTAAATTGACTTTTATGGATTTCTTTGACAGCTTAACAGTTGTTTATGGAATAATTTAAACATTTGCTAATAATAAATAGTCGTAAAAATAAAAGACAAAAACATTTTTTATCGATCTGGAAATGACACTGATGCTTTTTTGTGTATTTTTGGTATATGCATAGATTTTTGTTTAGTCTTGCATAATGGAGAAACATCACTTAGACTGTGACACTGAATTACATGCCGTGAGAAACGGATTAAGCGCTTGGCTTGCACAGAAGTATAATTGATTATGATGATTGATATAATGATTTCAAAAAAACAGGTGATCGATATACTGGGCGAACGATATTCTGGGCAAACAAGAAGCAATAATCAGTTCCAAAACCGTTTTTTCGACTACAGGTTCTACATGACCTCAATATTATAGCATTCATTGAAATTAGTAAATTGGCTGCATACCACATATCAATTGGTACTTAGTAAACATACACCATAAGTCAAACTTCATGCAGCGTTAACCAGAGGAAATCGCATCAATAGACTACAGTGGAATGAAAGTCACACAAACTGGCACTCTGATTACTCTCCATTTGGACTGGCTCCAGATAAAAATAGAACAATAGAGTGCGGAAACGATCTGGAAACCCAGAACATTTGGAAACAGTTCACAGATAGCATGATGAAAACGTAATAAAAACGGAACTTTTTGAAATTTAAAGAAAACTACTACCGCCATCTACTGAAATAATATATAATCTGAAAGCTGTATATCTCCTCTATAAAACGAGACCGCCATCATTAGAATCGATCTACGGATTGTCAAGTTATAGCACTATAGCACTTATTGATCTGATACTGAAAATAAACAAAAAAGTATCATTTTCAGACTTCTAATAAAAAATGCATGTTATTTGCATTTTTTAAATTTTACAGGTATTTCGAATCAGATTAAATTATTCCAACAAAGCCAAAGAAATACACAAAAACCCACTTACTCTAAAATATTTTGCTAACATTACTTTAAATATCTTTATATAGTTGACCCTTGGATTATTTTGACGTGTGTATAAAACATCAAGAGAAAAAAATCAAACAAATTCCTATATATGTCTACTGTCTGTATTTACATTAATAACAAATATCTTGACTAGTAAATAAATCTCAAATATAATTCTGTAATCTATTTAGCTTAATTGGTCCCAATTAACATAAATATATCAAATTGATTTAAAAGTATGAATGAATCATATAAATATTCATTTTATATTTAATATCAAGATAGGAAAGTTGATCAATCAATATTAGCAAATATTTTGTACTTTAATTAAAATATACATTCCCAAATTGGCTTTATCTTCAAAGCAATTTGTAAAATTTGATATTGGCAACAAGAGAACATTATGTTTTCTAATATTCTTGATATATAATCAAATTCGACTTTCAAATCGTATATGACATTGCATAAAAATACTAATATTTTGAAATATTGGTCTAAAAAATCAAGAATCACTGATAATTTTCTATTGGATACACTTATTTTTTTTCCTATTTCAAAAATCTTTGAAATTTCTTTCTCCAAAAATGGTAAAATGTAAATACTGGATAAACAGTCAATTCTAGAACAATACGACGAGGATTAAGTAGGGATAATTGTACTCAAGATTAACCAGTAGGTTGGACAAGAGAGGCATGCATATGTTTTAGTGATCAAAGTAAGATTCATTTCATTTTCATAAACGACACTCAACACTTAGGGGTCCAACCAAAATTTAACATTAAACAAATGAGCAGTATATATTATGATCTAAGGATATTTCACAGGAGCTCAAAATGGTTGGTGATAGGGTCTCGAAAATAATCTAGGGTACCGACATCTGGACTGTAATAAAATTCTAAGCAAAGTCCACTGCCTAATAAGGACGCACCAACAAATCCTAACGTATATTAAGATGTGCGGAATGCAGGTAATGGAGAAGGGTATAGGCGCACCCCCAGCGCCGGAAAAAGACCGGAACCGACTAAGATATGGTAACTCTTACAGAAGAAGCCCTAGTCCTCCAGGGTAGGATAGATAGGTTGGGCGTGACTCTGGCAGAGTCATCCAGAAAAGCAATTGTTACAAAACCTACAATACGGCCTCGGATTGGACTGATTCAATATAAACAGACCCGGCAACGTTATATGAGCATGAGATTTGGTACATGGAATATACAAAAAAATATTATATCAACTAGAATTTTTAAGCAATACCCTTCAATAAGTAAGAAAATACAATCTAGATGTAGAGCGCACTAAGAGAGATGAGCTGGTTAAGTACTGGACCTCTGAGAAAAGGTAGGTATCAAATATAATGCAATGGACGCGCCAAAAGCACGAATTTTGACATAGATTTGTTATAGGAAGAAAATTTGTGTCAAATGTATTATTTTCAACCAGTGAGTGAAATCGAACAATAATAAATAAAAACAGATAATAGGGTATGCAAATGACCTAAACATAACATGATTAAGAAGATTATTAAGAGGGACTGATGATGAAATAAAAGAGAAAGCCAAAAGAGTCAGGCTAAAAACACAAAACAAATATTGACAAAACAAAGGTGATGGAAAAGAGAACTAATCCAAAAACTGAACAGAACTGGATAATCGACGATGACAACATTGGAATTGTGACGGAATTTACGTATCTTGGAAGCGAACTAAACGAAAACAAGATCACAGGACCTATCAGAAATCGTATTATGAAGGGTTACAAAGTTACTTAATCCCTGCATTCTGTCCTAAGATCTAAACTTATACAAAGGAACACGAAAATTAAAATGTATTAAACACTCATTCGACCGGTAGTCACTTATGGCTGCGAGACGTGGACCCTCACGTAGAAAACAAAAGAGATGCTTGCAGTATTTGAAAGAAGAGTACTCAGGAGAATTTTTGGTGCTGTGAATGTGAACTTGAGCAACGTCAGAAATCTGAATACCAAAGAGAATCATGGATGGACAAATGGGGGGGGGGGGGTAATAAAAAGGGCGGTAGACCCAACACACTCAGGCCAAAAGAACTACTACACATCAAAAACTGGCGAGGGGTTGCTGGAGATCGATCCGATTGGAAGCGAAGGTTGAAGGACATCAAAACTCACTAACAGGCCATAGCACCAGAGAAAAAAGAATGTATTCTCTATAAAGTAACTAAATAGTCTTGTATTGGTATTATATATTTCAAAATCTATTTAACTAGCCTAGGTATTTGCGTATATATTAATATTTACATTATTTTTTCCTAATTAGTGAATATTCTGAAACTTACTTTAACAATGTTTCAATTCTAAAATGATACTCTTCAGCCATTTTAGAAATGTTTAACTGGGTATGTGGTTTTACTTGAAGTCCGTTTGTTTTTTCTAAGGAATTACATTAATAGAGACATGTGGTAAATTAACATAAAAATTTTCTACAATACACCATATCACTTGGTAGTACCTAAGAAAGATTTAGTCATGTTCAACCTAGCTAAGACTTCTGAAAGTGATTTGATGAGGTTTTTGAACACAACAAATTGCAAATGTAAGTTTACTAATGCACAAAGTGTGCAATTATGTACCTATTATATACAGATTTTTAGATAATAGTACAGGCGCCAAGAAGCACATTTGAAAAACCCGCTGGTTAAGTTTAACAACTAGAATTATTTTCTGGGACCTTAAGGCAAATATAAATTAAGGTTGCCAGGTGCGATAGCTGGTCCCTCTTTTTTCGCCCTCCACAGCAGTTTATAACTGCTGCAATGGCGTAAGTCATCACTTGAATTTATGACAATATCTATATCGTCAAAATGTTTATAAATTAATTTCATTTTTTTATGTTGTATGGTAAAAAAGGAATAGAAGTTAGTATGAATTCATTTTTCTGTAGAACAAGTCAGTAGGGTATGATTATGACTAAACACACTGATAAGTAGTGACCTTACCCAAGGTCAAGCAGAAATCCGCTCCTTAGTAATGAACAACGTTTTCTTGACGGCGACAAGTTAGTAAATAATTCTTATAATAGGGATGAAAAAAAAAATTACCACAGATTTTGTATGGCAACCTTCAAAATGTCATTAATTACGTCTTTCTAAACGTAAATCATCAATCGAAATCAATCCAACGGTTTCTAAAATTAAATGTTTTTTGGCGCCCGGTCTATAATATTAATAATACATAGAAAATCTATAGAAAGTTGATAATCATAAAATATTCAGATCGTATTGCAAAATATATGTGAGGCTGAGGAAAAAAAATCGATCAGAGTTCAAAGGTATAAAGTGAAAAAATGAATAAAGCTCTAGATTTTCTATATATACAACAACAAAGGTACTAAGATCTAAATTACGAAATTATAACCAAAAATCTTCTAGGTCACATTTCTAAAACGACCAAATTGTTTATCTCCTATACGCTTCTCACGAAAATAGGATACTAAGGTTTGAACTTTACCAATGGGATGTTCTTTGTCGATAAACATTTATCGCATACCCATTCCGCATATACTTCGGCTGTCAACAATTGAAATGCGTGTTCCGTCAGGCCCGTACAACCTCGATGAAACCAAAAATTACAACCGCTTTCACAGAGTATTGCTTGATCATTATCGTGAACCTACAATTGAATTAAAATGTTTATTTAAATGTATGTTAAAGTTGGCGAAAAATAAACCCATCCTACAAAAGATATTTTTATAAATAAGTTTATTCATTAGAGTGAAAAGTCAGATACTTTATGGATAGATGTCGATGTGATCGCAAAACCTTTCAGAAATGCAAAATCGCATTTCTAAAAGGTTTTGTTCTGACAGTTTTCGAAAGCAAATAAGTTTAATATTATTGTCATCATTGAAAAGAAAAGTATGGATTATACAGTGCTTTTTATGTGTAAAAACATCGCACAAACAGAAGAAAAGTGGAACAATATTATGGGGACTCTGCTCCTTCACATTTGATGATTCAGAGGTGGTTTACTGCGTTTCAATATGGTCGAACCAACACGAATGACTATTGCTGAGAAAATACAAGTACGAAAACTAAAACTGCTGAAAAAAAAAACACAAAATCCATAATATGGTGTTGACTAATCGCAGAGTGAATGTTAGAGACATCATTGAAATGACAAACACAACAGACAAACCTGAACAGAACATCCTGAATGAACATTTGGGTACAAGAAAGCTATCAGACCGATGAGTGCCGTGTTTGCTCACTGCGAACCAAAAACGGAATTGAGTGACCACTTTACAACGATGTTTAGACATGTGTAAGCGCAAATCAAAGGAGTTTCTGTGGCGCTTCGTTAATGTTGATGAAACTTGGATTGATCATTACATATCAGAAACAAAGGAACAGTCAAAACAGTCAGTTTTGGCCGGCGAACATGTCCCGAAGAAGGCGAAGACGCTTTCATCGGTTTCATACAAAGAGGTGATAAAAAACCCGCCCTCATTTAGCGAAGAAAAAGTGTTGTTTCGAAACTTTCGAAACACGAAAAATAGATAGCTGTAAAATCATTGCCAAAATAGAGAACAGTTTAAAAAAAAGTTGATATATCGTTGGGCAAAGCGTATCGAGCTAAAATGACACTACGTTGAAAAAATAAACTCGATATCAGTTCTAGTCTCAACAGCAGTTCATTATACTTAGCTAATAATGAACATTTTTTTCACAGTTTGTTCCTCATTCAGTACTACGATGAAGGCGACTTAATCAGAAATACCGCTCAACAAAACACCTTTGTTTGGATACTTCGGAAATATCAAATATTTTCATAAAGCCAAATCGGGAGAATAGAATTCATTGTTCAGATTTTTCACGATAAAAATTATGGAACGGCTATACTCTCGAGTTCTATTATGTACCATGTTAGGTGCTTACATTTTCTATGTCATAAATGTAAAAGAAAGGGATCTATATTAACCTGGCAACCAGTTATAACGATGTAGCGACTCCATGCCCCTGTCAAGCCCCAAAAAGCATAGGGATACGAACAGTGTTGAATCGACAGCGACATAGCGTCCAGAGTTAAAATAAATCGATTAAGGATTGGCATCATTTTCCAATTTAAATACAATTCACATTCAATCATTATATGGCACATTTTTGATCTCATAAAAACGGATCTTACATTTGTACGAACATTTTTTGGTCCTATCGAGCCGGATCAAACAGTTGTACTACCATTTTTTGGCCCTTCGAGCTGGATCACACATATTCTGACTGTTATTAAGAACACTAATGTTAGAGCATCAATCCATTCAGGTGATCTTTAAGTATACTATACCAGTTGTGAATATGTGTATTGAACAAGCATCATACACTTAACGTTCACGTTTCATAACTTAAAGGTTTTGGTAAAGATATTCCTATTTTCAAACAGAACACAAGGGCGGTGAAAAAATCATTCTGGTGATAATTCGGTGAAAAATGTCGAATACGGACGTGTTTCAAATACGGCTATAAAATGTCGGCAGAGATGTTAGGAGTGCTCAGACTTTTTTTCCATGATTTTACATGACAATCGCATAAAGGTAACAATTATTATGCGTCATCAAAATCTCTAAACACCAAATTTTCCGAAAAAATTGTTGTCGAAGTTCAATATGAAAATCATCACATGGCTCATACCCAGAACTGCACGTCAAGATCTTACCTCTCTGTTTTTATGGTTATCAGGTATTGTGCTCAAAAAAATTGCTCCTCTGGGGTTCTGTGACTATTTTCGATTTCCAGAACTTAAAATTCAAATAAAAGAATCTAATTACAAAGAGATCCCCAAATTAAGGTAGCTGTTACAGTAAAAACAGAAAAAGGAGGATCATATCGCGAATAAATGAACGCATTTACAAAAATATTTATTGTTTAATTTTGTCTTAAGTTTAGGTATATTATATTTAATATTGGGTTGATGCATAATAATCCGCGGTTTTATTACACAATCTTTATTATTAAAAAAGAAACACAAAAAATGCAAAATAAATACATTCTGTCAAAAAAGTACCGGGAATTGGTCAATAAAACAAAATGTTTATTATTTATCCAAATTTATTGTATCGCCTTCAAAGTAGGTCCCTTCCGAAATCATACAAAATCATGCCAAATAATAATCCAATTGTCAAAACATTTTTATACACATTTTCCGGAATCAACTTTTAGTTCTCTCCGCGAATTCTCTTTTATGTCTTATATCAACTCAAAACGGGTGCCTCGAAGTGGTAACTTGAGTTTTGGAAAGAGAAAGGTCCGCCGGAGCCATATCAGGTGAATAATATGGTGGTATGATGGTGTTTGTTGAGTTTTTGGGCAGAAATTCGTTCACAATGATAGCCTTGTGACACAGTGTGTCTGACCTTCTGGCAAGAATTCCTAGTGCACAACACCGCGATAATCAAAGAAAACAGTCAACATCACTTTAACTTTTGATCGACTTTAACGTGATTTTTTCGGTTTCAGCTCAGTTGGAAGGCACCATTCCGAAGCTTGTTCCGACTGGTTTGCATGTCAAACTCGTATACCAATGTCTCATCACCAGTTCAATGCGTTTTATGAATGTGGAGTCAAAATTGACTCGTTCTAGCAAGTCTTCAGCGACCTTTACGCAATTGAGTTTCTGAAGAAAATTCAGGTATTTCGGCACTAGTCGAGTGACAACGCGTTTCATGCCCAAACAATCGCTTAAAATTGTACGAAATGATTCGTGAGGCACGGAAAGATCAGTGGCTATCTCTCTCAAATTTAAACAACAATTTTCAGTCACTATTTCCTTCACTTTAGCGATGTTAACTTCAGTTGAAAACGTCGATGGCCGACCAAAGCGAGGCAAATCTTCCACCACATCTCGACCGCTTTTGATTGCACTATACCACTCACATGCACGTGTTTTTGATAAAGTCAATTCCCCGTAAGCCTCCTGCAACATTTTCAGAGACTCGACACACGAAATTCCAGTTGCAATGCAAAATTTAAGACAAATTCTTTGTTCGATGTTTTTATCCATTGTAAAAATCGCAAAACACACTTGAGATGAACTGACAAAATCAAGCACTGTAAACAAACTAAATAACAGATGACGTTCAAACTCCGCGTCAGTATAGAGGACAGTTGTGTCAACTTAGCGATAAAAAAAAATTGACAATCCCTTTAAGTGGACTTTTCAAATGATCAATTCCCGATACTTTTTTGACAGAATGTATGTTTAAATTATTATTCTGGGGCATAATCGCCATCGGCTTCAATAACCGCTTCCTATTAGCTTCCAGACGCTCAATTCCACGAGCAAACAAGAGCTAGTTCTTGGACGCCATCAACGTTTTAACATAGGCCACCAACTCATCGAAATCATCGTGGACTTTGCTCGCCTACCAGTTTTTCAACAAACTGTTGACGTGATAGTCCATGGAATATTCGGGAACAAAGTAAGGAAGGTAAGAGAGCAAATCACATCCTTTATTGGCAATGGATTGGACTGCGCGAGCTTTAATGTGGACGGGCGTTGTGATGAAAGACTAAATGAAATAACCAAAATAATTTGGTTATTTTTACGCGGTCTTTAGACTTAATAGGCTTTGGTTTTGTTGGAGAATTAATGCGATATCCATTCAGTCAATATCCATACTTTACCGAGCTTCTTGAGACGGGGGACGATCGTGGATAGGTCGACATTGAAATATTGAACCAACATTCGGACTGACAACTTTTAATCCTCTTCCACGGGTGCTAAAAGTGTAAACGCAAGCCGAATTGTCGAAATCCGATAGTCGAATTCTTTCTGATTTGTCCTCCAACCTGGTATCACCTGATTTGAAGTGGGCAAACCATTCTTGACATTTTCTTTCGTTCATTGTCCCCTTACCAAAAAGTTCGTTGATGGCGGAATGACTGCCACTTTTCATCCTTTCTCGAAGTGGCAGAGCATAATATTACAAACGTGAACATAATGTTCAACAAGTATTTTTATCAGCTAAATGTAAAAGAATATTTTGAGAAAAAAAGTAAGCAAAAAGCCGATTTCCATAACCAAAAAACGTGCAAAAATAAACCCCGGATAATTATGCATCGACATAATAATTCAAGAGATTACAACATACAGGGTGTTTGGTGCATCGTTTACCAAATTAAAATGGCCGATAGGAGGGGTGTTTTACTATCTCCTCAGCCTCCATAAAGCATTATTGGGCGCACACGTTTTTTTATGTTAATTATTTAATTATTTGTTTGAAAAATTCAAAAGTCACCATTGAAACTTGAATTAAAGAAAAAGTTATTGGTATGGCCTCCAAATTATTGTTTTATTTTAATGTGTAATGTATGAAAATCAAAATTAGATGCAAGCGACATCTACTTTTTTTATAGACTTGCTTGAAGTTTTTGCATATTAAAAAAAAAAACTAAAAGCGATCATGGTCTTCGAAATCTTTAAAAAAATCTGTGGTTTATCCTCTTTCTGACGGTATGCATTCATGCCATAAAAACGTTTTACTAACTTCACTAATTTGCTAACTTTGTCTATCGGGACGCATTAGGCTAACATTCAATATTACTTATTTGCGTAAATAACATACGCTAAGTAGGTAGAAAATGCTATCTCGCTCTTACGCCCCGAAGTCTGGCTGCTGTCTCTTTCTTAAATAGGTAACTAACGTTCCTTGGACTTGAAGTAAAAATAAAATATTAATAATAAATGGTTTAATTAATCACAAATCTTGCTCGAATTGCTGACCAGCGTTGCGTATGCACGCGCGCAATCTTCACCTTATTTCTACCGTAGTAGTACGTAAAATATTGTCTTCTTTAATTATGACGAAAGCTGCCTTTATGCGTAGGAATCTTGTCTAGTTTCAACTTCTGTGACCTATTCAAGTACTTTTGCCCGTCCTCAGATGTAAAAATCCAACGGAGTTAGGTCTGGGGATCATGGAGGCTATGAAATAGTGCCATCCCTCCCAATCCACAAATTTGGAAAAACATTATTTAAACACTCCCTGACTGTTAAGCTCCATTGTGCAGGACAACCGTCATTTTGGAACACAATACTCCTGTCTTCATTAAATATTGGAACCTTAGCTAACAATTCCGATAAGACGTTTTGCAGGAACTAAAGGTATTTATCCCCGTTGAGACGATCAGGTAAGTAATGTGGTCCAATTACATGATTTCCATTTTTATCCTGCATATCGAATATCAGTCTAATGCGTCCCGATACACAAAATTAATAAAATAGTGAACTTAGAAAAACGTTTATATGGCATGAATGCATACCGTTAGAAAGATACGTTAGAAGACCCCTTCTATCGGCCATTTTAATTTGGCAAACGATGCATCAAACACCTTGAATAACACTCAATACTTACTTCTTTATGGCAAATTCCACAGGGATATATTGGTGGTGCATTCGGATTCTGAGCATTAAACACCATAGGCTGATCAGCTGGATACACTTTTCCTGCACTTACTGGCATAGGCTTTGAGTACATGCTGTTCATGGGTGACATCATAAAATTATTGTTGTTCATTGGAGGACCTACACAACAACAAAAATTCTCTTCATTGTATTTTTTTTTAAATTTTAACATTTATCCTTATTTTTATTATTGAATCCACTATTTAATCACCCATAAATGGATATGATTAATGATGATTATAAAGAAAATAATTCAATCTATCTATAAAGTTATACCTTGATTATGTGGTAAGCTCATGCTTTAAAATCTTATTCCAAACAATAAATCACTAAAACACTTCCTACTAACTAAATACCCATGGAAAAATAAAAAAGTTGCTAGTTTTACTATCACACATTTATAAATTTAAAAGCTTCTCGCTTCCCATTAATTCAATATGGAAAGTAATTATTAATACATTTGACTTAAATGGCATATCGTGTAGAACATTAAATCTATTATAAATATTTAATTTATAATTAATCTCCTCCGTGGAGAATATTTAAAGAAAGAATCTTAATTGCTTTCTGAAAGGTGCACTACTGTTATTACTTTATTTCTTATCTTTTTATTTTATCTACTTAAATTAATTGGATGTACGAGGAACATCAATAAAAAGATTTACGTTATTACTAACTTTTGCAAATAAATTATTTATTTATTTTTTTGTATTTAGAATTTTTATTATACAACGTGATAAAACTTATGTTAGTTATTCAAATATAGTTATTAGAATTATTATCATATGAAATCACACTCAACTTATTTGACTTTCATACTATTGAATATACAAATAAAAGTAAATATTTCGCATTGCATCTTTTAAAAGGTAAGTTAAATTATTTCTAATATTATTCAAATTATACCTTTTATCTAGAAAAAAATATTAGCGTTCATAAACAGGTGCTTTAAAAAAAAGGAAATTGCCTTATACAGGGTGTAAGGGAATGTATTTTCTTAAATTTAATGAACGATTCTTCACATCATCTTAAAGAGAAAAGTTTCTTAAAACAAGGGTCAAAAAACTAAGGGTTCCCGAGAAGAGAAATTGTAAAATTATTAAATCCCTAATGGAAAAGGAATGATAAGTATTAACATGATAAGCAAATATGTGTAAAATAATATTTGGCAAATATTAACTGGTTATTACTTAAGAAAACTAAGAAACATTATCACGGGCGTAGCCAAGGGGGGGGTTGGGGGTTCAAACCACCTGAACCACACTGAACAGCTGTCTTCTGAAAGAAAGAGGCAACAAGAGGAGAATCGAAAGAAACTAATCCCTATCGTAAAAGCAATAATTTTTTGCGGCAAACAAGGCATCTCCTTGAGAGGTAAAATCGATTCGGGGCGCATACAAATTACACCAGAATCACCAGAACCTGAACAACCACTACAGAATGATGGTAATTTTAGAGTACTGTTGCGGTTTGCGGCTGAGTCTGGAGATAAAGATCTGGCAGAGCATTTGAATACTTCACAGAAGAATGCCCTGTACACAAGCCCTCAGATCCAAAACGAAATAATTGGCATTTGTGGCGAATTAATTCAACATAAAATAATTGAAGAAGTAAAGAAAGCCAAACTATTTGCGATTCTGGCTGACGAAACCACCGACATCGGACGTGTAGAACAAGTCTCGTTATGTCTTCGATATGTTGATGCTACAGATAATAAACACCATATACTTAAAGAGATATTCCTTGAGTACATTCCAACGGTCGATGTTTCAGGATCCGGTCTCGCAAATCTTATTATTACAGCTCTAAAAAAGCATGAACTTGAATGTTCTCATGTGGTTGGTTAAGGTTAGGATGGGGCTGCAGCTATGAGTGGGTATTTGCACGGTGCCCAAGCTTATATTCGCCAAGAATGTCAACTCTCTCAACCTTGCTATTGATGATTCATGTTCATTAGCAAATGTCCGAAATTGCATTGGGATTGTGCAGTCTGTTGGTTCCTACTTTCGACATTCTGCTCAACGCACTGCTTTGTTGAAAGAAAAAATTCAAGAGCTACTACCCGTCGGTAACCAAAAAAGCTTGCTCTCAATGTGTGAAATACAGTGGGTCCACAAACATGAAGCTATTATAAGATTCAGGGAAATTTATTCAGCGATTGTGAATGCTCTCGAAGAACTCCAATTTAATCACAATAAGGAAACATCGCAACAAGCCTCCCAATTGCTAAGTACGCTTCGATCTTCGGATTTTGTGATGTGTTTAGTGATTCTTCAAAAAGTTATGAGCTATACATTATCGCTATCAAAACAATTACAGACAATTGACATCGATCTTATCACGGCATTCAAACATGTAGATGATGTTATTAATGGCTTACAACTCCGGAGAAACAACACTGACATCGAATATCTTCATCTCTATGAAGGCGCAAAGGTTTTACTGGAAGAAAATGGTGGTATACTGCGAATGCCACGCGTCGTCGGAAGACAATTAAATAGACCGAACATTCCTGCATTGGATGTATGCACGTATTACAAAATTAATTTGTTCATTCCATTTCTTGATCATACAATTCAACAATTGGTTGAAAGGTTTACCAAACATCGGAAAGTAGTATCAGCATTATCTGGTGTGCTACCTTCAAATTTTACTGCCAGTTCTGAAATTGAAGAAGCAATTTCCATATATTCGTCACTGCTTCCCAAAAGCAACATATCAGTGGTTAAAGCAGAATTTGAAGTATGAAAAACAGTGATGACAAGTATCTCGCCTACCCCGAAATCTAGTTTGAAATGCCTAGATATGTGCGATAAAAACCTTTATCCTAATATTTACACATTAATACAAATCTTGGTTACCATTCCTGTACCCACTGCTACCCCAGAAAGGTCTTTCTCGAGCCTAAGGAGACTGAAAAACTATTTACGAAACACTACAAGTGAAAACAGACTTAATGGTTTGGCTCTCATGAACATTCACTATGGAACAGAAATTCATGCAGATGAAGTAGTGGATATATTTAAAAGAAAAAGCCGAAGATTTCTTCTTTGATGGTTTTTGATTTAGCAGAGGAACGAAATTAATTTAACCATTTCATATAAAGTTAAGAACTTTATAAATATGCCCTACATCAGCCATGAACGATTGTGTGGAAAAATATTATTCCGAAATTATGAAAAAAATTATTTCAGTGTATGTTAGTGCGTGTATTTAAGTTCGATTTAAAATCAAAAATATATTATGTACGCAAATATCACGATATGCTTCTATATACCGATATACCCAGAAAGGCCGCTTCCAACTAGGCAGACATTTGTCCAAGTTTCCGAAAGGCTTCTGGATATGAGAAGTGTGGTCCCAGAATATCAAAAATGTGGCTGGCAGAAAGCAATCAGTCCTGAAGTCGAAGATTAAATTTTACAGTTTGTTGAAAAGGAGTCTACCGGAGGAATTCAAAGTGTTTCGCGACAAGTTGGATTGTACATAGAACACTAAAAGAGCAATTACGCTACCTTTATCGTGTACAAAGGGTACAAGCACTTTTACCTTCTAATTTTCCGCTGTCGACCAGATTATAAATATGTCAGGACTTTTTCAACGTGTTCGGGAATGGAAGACTGAATAAAATGGTGCAGCCTGCATTTTCAAATAATACCTTAAGAGATCAACAATCTTTGAATATAATCAAAGTCAACAATCAAACAAAAACTGAATTATTTTCGATGGAAATAAACACTACCATACGACGCTGCCAATTGTTAAGAAAATTTTTAGAAATTCTGACCGGTTTTCCGCGGAAATTCCGGTTGCATTTTGGATATCTAAGAAATGCCATTTTGAATGCTTTTGGATGTCTGGTCCAAAGTCCACAAGTCAGACATTCATAGCAGCATTTAAAACTTTGTCATAAAAAGATAAAATAATGTTATCTCTGTGATGCAACCGCCCATCAGTGAGCCTTGACCTCCTTCAACCTTCGCCTCCAACCAGATCAATCTCCAGAAGCCCCTTGCCAATTTTTGATGTGCAGCTTCAGCATCTCACATTGTCCAGTTAACGCGTTTCTGGTTAACCTCTCTTTCTGTTACCCCCTATCCGTCGCTCCGTGATTCTCCTTGCCATTCACTTTTCTGGCTGGCCATGTATTCCGTCCATCTGAATCGCTAAACCCTCACTAGACTACAATATCCAGATCTGTGAATATTTGCTTAAGTCACCAATTTCTATTAATATTCACTGCACCAAAAATTCTTCTGAGTACTGGTCTTTCAAATTCTGCAAGCATCTCTTCTATTTTCTTTGTGAGGGTTCACATCTCGTAGCCACAAGTGACTACATAGATATTAACTTTCATTTTCCTGGGTATGAGTAATACAAATATAATAACAGCTTAAAATTGTTTAACCAATTTGTAGATTATTTGTAGGTGTTAAAAAGCAAATCTAGTAAACTGGTGCATACTATCCTAGTGAAACAAGATGCTCAAGTTTGTCCACATGGTATTAGATTGTGATGGTACGTCCAATCACGAGGAGAGGCAGTAGGTCCAATCACGAGGAGAGGCAATGAACTCTTATGCCATCATTCTGTCCATTGTACATTTGATTCTGGATCAAAGCTATGGGCTAAGGTTTCACATATTGTAAGAAATATTTCCAGAAACGTTTCGGCGGAAAAATTACCTGGAGTGCCAATTCCTGAATCTTTGATCACCATCAACATTTTCTTTAATCACGGCTATCTCAGACAATGCTGCCCCATCTAATTCATGTCCACATGACTCCATATAAAAATTAAAATTCCAAGACAAATTATCAATTACTTGATATAAAAGGGTAAAATCACCTAACAAATCGATTGTATCATTATGAATTCCTTATAACGATAAACGGTTTTTGCAAAGATACTTTATGAAATATCTCATTTCACTTTTATCAATCTCTAAATAATGCAAAGATTACAATCATTAAATTTATAACAAAACAAGCCACACTCTTAATCAGTGTGTGTAGTTTTGTTAATAAATCAAAACTCTAAAATATTTTTTATATCAGGAGTAATAATTCATGAATCACTATCGTACATGGTAATATTCGCGCTATGAGCACACAGAATTCAATATGCTGAGCGTTTTATTAACGTTGATACATATTAGGATTTGAATCTTCTCATAATATTTTGTGCATATAAAATGTAACAGTTGCCCCATAAACCTCATTAAAATAATTTAATTCGATTTGTGACTGAAACTATTGAAAAATCTTAACCAAAACCGTTAGTAGTTCAAATGAACATATGAGGATGATTAACATAAATGCTATACACATAAGTAGATTAAATATTGATTAGAAATAATAATGTGACCTAGAGTAATAACCAATACTTATTATTAAAGCAAATGTTAAACTTGTTTCTACTCTGTTCCACATTAACCAAAGAACAAAAACAAAAATATGAAAGTAATAACGTTAATTTATAATTATTTAATTGCCTGGAAAGTACTTTGCAGAGGATTTTATATTTTTGGAAATTACTCACCAATAGGTCCATTCATAGGCCCCATTCCGCCTGCAGGACCTCCGTGACCTCCTCCAGGACCATGAGGTCCACCCATAGATCCAGGACCGTTCATTGGACTATTCATAGGCCCATTCATTGGATTATTCATCGGACTACTCATTGGACCATTAACAGGGCCATTCATTGGTCCATTCATTTGGTTATTAGGACCACCACCATTGATAGGTCCATTCATAGGCCCACCCATAGAACCACCCATTGCACCACAACTGCCTACTAGAGGACCCATGGCTGAAATAGGACTATGCATTGGAGGTCCTGAAAAAAAAACAAATTTATAAGGAAATAAAAAAAGTTAACTAGAAAATGAATAGCAACATTATTACTTTACAAAACAGCATATGTTATCTAATCAGCTTATAACACTTTTCTTTATCTTACCAGTCATAGGATGCATTGGTCCTCCTGGACCTGGACCATTTGGACTACTCATCATATGAGGTGCACCATGAGGCCCAGGTCCTGGACCCATATGCCCCCCCACCATTCGTGGTCCATTGGGTATCATAGGATTTCCCATAGCATTTGGACTATGCATCATTGGTGAAACCATAGGTCCCATACCTAAAATGAATAAATCATTTATGTATTTTACCAGCTTTACATAACTATAAACTCGTTTAATAAATTAGATAGGTTTTAAAAAAATTTAACAAAAAAAGCTCACTAATTTAGAAAGGCAGTTCAAATACTTCAAATTTTCTATTGGAACCTTTGATGTAAAACATTAAATAAATAAAAGTGATTTACAATAAAATAACAAATAATTTATTTAGACCAAATCAGTTCTGATGATGGTTAGCAAAAGTGGTGTCAAAAAATTAAAATCAAATGATTTCATGTTTAGTGGTAAATCTCTGAGTTTAGATCAAATAGTATTTAGAGTTTTCAGACACATGTAGTCTGGATAAACAACTAACTGTTAACACTTGTTTAAATACCAGATAATTTGTAGGCAGATTTTACTTTTTAACTATAGTTTAAAATAATATATTGCTAAAGGGCTTGTTGAAGCCTCAATAATAAATTTAACTGAGGTAGCCGATACTTAATGGGAATTTAGTTTAAAAAATAAACAAAGATTATATCTAAAATTTCCACTACATTTAAAATTGTATGAATATCAATTGTTTTGACACATAGTGCCTTTCTCAAATACGAACTAGTATATAGAGTTTGAAATTACAATTTATAGAACCAATATATATGTATAATAAACATTCACATACCTGGACCCATAGGTGGCCTTCCCATCGCCATGGTACATTGCATACCAGAGGACATACCCATATTTGGCCCACTCATAGGTCCCATTTGAGGCCCTCGACTCATACTCATATTATTTACAGTACTGGGACAATCATCAAATGGATTAGAAGCCACTATAGTATCACCATACCCAGTTAATGGTGGAGGTAGTAAATCCTGTACATTTGGAGTGGTTTGAATTGGTGGTGCCTGATTATTCTTTCTCCTTTTCTTAGGATTGCTGGGTGCACCAGTTATATCAGGCCCTAGATTTGGAACATTTAACCTAAATGGTGGCATATGAGCCATTTTAGATAATTAAAAATACTACGGCTTTTCACTTAAATTCTGTTTTAATCTGAACCAATGTTCCGTTACTTGTTCTCTGGTACTTAAAAATCTCTGCCTTACTTCTGTTTGACCAATATTTGATCTCTGTTCTATTTACTATATCTTCAGGGTTAACAGCCACTTGCCTTAAAATATCTTCATTAATTTCGGTTTTTAAGTGATTCCTTAAACATGCACTGTTTCTTTTGTTATGACTTACAGGAACTTCATACTTTTCTCTTATTTTTACAAAATGTTTTGAATCACTAAATAACTTGACACAAGACTTTACTTTTTTTCTTTCAGGTTCATTAGAATCGTTTACAATTCTTAATTTGTTCTCAAGGTGTTTATCCAAAATTTTTGATAGATGCTTAGATACGTAATTTCTAAATTCTGGAGTTACACGAAAAAGATTAAATTGCTCATCTTCATCATTTGTTTTCCTCAATGAAGGCAACTTTTCTTGATTACTGGGGCTGTTATCGTTTGTCACAGCTTTAGCTAAGGAAAAATTATATTTGTATTAAACAATATAAGAAAATTTTAATTTGTTTAAAAATATGAACTTACCATTAAACATAGAATCATTAATAAACTGAAAATCGGCAGCTTCTCTAAGAAGATCTAAATTTTCACTATCGGAACTATCTGAGCTCATTTTCTATTCAAGATAATCAATGAAATAGTCGTTTTAGCCATGATTTTATACAGGAACAGAGTCCACCATTTTTAACATAAACATTCTTCTTCTTACAATGTTTGTGGCACTTTGGCCAATGTGAATATTAAATTTATTGTATCTTGGATCTATAATATTTGTAACAGCAGTAAGAAGAATTTAGATAATAGTAACGTATTAATTTGCTTTTATTAAACTAGTCAAAATGTTGTATTTCTTTCATTTTTCTATATTATTTAAAAAGCTTGGACGAGGAAGTGGGCAACACAATCTAAGTATTAAGAGATGGCGCTTTAGAAAAATCACATGTTTTTGAAAAAATTGAGAGAAATGTCACGTTTAGGTGACATCTTCGTCCTAGAAGGTTGAGTTGTACCGGGCAGGTTATTCGAAGTTGCTCAGTTATAAAAAAAAAATGTTTTCAAGATTTGTTAGACCAACCCTAATTTCAGCCAGAAATTTCTCTACCTCCAAACAGGTATCTACACAAAAGTTTACCATATTTTTCAAGTAAAACGTACATATTTCATAAAAATGTTCCTCTATACTTTTTGTAGAGGCGGTTTTGCATCTGTAGATTATATCTGATGTAATCAATTTACGTCATTGGTTTTGCATTAGATAAAAACCAACTCACAAATTTCTTGGATACTGGACTAAAAATAATTAGGTCTGCTAATTTACAAATTTTATTTTAATGTCTATAATCATACATGTCATTAAATTTACTTGTTATTTATAGAATATTTAGATTATGCAATCAGGGTTAAATATAATTTCATTATTTTTACAAATGATTTTGAATTGCAGCAATATATTTTGTTTCAGAATAATTACAAAGTTGCAGTATGTGGAGCTTCAGGAGGTATTGGACAACCTCTTTCTCTGCTTCTTAAGATCAATCCCCTTGTTTCTGAATTATCCCTGTATGATATTGTGCATACACCTGGAGTAGCTGCTGATTTGTCTCACATTGAGACTGCAGCCAAAGTTAAAGGGTATTAAGAAATTGATATAGATATAAGAATAAATATTTGATTATATTATCAATAGGTTTAATGGACCTGACAATCTTTTAAATGCACTGAGAGATGCTGATGTTATTATTATCCCAGCTGGAGTTCCAAGAAAGCCTGGTAATTATTTATGATATATTTTGATTAATATAACAAAAATTACACTATATCAACTAATGTACTTCATTAATAAATTACTAGTTTTATGATAACATTTTCATAATCTAAATTCCTAATATAATTGCATCATATTCTTATCAACTATTTATGTTTTTTTTAAAGTGTAATGAAAATATTACTCTCCAGATAAATGTTGTATTTAGTAGTTTATTTACTATGCCTACAATTATCTTTTAAAAATGATGTTTGATTAACATTTGAGGTATGACAAGAGATGACCTCTTCAACACAAATGCTGGCATTGTGCGTGATCTTGCAAAGGCAGCAGCTGAAGTTGCTCCAAATGCATTGATTGGTATTATTACCAACCCAGTTAACTCTGCAGTACCAATCGCTTGTGAAATTTTGAAAAAAGTAAGATTATATTTACTGCTTTGTAGTGTATATATTTTAATGAAATCCCATCATGTAGGCAGGTAAACTTAATCCTAGACGTGTCTTTGGTATTTCCACTTTGGATATTGTCAGAGCCAACACCTTTATTGCTGAAGCTAAAGGGCTGAACCCCAAGGATGTTAATGTACCAGTTATTGGAGGTCATTCTGGTGTTACAATTATCCCCTTAATTTCAAGGTACAATGCTTGATCTACAATATACAGGGTGTAAGGAAAATAACTCATACATTTAAGCAACAATTCTTTACATTATTTTGAACAAAAATTTCCTTAAAATATGTATCCAAAATGCAAGCATTTCTGCAGAAAACACTATTTTATTTTCCTCACAATTAGCAACCTCGCCACTTTTTTCTTTCAAATGATGTGAAGGATTGTTTAAAATTATGAAAATTATTTCCCTTCTCGCTGTATAGTTAAATTATTTTTTCAAATTGATTATGAAGCATCAAATTAATGGTATGCTGTTTCCTCACCTGCATTTTGGTAACATATTTGCATTATCAGGTGATATATTTCTAATGCAGCTAACTGAACAACTGGAAATAAGCAAAACAGAAAATGGAATAGAACAAAACTGCAAATAGTAGTTGAATACTTATGTGTTTAAGTAACTTAGAAATTGATTGTCAAATTATTAATCTGTTTTAGGGCAACTCCATCTGTTAGTTTCCCAGAGGATCAACTGAAAGCTTTGACTACTAGAATTCAGGAAGCTGGCACTGAGGTTGGTAAAAAATATTTATTTACTTCATTCTTTTTGAATCACAATTTGGGAAAGGAAATACCAAGAAATACAAAAATGGTTATTCACAAGGCACTACATAACAGCTGCATTCAAAGTGTAATAACAAATAAAAATGTTAATAACAAGAAAGGCATAAGTATTATAACTAAATATATAAGACATCTACAGTTTGTGGTAAAAGGTATGTGGGATGAAAAAGTGATGAAAGAACATGCAAAAGAAAAATGAGTGGAGAGTCTGATGTAAGAACAGATTGTGAACAAAGATAGACTGCATACTGTACTTAGTTACTTGAAGAAAAGGCTCCTCATTAATATCTTGTGAAGTTATACACATATTGTTGCTGGGAAATGCATGAAAAAATACAAAAAGTGTAAATACTAGTATGGAAAGTTACAAAAATAAAGAGAACACAAAGTTGAAATGAATAAAAATATGAGGTGAAGTATGTAGATTAATCAAGTTGATAAAAAACATTCATTTGTAAATATGCATTAAAATAAATAAGAAAAACTCATCACTAAATTTGTTGTTGGTTGATGATTGCAAGTAGGACTTCTTCAGTGCTCATTAACATGTGGCACTCTTATTTATCTCATTCTACTTTTGAAGAATGCATTTTAATTTTTCATTAGATATCCCCAAATACCAGAAGAACAAGTAATACATATTTTCTTAAATACTCAATACATTTTTTTATAAAATTTAGTAGAATATTGAGAAACATCATTTTTCCATAAAAACAATAAATTCTACAAATTACCTTGAAATGGTCGGTTTGATTCATTAGACCAGACTGCTGTTGGTACCTTAGGGCCCAACATTGTTTGTTAACTGCAACAAGCTATAGCTTCTTTTTAGCTCTTTCAAGTCTGATTTGTTCTATCTCCATACTTCTCACCATTCTAACAAAAATGTGTTCTTCGATTTTTTTTACGGATTCTCTTATTCATTTTCCATCCCATATGTAATAAAATCCAATGTAATCCTGTTTTTTTTGTACTATTGCGTGACTCGATATCCGTGACATTTACCAGACGTAATTTTGGATATTTCAACTTACATTCTTCCTTGCTCTTTTAAAAGCGCGATCTTTAAGCCTTTATTTTAACTAAGGTTGCATTTTTTAGTAATTTTTGCAGTAAATTAACAGTATTTAAAAAATACCCAATAATAAACCCAAATCAACTGCTTTTAAAAATACTACATAATATATTTTTCCATTACAATTTAAAATTCCCAATAAAGATTTGCAGCAGGTATCATTCTTGCCAAGTAAGATCAATAAATAAATATTCCAGACAACAACATTATCCCTAACAACTGATTCGGTAAATTTCTTTTTATGTTTACAGCACTTTTTAGTGAGATTAATTGTTTTAATTATCGGTCGAGCCGATTTAAACCCCCAGTGAAAACCCAGATGATAGGAATGTTGCCGGTTGACAGAATCACAAGGTTGGCCGTAGTAACTCATACACTACCGTGATATTTTTTTTTATATATAATGAGTTGCATTTGATTTATTAATAAATATTTCCATAAAATGTCTGATACGGACACAGCTGATGAAATTGTCGATATTAGCTATACATCGCCCAAAAAGAGGACTGTTCTTAGTGTGGTCCTGTAATGATCACGTACAATAGGCGTGAATGTTTGGGTTTAGTTTCTTTCTTCAATAAATAGGCTATACAATTCTCAATTGATAACATTAATTGTTTAAGGTGGTAAAAGCAAAGGCAGGCGCTGGATCGGCCACATTATCTATGGCCTTTGCTGGAGCTCGTTTTGCCAACTCCCTTCTCAGAGGTCTAAAAGGAGAATCGAATGTTATTGAACCTGCCTACGTTATTTCTGATGTCACCGAGGCCGAGTATTTCTCAACACCTTTACTGCTAGGCAAAAATGGTAACTTTTTTGCAGCAGAAAAAAGTCATTTTTATAATAAAATTTCCTTTTTATTTTTAGGTATTGAAAAGAATTTAGGATTAGGAAAACTCAACGACTTCGAACAAGAATTGTTGAAAGCAGCTCTTCCAGAATTGAAAAAGAATATTAAGTCTGGTGTTGACTTCGCCAACAAGTAATTAAATTTTATGAGATTTTTTATACCAATAATTACCATCAAACAAATACTACTAGTCTGATACACCTAGGTCACCAAGGAGTTAAAAAACTTTTAGAAGAACTTTATATTTACCTTCTTTGTTTCTTTTTTAGGGATTTCTATGCAAAAGAGAAAGTGTTTGCATTTTAACCTTGTGTTTAGTGCTGTATGTAACACAGAAGTATTTTTTTCGTATTTGTTTATTGTTCTTTGTCAGTTCATTATGTACATTATATTAAATACATCTTGTTGAAAGAAAATGTGTATTATTTTTTCGGTAATGTTTTTAAGGGTCATGTTCGGGTCGGAAACCTTTTTTTTTAGCGATTTTTCATAAATGATAAAAATTACAAGGAAAAATTTTTTAACAATTTTAATAACTGTCTAACAGCATTTTGATTTGAATTGATTTTATTTAAATATGACGCGTTTCGTTAGCACTGTAGCTTCTGGGGCGTCCGGAATTAAACGCAATCTTTCAGAGAGAATCTGAGACCTCTAGCCAACGTCTGAAACCGAAAACTAAAACTTTCTTTGGAACGGTAAATATCATCTCTTTCATGCGGCCAGGAAAACTACACGAATTGGGGCGAACATTGAATCAGCAAAAAATCCAAATTTTAGCTCTGCAAGAAACCAGGTTGACAGATGATAATAGCTTGGACTTTGGCAACTACAGACTTTTTAAAAGTAAAACGGACAAAAGAATACTCATAAATACACCACATCTCGGTGTGGTGTGCCCAAACACGTACATGGGTGAATTACAAATTTATCATGTTGCCATTTCGTACCCTAATTATAAAGAGATTTTGAATGATTTCGATACGGATCGCTACTTGACCAGAATTAAACTTACCTTAAAATCTCGAAAACTTATTCAAAAGAGACTGCTAATACCAAAGTTCGACCCTACGAAAATAAAACCAAACCTCACAGAAGAGCTTGATAAACAACCAGCACAGAACTGGCAAGAATTGAATCAAAAAATTAATAAAACAGCCTTAAAGTTAAAGTTGTACAAAAATGCAGAAAACCTCCGTGGTGGGATGAAGTTTGCGAGCAAGCAGTACTAAGCCGAAGTAAAGCATTTAGAGTGGAATAGTCAAAAAAACAGTATTAAACTATAACATATTTTTGGAAGTAAGAAAAGAAAAAGAAACATCGAAGCTAATTAGACAAACTAAAAGAAAATATGAAAACGATCAACTTAATGAAATAGAAAAAGATTTCCAAAAAAATAACACTCGAAATATTTACAAAACATTTAAAACTAAATTAACAGGCTAGCAATCCCAAAGTCTTTGCTTTCAAAAGAAAAACGGACAATTAGATCTAAATAATCAAGATAATTGCAAAGAACTGGCGAAATATTTTGAATACCTACTAAACTGTCCTGAGCCCTTAAACAGATTACCAACACTAAACCCTAAACAAACAAACCCAGATTCATTAACACCGAATGAAGATGAAATAATTAGGCAAATCAAGCGACTTAAAAATAACAAAACTTCTGGTGAAGATGGAATCACTACTGGACTTTTGAAATCCACTGGTCCAGGTATAATCAAGGAAATAACCAAAATTCTACAAGAAGTTTGGTAAACCGAACGGATTCCGGAAGATTGGAAAGATGCTCTAATCCATCCACTACATAAAGAAGGGGATAGAACCTCTTCTCCCAGTTTGTTACAAGATTATATCTCAGTGTCTACTAGACAGAGCACAGGGACAGTTAGAATCTAAAATTGGTAGATTTCAAAAAAGCCTATGATTCTATTGACCGCAAATCTTTAAGTAACACAAGGACAAAAGTTAAATTTTGGGTGACATCTCAGAGTCCTTCGAAATTAAAATTGGAGTGAGACAAGGGGATGGACTTTCGCCGCTCTTATTTAAGTGTATTCTAGAAAAAGTAATACAGGAGTGGCGTAAAAAAGTCGGGTCTGAATATTGACCAGCCTATCAAACTGGGGAGAACCAACATCAAAATTGATTGTCTGGCGTTTGCTGATAAGCAATTTTGGCTCAAGATATATTAATGGCAAAAAAACAGATCGAAATCCTAAAAGAAACAGCAGAAAAGGTAGGACTCCAAATTTCCTTTGAAAAGATATATACTATACTAATTACCCATACTAATTTCATTCCTTCGCTATGAGCTTTTTTTCTTCCGTCAGACCAAGTTGTTCCAGTCTTCCTACATTTTTTTCTCCGGCCAACCTTCCAAACGTTAACCTTGTGTCTGAAACAGCCTCTATCCTGAATTTCACTTTGTGTAATATTTGCTGATCTTAGGTCCTCTTTAATTGCAGCAATCCATTTAATTATTTCTACATTAGCTCTACTCCTATTTTCATAAAATTCGACTATTTGTCTAGTTAGCCTACTCGGATTCATCCATTTTATGTGTCCGTAAAACTTAAGTCTTCTTTTTCTCATATCGCTATGTATATTTGTGTATTGTTTGATTTCTTGGTTTTCCCGAAGTCGGTATGTTGTGCTATTTATTTGTTTGGGGCCTAGGATTTTTCTTATGATTTTTCTTTCCTTTTTGCAATGTCCTCTAAGTCCCTCTTTCTATTCAAAATGAGCGTTTCTGCAGCATATAGACATTCTGGCATAATAACTGTGTTGTAATGTCTCAGTAAGGTGTTGAGAGATTAATTAAGGTGTAAGGTGTTGAGAGAAGAATTGAGAGATTCGTCTGATGTTACAATATTTTGTTTTTAGAAATGGTGTTCTTAATCCGTTGCAGGTCATGTATTGTGTCTTTCCAAAGGAAATTTGAAGTCCTACCTTTTCTGCTGTTTCTTTTAGGATTTCAATCTGTTTCTGTGCCGTTAATACATCTTGAGCTAAAATTGCTAGATCATCAGCAAATGCCAGACAATCAATTTTTTATGTTGGTTCTCCCCAGTTTAATGGGCTGGTCAATATTCAGGGCCGACTTTTTTCACGCCACTCTTGTATTACTTTTTCTAGAACTCAGTTAAATAAGAGTAGCGAGAGTCCATCCCCTTGTCTTACTCCAGTTTTAATTTCGAAGGGCTCTGAGATGTCACCCATGAATTTAACTTTTGACCTTGTGTTAGTTAACGTTGCTTTAATAATTGCCAGCGTTTTCAGATCTAGTCCTTGTTTTTTCAAGATTCGGAATAAAGATTTGCGGTCAATAGAATCATATGCTTTTTTGAAATCCACAAATATACATACGAAATTTTTATTGTACAGTTTTTGATGTCTTAGAATCAACTGTAGATTCAGGATCTGTTCAGGCCAGGATCTGCCCGGTCGAAAACCTGCTTGAATATATATATATATATATATATATATATATATATATATATATATATATATATATATATATATATATATAGATATATATATATATATATATATATATATATATATATATATATATATATATATATATATATATATATATATATATATATATATATATATATATATAAGAGATATATATATATATATATATATATATATATATATATATATATATATATATATATATATATAAGATATATATATATATATATATATATATATATATATATATATATATATATATATATATATATATATATATATATATATATATATATATATATATATATATATATATATATATATATATATATATATATATATATATATATATATACATACAAGACTCCCACTTTGCCTAAAAAGAAAAGTATTCGATCAGTGCGTTCTACCCGTTATGACATACGGAAGTGAAATCTGGACACTCACATCGCAATCAATTCAAAAACTTCGGGTGGCACAGAGGGGAATGGAAAGATGTATGCTTGGCATTACAAGACGAGACAGAAAGTCCTGCGCATGGATCAGGGAACAAACAAAAGTCTGTGACATCATTGGAAGAGTAAAACAGTTGAAATGGAGATGGGCAGGCCATATAGCGAGGCGATGGGACGACAGATGGGCCAAGGCAATCCTGGAGTGGATACCGCTTGATCGCAAACGTCCGCGAAGAAGACCGAAAGCACGATGGATTGATGACATCGTTAAGTATATTGGACCCGAGTGGCAGAGGAAAGCCCAGGACCGTGAAGGTTGGAAGCATGCTGAAGAGGCCTTCATCCTGCAGTGGATCGATGCGGGCTGATGATATATATATATATATATATATATATATATATATATATATATATATATATATATATATATATATATATATATATATTATATATATCATCATCATCATCATCATCAGCCCGTATCGATCCAGAATGAAGGCCTCTTCAGCCTGCCTCCAACCTTCACGGTCCTGGGATTTCCTCTGCCACTCGGGTCCAATATACTTAACGATGTCATCAATCCATCGTGCTTTCAGTCTTCTTCGCGGACGTTTGCGATCAAGCGGTATCCACTCCAGGATTGCCTTGGTCCATCTGTCGTCCCATCGCCTCGCTATATGGCCTGCCCATCTCCATTTCAATTGTTTTACTCTTCCAACGATGTCACAGACTTTTGTTTGTTCCCTGATCCACGCGCAGGACTTTCTGTCTCGTCTTGTAATGCCAAGCATACATCTTTCCATTACCCTCTGTGCTACCCGAAGTTTTTGAATTGATTGCGATGTGAGTGTCCAGGTTTCACTTCCGTATGTCATAACGGGTAGAACGCACTGATCGAAGGCTTTTCTTTTCAGGCAAAGTGGGAGTCTGCTCTTAAACACTATGTTGAGCCTACCAAATTCCTGCCAGCCACATTTAACACGCCGTTCCATCTCCCGGGCGGTATTCCCCTCCATTGAAATCCTCTGCCCAAGATATATAAAGCTGTCCACAATCTCTAAATCCCTTCCTAAAACTGAAATTCTTCTGTCCTGAGCGAAGTTTGGAACATAACCTGACTCTTTTTCAGGTTTATTTTCAAACCAAATGGTTCGCCAGCCCTTTGCAGTTCTTGTATGCGTCTTTGCAGCTCCTCCGGGTCTTGTGAAATCAGAATAATATCATCTGCAAATCTAAGATGGTTTAAGTTTGCACCATTGATCTTTACACCATCCTGTTCCCAATCCAATTTACGGAATACTTCTTCAAGGCCAGCCGAGAAAAGAATAGGCGATATTGCGTCACCCTGCCGTACACTTCGTTCTATATTAATTCCCACTTCAAGATCATCAAGGTGAATTGTTGCTGTAGCTCCATCATATATCGATTCTAATAGGTTTACATAGGCTCTCTCTACACCTTGGCTAAGCAGTGCATCCATTATCGCATGCTTTGAGATGGAATCAAATGCTTTTTCGTAGTCGATAAAAGCCAAACACAGTGGCATGTTTTATTCGTTGTGCCTTTCTATGACCTGCTGTACACCCTGGATGTGATCCATTGTACTGAATCCACTTCTGAATCCTGCTTGTTCTCTTGGTTGTGCGTCATTCAGTTTTTTTAATATTCTTTTAGAAATTATCTTAGTGAAAACTTTGTACATCACTGATAGGAGGCTTATTGGACGGTAGTTCTTTAAATCTTCCTGTGCTCCTTTTTTATGTAAAAGGATCACTTCTGCATTTTTCCATAAGTCAGGTACTTTTTGTTCTTTGAGGCATTTTGAGTATAATTTTGCCAGTGTTTTATGTAACGTCCGACCACCAGCTTTTAGCATTTCAACAGTTACACTATCGTTTCCTGGAGCCTTGCCGTTCTTCATCGATTCTATAGCATTTGTTACTTCCTCCACTAGGATATCTGGCATTTGTTCTTCCGTGGGTATTGCTGTCCCTGACTGGCTCTGATCTTCATATAACTGGGAATAAAACTTTCTGACAATCTCTAACATTTGGGTACGCGCCCTTCACATTATGCCATCCTCACGCTTTAAAGCATATATTTGCGTTCTTTTGTTTCTCAGCTTTTGTTTAGCTTTGTTAATTCCTTTGTTTTCTTCCAGGGTTTTTTGCACTAGCTGCATATCGGCGCGTGTCCTCTCTGATACGTTTTCTTATAGTTTTGCAGAGCTCAGTGTACTCGACCCTGTCAAAAGGACTACCTGCATTTCTCATTGCTCGCCGTTTCTTCATTAAATCAATGGTCTCACTGGAGATTTTTGTTTGTTTGAGACATTTTTCTTCTGGTGCTATTGAAGCAGCCGTTTGAAGTACATTGTTGGCGATTTCTTCATATTGAACTGATATTTCCACCTCCTCTGGATCTTGTAACGCAGCAAACCGATTTGACAAAGCAATCTCAAAATCGCTTCCTCTCTCCAGCAGTTTTCCAGAATCCACCTTGCCTTTCTTTGATCTTACCATTCTTTCTCGCTCTTTTCGACAGTCAATCCGAACCCTTGCTCGTACCATTCGGTGGTCACTTCCAACATTAAAATTGTTAAGGACAGTACAATTGGTAAATATTGTTTTATCGTTGGTCATGATGTAGTCAATTTCGCTTGTGAGCCCAGATGGACTTTTCTACGTCCATTTTCTGCTGATATTTTTCTTATAGAATGAATTCATAATATATAGTTCTTGTCCTTCAGCAAAGTCAACTAATCTGTCACCTCTATTGTCTCGCTCACCAGTTCCATATGGGCCAGTTGCATTTTCGTCTGTTCTTGTTGTTCCAATTCTGGCATTCAAATCACCCATCAGGATTTTGTACCTACATTTCTCCTTGTATAAAAGCTGGGCCACATCATTATAAAATTCCTCAATTTCCTCATCTTTATGGCTTATAGTTGGTGCATAAGCTTGGACGATTTGAAGCCTAAACTTTTTATTCAGCTGAATGACGCATTGGGCTAATCGGTCGGATGTACTTTCAAATTTTACCACACTGTCCTTCAGCTTTCGATTGATGAGGAATCCAATTCCGCCACACACACACATATATATATATATATATATATATATATATATATATATATATATATATATATATATATATATTATATATATATATATATATATATATATATATATATATATATATATATATATATATATATATATATATATTATATATATATATATATATATATATATATATATATATATATATATATATATATATATATATATATATATATATATATATATATATATTATCAGCAAGTCCCCGGTCCATCCCTGGGACAAAAGAGGACCGCCCTGGTCCCATCGCCTCGCTACATTTTTTTGTCCCATCGCCTCGCTACATGGCCTGCCCACTTCCATTTCAATTGCTTTATTTTTCCAATGATGTCATTCACTTTCGTTTGTTCTCTAATCCATGTGCAGGTCTTTCTATCCCGTCTAGTAATGACAAGCATACATCTTTTCATTTCCCTCTGTGCTAGTCGAGGTTTTTGAACTGACTGTGATGTGAGTGTCCAGGTCTCACTTCCGTATGTCATAGAGGGCAGGACACACTGATCAAAGACTTTTCTTTTCAGACAAAGTGGTAGTTTGCTCTTAAACACTATGTTGAGCCTGCCAAATGCCTGCCTGCCAGCCACATTTAACGCGTCGTTCCACCTCTCGGGCGGTGTCCCGTTCCATTGAAACCCTTTGCCCAAGATATATATAGTGATCCACAACTTCCAAATCCGTTCCTAAAATAGAAATCCTTTTGTCCTCAGCAAATTTATTGGACATGACCTGACTCTTCTGGTTTATTTTCAAGCCAAATGGTTCCCCAGCCCTTTGCAATTCTTGTACGTGTCTTTGCAGCTCATCTGTGTCTTGTGAAAGAAGAACGATATCATCTGCGAATCTAAGATGATTTAAGTACGCACCATTAATCCTTATTCCATCTTGTTCCCAATCCAGCTTACGGAACACTTCTTCCAGGCAGGCTGAGAAAAGAAGAGGCGATATTGCGTCCCCCTGCCGTACGCCCCGCTCTACATTTATTCCCACCTCAAGATCATCAAAGTGGACTGTCGCTGTAGCTTCATCATATATCGATCCTAGTAGGTTTACATAGGCTTTCTCTACACCTTGATTAAGCAATGCATCCATTATGACCCGCTTTGAGATTGAATCAAATGCTTTTTCATAATCGATAAATGCCAAGTACAGTGGCATAGTGTATTCGTTGTGTTTTTCTATGACCTGCTGTAGAACCTGGATATGATCCAATGTACTAAATCCACTTCTGAATCCTGCTTGTTCCCTTGGTTGTGCGTCATTAAGTTTTTTTAATATTCTTTTGGATATTATCTTGGTGAAAACTTTGTACACCACTGATAGGAGGCTTATTGAGAGGCAGTTCTTTAAATCTTCCCGTGCTCCTTTCTTATGTAAAATAATCACTTCTGCATTTTCCATAAGCTGGGTACTTCTTGTTGTTTGAGGCATTTTGTGTATAATCTTGCCAGTGTTTTATGTAAGGTCCGACCACCAGCTTTTAACATGTCCACCGTTATACTATCCTTTCCTGGAGCCTTGCCATTTTTCATAGAGTCTATAGCCTTTGTCACTTCCTCCACCAGGATATCCGACATTTGTTCTTCAGTAGGCATTATTGTTCTTGTTTGATTCTGGTCTTCATATAACTATGAATAAAAATCTTCGGACAACCTCCAACATTTCCGTCCGTTTCCTACATATTGTACCATCCTCACGCATTAAGGAAAACAGTTGTGTCCTTTTCCTTCTCAGCTTTTGCTTAGCTTTGTTAATTCCCCTGTTTTCTTCCATTTTTTTGTACTAGCTGCATGTTGAGTCGATGCGTTTCCTTTTGAATACGTTTTCTTATAGTTTTGCAAAGCTCAACGTACTCGACCCTTCCAAAAGGACTGTCTGCATTCTTCATTGTCCGGCGTTTTTTCATTAAATTAATGCTCTCATTGGAAATTTTTGACTCTTTGAAACATTTATCTTCTGGTGCTATTGAAGCCGCCGTTTTAAGCACATTGTTGGCGATTTCTTTATATTGGTCTGTAATTTCCATCTCCTCTGGGTCTTGTTACACAGCAAAGCGGTTCGACAAAGTAATTTAAAAATCTCTGCCCCTCTCCAGTAGCTTTCCAGAATCCGCTTTGCCGCCTTTTAATCTTATCATTTTTTCGCGTTCTTTTCGGCAGTTTATCCTAATCTTTGCTCGTACCATTCGGTGGTCACTTCCCACATTAAAATGGTTAAGGACAGCACAATTACAAAATATTGCTTTGTCGTTTGACTTGATGTAATCAATTTCACTGACGAGTCCAGATGGACTTTTCCATGTCCATTTTCTGTTGTTCATTTTTTTATAAAACGAATTCGTAATATAAAATTCTTGTCCTTCAGCAAAGTTAACCAGCCTGTCACCCCTATTGTTCCGCTCACCATTTCTATATGGGGCAGTTGCATTTTCACCAGTTCTTGCTTTCCCAATTCTGGCATTAAAGTCACCCATCAGGATTTTATACCTACACCTCTCTTTGTCTAAAAGTTTGGCCACAGCATCATAAAATTCCTCAATTTCCTCATCTCTATGGCTTATAGTTGGTGTATAAGCTTGGACGATTTGAAGCTTAAACTTTTTATTCAACTGAATGACGCATTGGGCTAATCGGTCAGATATACTTTCATATTTAACTACACTGTTTTTCAGCTTTCGATTGATGAGGAATCCAATTCCACCACATCGTCCATTCTCCGTACCTCGGGTGTAGAGTACGTGACCAGTTGGTTCTAGTTTGATTAACATTTACATTAACATCATTTTCATTTAGAAGACGTAATGCATAATTAGAATTGTATTTCTGATTAAGAAAACTTCTTTCATGTTCTTTAATTTTTATCCTGAAAGTTCAGCCTGTTTGTCCTATATACGGTTTCAAACCTGACAGTGGCGGCTCATGGGTTTTTAAAGTGGCAGTGCGTAGATGAAAATAGTGTTGCTGAATTTTTTTTTTGCTATTTTTACATTCTTTTTGAACTTGACTCAAATTCAACACAGGCATGGGACGACCGTTAGTTTTTATTTCAACTTTCTCTTCGAAACAAATTAGTTATTACTGTTTTAAAACTGTTTTAAATCAAGCTCCTTCATTTTTGCAATTAAAAGTTGATTATTTTTATTTAAAACGTACTACTCAGTGGGTACACACGAAGCAAATCCCAAATCAAAATAAGTATTCGTGTCGCGAACGAAGTACGCAACGCGAGACATATCAAACGCTTCGTACCCGTCAAATCAGCGTTTAAAACTAATTACCGATGCGCTTGGTCGCACGGAATCTACGTCCAAATCGCATTTTTTAGAAAGCAGTTCAACTCCCCAATTCTAGCAACCAACAAAACATGTGACGCCAACGACGTGATAAGATCACGGTAGCGTACGGTCGCTGGAGGTAAGCGTCCGACCAACGATGTATAAATTGTGGCGAGAGGATGGAATATTTATCCGCATTATTTGGTGTAATGGATCGACAGACGTTCTTCTACATTTGGAGATTTTAATTTTTAATATTTTAAAATGAATTAAAGGAAAGAAACTGAACGGAAATAAATTATGGTGTTTTACTCTGAAAAATTATTTACTGTGATAAATGTTGGAGGGGCGGCGCCCCAACGCCCTCCCGCACGAGCCGCCACTGGAACATGACCTACAATATACCATAATTGATATACCCCGATTCGATTTATGTTTTTTCCTAGCTGTTATTTGTTTTAAAGGCTACTTTTACATTATTTTTATATAAGGATTTTTTCATACGGTTTACTATAATATGTTATTGTTTTGAATGAATAGTATTTTTCATTCTTTTCTGGATATGTTTTAGAGACAGCATTTTTGTGGAATTTTCTTTTAAACATGTTATCTATTATTCTCCGAATAAAAACTGTTTAGCGCAATTTGTTTAACGGTGTTTAGTTCCTTATTAGAATCTGCATCTGATAAAAGAGTATTAGTCAGTATGTGTATAAAGCTGTGACGAAAGCTGCTAATTTATGTTATTGTGGATGTAATGATTTTTTTTTATTTGAATGAGAGGTTTTGAGAAATATCTTGAAACTATGATTGTTTGAGATCCGTGAAATTGCCAAATCCATGAAGTTTAAACTGTGGTTTTCGTCTAATTCAACCGTAAATTTAATATTTTTGTAGACTGAATTAATGTATCCTAGAAATACACTTTTCCTCCATCTCTACTTACCTCATCAACAATTAACCAATAGCTAGTCTGTAATATATTGTGTAACGACGCATTTAAATGAATATTTCGCAATAATGTATAGACCTATTTAATAGCGATTCTGCTCAATTTCTTCAATGTTTTATAAAAGTAGAAGAAACGGATTCACCATTACAAGCCAGGGATAAAACAATCTCCAAACAATAGGTTTGGTTAGAAAGCTAAAACTGTTTCATCTGCAGGGAAAGTCATGGTTACGTTGTTCGAGTATTCTGGTGGTATGGTGCTCATAAACTATTTGGCAAAAGGCATGAACATTATCTAGATGTATTAACCTCCGTTTTGAAGTGCATCCACATGAGGCGAGTTTCGCCCCCCAGCGATTATGTCCCCTTTTCAAGTTTGAAGAAATCACTCACTGGACAAAGATTAATTTAAAATAATTTGAAATAATCGCTTATTTTGAAGAGCTGAACAAAATATACATATTATAGTTAGGGTAAGAAAAAGTGGAAACGTCGTTTGCTTAAATGTATTATATTTATCTTTATATTATATTTTTTTACGCCAAGAACAACAACGTTTAAACATCTTCAAAGAGTCAATTTCTAAAAGAAATCTTTTGATTTTCTTATAACACAGAGTTATTTTTGACAATGCTTGAATATTGGGAATAAACTATTATATTTTTAACACAAAATGCAGATAACAGTTATACAACGGTAAACTATTTGCGTTTTTGCCAATATAATAAAAACTTTTATGTATTTAGCATTTATGTCGATGCAAATACAGTAATCCCTCCTCAACCGTGGTTTTGATTATCCGCGGTTTTGTCTTGCGAAATCGCCTAGACTAAATTTTCAATCGAATTATGTAAGAGCACAGTGCGTTTTCGTCGCAATCTCGTGCGAACTGGTACTCTAATTTCCCAGGAATTGTTTAACTGCCTTTTTCGCATTACGCACGGCCATTGGTTACGCATTTACATAGTTTGTATGTGTCATTATTCAAACGAAGTTGGTGATTAAGGGGAATCTTGTCACTTTCGTGAGTTTAATTACGTAGTTATATGTACATGTCCTAATTTTACAATCTAATGACGTCCACATGCCTAGATTTTGTTAAAAGGAAGCGACATGGTACCGACAAAGGTAGGAAAGTAAAGGACAAAGGTACTAACTGGTACCTTATCAACCAGATCAGGTATTTAACGTCGATGAGACAGGTTTATTTTGAAAAAGTATGCCTGCTCGAACATTTGTGTCTCAAACGATTTAAAGCTGCAAAGGACAGGGTTACTAAACCAGGTGCTCTAAAAAATAAAAACAAAAATGATCTGCCAGACTTTTGGAAAGCAAATCAAAAAGGTTGGGTAACTGCAACATAATTTTCAAATTGATTTCTGAACTGCATCGTACACAGTGTTAGGCAATATTTGTTCTCAAAATTGTTGCCATTCAAAGCTTTACTTCTAATTAATAATGCTCCCGGCCATTTTGAATCTCTAAAGTTTGCTTATCCAAACATAGAAGTTTGCTTCCTATCTTCTAACACTACCACCATTAGATCAGGGAATGATACAACCATTAGATCAGGGAATAATAACAGCGTTTAAAAGATATTATGTCTAGGGAACTTTCAGTTATGAATTGAATAGCATGGAAAAAAATCCTGTTCTCACTGTTACTAAGAGTTGGAAAACTTTTAATATCGCACATTGCATAACATTTATCAAAGAAGCAGTTATTGAATTCCTGTTGGAGAAAGTTATGGCCAGAGGTTGTGGTCGATAAGTCAGTAACTCCTGACAAAGGAACCGAAATTGAAGACATTGTAAGAATCTTGCACCAAATTCATGGCGTTGTTTTCGACGAGTTGCAACCAAGTGACATTGAAAAAGTTATAGCTTCTCACAACAATGAACTATCTGAATCAAAACTGCTTGAATTTCTGGAAAGTACATCAGATGTCGAGGCAATACAAACGATGAGATCCCCGACTAGGCAACGACTCTAAGATGACTACTACATTTTTAACATTAGGTAGTTTACAAAACGTTTTATTAACCGCTCAACAGTTACAAGATACAAAGAAGCATAAAGTTTTCAAATGGTTTGAATGGGCTACTACGACCTTATAAGGAGATCCAAAAGGAGCTCACAAAAAAATGAAACAGCCAACAATTTTGTATTATTTTTAATTTTTAACAATTTATTATTTATAAAAGTAAAATATAGAGAGTGTCTCAATTATTCACGCACTATTACATACATATATACATATCTTTGTACATATTTTAATTTTTTCTGTTTTCAAGTGTAACTACCTATTCGGAACGGAACTCCCGCGGTTGACGAGGCATTACTGTATCGCCTACAAATAGCTGCAGTAACTGATAAGGCGATAATTTATTTCAGTATAAATAAAAAGGAGAATATTTTTCACATTTATATATTCATTTTTAAGCTGTTAATAATTATTCAACAGTCATTTTAAAGATACAGTTTTATTAAGAAATTCATGACATTAATATCATTTGATCTTTTTGCTGTGTGTTAACATCTGTAATACAAAGAAAACAATAAATAATTCACATTAAATTATATAAACTTTACCGATTTTTCTGCAAAATATAGTTCCGTTATTATACCAGAAAGCTTCTTTTCAATAGTTCCCAAATATATTTTAACATTAAATAAGTTAATCTCTGGGTTTTCACCTATACATAGAGAAAATGTTAGTATTTTTCATTAAATATTCCAATCCACTTACTTAATAGTTTTAGTATGGGACCTCTATCACAATCAATTAGTTTGAATGTCTCTTCAATTCCATGCAGCACTTTATCAAGATTTTGCTGAGTTTTTAAAACTTCCATTTCATCACTGTTTGCCTAGAATAAAATGAAATTTCAAGAAATGTAAATGGATTTATATATTATACGAAGGTGCCTTCATAAATTGCGAACTGTAAAAACACATACCTGTTCTGTGGCGATTTTCAAATCATCTTGAAGAGAGTTAATCGTAATTTCCCTCTGTTTAGCTTTTTCTTTACCGATTTCTATTTGTTCATCTAAAACATAGATAGCTAACTGTGAGAAACACTTATTTTGATATTTGGTATGTTTTCTAACCAATTTTTATATGAATATCATCAACAGCATTGTTTAAGGCTTCTAGTTCATGACCTAGCTCATTGACATAATTAAAAAGAGCAAAATTCTCTTCTTCTTGTTTTAAAAATTGTGAAGCAATTCTTTCAACATCTTCTTCATTACAAAATTCCTCAAAAAAAGTACAAATTATTTTATTATTATTAAATAAGGGAACTTTTAAAATTTAATGAGAACTATTAGCCGCATCTATTGGAACAACATATAATCTGAAAGCTGTATATCTCCTCTATAAAATGAGACTGCCATCATTAGAATTGATCGACGGATTATCAAGTTATAGTGCTTAAAGTACGGTATTTTTTGTCACTTCGTCACAAAAACACGATGGTAGAAAAAACTAATATCAAATTTTGTTTCAAGCTCGGTAAAACTTTTACAGAAAAATTTGAATTGATGAAACAAATTTATGGTGATGATTGCTTATCCCGCACACATGTATTCGAGTGTTCGTTGGAAGACAAACCAAAGCCAAGCTGGCCAAAAAACAAAAAACGCAATGAGTTGGAGGAAAAAGTGCGCGAGATGATCGCCTACTAAGCGACTGTGAGATGGCTAGAGGAGAAATTAAATACAACCAAAGACATGATTCACGCTATTTTGATTAAAGATTTTAACAAACGGAAAGGCTGTGCTTCGATTTGTGCCCAGGACTGCCGCGGTTCGTAAATTTTTGACGAACAAATAAGCCTATGGACTTCAACATTCCCCATATTCGCCTGATTTATCTCCATGTGACTATTTCCTGTTTTCAAAACTCAAACTGAAATGGCCATAAAAGGAACGTTTTATGACAGTGTTACACAAGCTATGGCAATTGTCATTAAGGCGATTTAAAAAAAAAACATAAACAACTATACTAGTAGTTTTTGTAATTGTATTATTTTTGCAACATACTGTGTATACTTACTTGAATTTTGGTTAAGGTGTCCTCATAAATACGCAGTTGATTTTCGAGTTCTTGTACTTGAGATTCTTGTTTTAAACGTTCTTTTTCCTCTAAATCTTTCAACACTCGTTTTTGACCTTTGACGCATAAAAACTCTCTTAAAGTCATGTAGTGGTCTAAGCGTCTTTGAATTTCTCTCATTTCTTCCGTATGGATTACGAAGTCTGTTTCAGTTCGCTTTTTTAAGGCAACTAGTTTCGAACACCACTCTTCCCTCTGATCAAAAGCTATAATAGCTTGTTCTATCAAATCTACCATAAACTTTTTTCCTGCATTGACATCTTTTAACAGTTTTTCCCATATCTCGTTGAAATGATTCCTATTAAAGAATAGAAAGAAAGCATTTTTAATTGAGATCTAGTCCGAGACCTACATTTAAAAATTGTTTGGACATTTTCAGAACAGAAAGGCGAATGCGCGGGTAGATCCTTTGAATAGTTGAAATGTCTTAAAAATATCGTTTACCTTTCTTTTAACAAATGATCGATTTCTTCACGCAATTCTTTATTTGTGGCTAAAATCCCACAAAACTTTTTTACCATATTATCCATCCGATTTTGAAGTATTTGAACAGTTTTTTGGCCTGTGGTCAGCCTATTATGAAAATAGTTATCTGTGACAGAGCTTTTTGGTCGCAAATTTCTTATGTCGGTTTCTAACTACAAATAAAAACAAAATGAATACCCATTTTTAGATCTGTAAAATCTCGACGGTTTGGCTTCCGCTTTGAGGACATTATCAAGAGAATCTAGTTTATTAGCCCCAAGATCTCAATCTGTCTATTCCCCAAGGTTCACAACTAGAAAAGGAAAAAACTTAAAACAGAAAGAAAGAAAACCAGAAACTTTTCTAGTTCTGAACCCTGGGGAATAGGCAGATTGGGGCCTAGGGGCAAATCAATTAGATTATCTTGATATTGGCTTCCAAAGTGGAAGCCGAAACGTCGAAATCTTACAAATCTAAAGCGCGGTTCTACCCGAGAACCCAGTAATTTTAATATTACCGGCCGCAGAAACCTGTCCGAACATTATATTACCCGTTTCATCCTCAACGGATCGCCCCTAGGAGATGTGGAATTTTACATACTTGAGCAGCATTATCACAAAAAATGCAGGTGCATGATCTCAGAGGCAGAAGGAGCTTTTGGAGCTCTGGCACCTGCGTGGAGATGAACACAATGTTCAACCCAAACAAAACTTCGTATATTTAACACCAATGTTAGGGCAGTCTAACTCTATGGATGTAAAACGTGGAAAATAATGAAGACACATACAAATAAACTGTAGGTCTTCACAAATAAATGGTTGCGGAAAATATTCCGCATATTCTGGCCAAACAAGATTCGAAATAAATAGTTGCTCCATCTCACAAACCAAAAAAATATTGAACACGAGAGTGCACTTTGTAAGCGGGATTAGATTGGGCACATACTCAGAAAATAAAATAACTGTACAGCCAAAATAGCACTGGACTGGAAACCGCAGGCTAAAAGAGCTATTGAAAGGCCCACATAGACTTAGAGAACAGCTATCCATAATGAACTTATACTGAACTGAAAAAAGTGAAGATGATCTAGCAAGCAGTAGAATAGAACCAGATGATGTGCTTTTATTGAAACCCTATGCTCCGCGGAGGAGTTGAAGGACCATATTTATAAAGCTTTAAAACCATATGTTAGGATTTATGTTAATTACGACAACCAATTATACCAATGCGTAATTCGAGTACTTTTGATAAGGCTGAAAAGACATAGTGTACGACTAGTGTTGAATCGATAGCGACAAAGTTTACTATGTCCATGCGTTAACAAAAAAATTATTTACCAGGCCCCTTCCCACTTGTAACCTATTTTCTTCCAGATTTAGAATGAGTAAACAGTTTTTGGTTATTTTAAATACTTTTTTAAATTCATATAGCAGACAATCCTTTAAAACCCGTTGAAGCAATAAAGGAAAAAGGATAACGAAAATTGAGCCAACATGATGTGTTTCACCAGCATAATGCTTCAACTAACGAGTTACGTTTCTATGGTTGCCATCCACAACAAGTTTTTAAACAAACCTCCCAATTCTCCAGATCTGACCACTGCCATTATTTTTTATCCCTAAGTTGTAATCGGTGTTAATTGCTTTTGTATTTCGTTATAGAAATATTTGTAATTCAGATCAGTGAATTAATTTTTACTAAACTTAAAATTTTAACCTTTTTAATCTGTATATCCATTTCTGTGATATCTTCTTTTTCCTGTTTGACTTTTTCGCAGTATTCATTGTAAATTTCCAATAGCCTGTAAATATCTTTGCACATTTTTTCATCTTTTCTCCTCTGATTATCGCATGTAGCCACTTTGATATCTTCAGATAATCTAGCGCGTTCATCTCGCAGTCGCTGAATTATTTTTCTTTGTTTTTCCAATTTAGAGCTTGTCTCATCTGAGAATGCTATTCGATCATCTTCCATTATTCGCAGCTATAAAAATGTTTTGGATAGAAAATTATTAATTTTTATAATTGTTTACGACTCTCTACCTGTCGCTGCAACCTTGATAGTTCCTCCTCAGCCATAGCCATCATCTCATGTTCTGTTGTCGAATTGGCTGTCGTTCTCATTCCTTGTATCATGATTAAACCCCACAAAATATGCCAATTAAAAAAATCCTATTTCCCTTTTGTGCCATTAATGGAAGTTTTGTCAATAGAGCTTTTGTAGATTAACAAGAATGTTTTGACATGCGCTGAGTGATAAGGAATCAGATTTGTTAATTGTTTAGCTTGTATTGATTAAATGGTTCCATTGAGTAAATAAGTTCTTGATATGAATAGAATGGATGCTTTACAGAGTGTTTGAAGTTAGTTTATATAACTAATCGATATATTGATGGTCTCAGGTATAAATCTAGTTTAGAAATGATACATTAATATATCAAGTATTTTCACCAGGATATTTTTAGTATAATCATAGAAGACTCAAAGAAAAAGATTAAAATACTTTAATGTCTTCAAACAACACATCAATAACTTTGTCATCTATCCCAATTTTGGACTGAGATAAACCTAACTTATTAGTAACAACCTACATTAAACCTTTTTTTTTATTTTATAATACCCTATTTTTATATAATTCTGCCTCAAACTTTAGAATATTGATGATAATATGGTTAACAAAACGAGCATCATGAGACTACTCAATTTTGTGGAAAATCTCCTTCAGTTGAAATTAATAATAAATTAAGAACATTGATTGATGGCGATCATCAGCTAACTCTATTGCCAATGCGTATCTTGCGATGATCTCATATTCACCTACTTTGACCCCGGCAAGCTCAATCAATTGTTGTTGTTGACCCACTAGAAGCATCTTTTAAATAAGAAACTGTGAAAAATATAAATAAAAGAAATCTTGTACATTATCTAAAGAAGTATTGATAGAGAACCATAGATAAAGACAGGTAATATGCGCTGATTAAATATCTTCAGAGTATAGATGAGTTGACCAAGTAATGCTTAGGCCAATTAATATCTCTTTTTATGTCTCCTATTTGGTTGTCCAAGATCCAATTTTACAGGTTGTCCAAGATGAATACATATATATTCCTGGTTTATATAATCTAGTTTTGCCTTAATTTGATAGTAGCGTCTTCGTACATATTTATCATTGTTTTTGTTTTATTGTTGGTTTATATTAAAGCTTATTTTTCTAGCTTCTGCATCTAATTCATCTAACATTTCATTTAATTCTGTTGTATTTAATGATATCTCCTTCCTCCCAATTATTATTTTTTTGAACACGTCTTCTAAGACCTGTATAAGTAATTTTGGGTATATAGTATATCCCTGTCTTATGCCTCTTTTTAAATATACAGGCTTTGTTCATATATTTTAATTATTGGTGTGTTCTTTATTTGTTGGTGTTCTTTTATTGTTTTTCTGGTGTTAATTTCTGAGTATTCTATTGATTTTTTTCATTTTGCCAATCATTTTTTTTCCTGGGTTTTCGTTTTTTTTTTTGAAATATCGAGTCGCTTGGTATAATGTTTGTTCATATTATTGGGGTTAAGATTGGGTTTAATTGTTGTATAAACGTAACAAATTCTAAATGTAACCTTATTATGGGAACAATAAGTGTTAATTATAACTATTTCGCTTTTTGTTTGTGATTTATAAGAATCCTTTAACTACAGTTGAATTAATGTCATAGGTAGGAAATGTTGCCAGCAAAAGGCCCCAAACCAAATAAAAATCCAGCCCTGTTTCGGGGAATAATCTCAGGGAAAATAAACAAGAGCCTATAGGCTAACTTTAAAAACTAGACTAAATTCTAAGTAGGAAGTGTGATTTGCAAAACATGACAGTAACTATTTTTTTTTATTTATTTTGTATAAAATATAAATTAATATCACATATTAGAATATTTATAACAATTCTGAAATTATTCACCTTTTTTTTTGTAAAAAAACCTGCATCAATTTCATCCCCCCACAGGTTTATTATTGTAAATATTTTTGATTTTTTAGTACGCTATTTATGCTATGAAGCCAAATTTTTCAACCTTGCCGAAAAAAAAAACAATCTTGTCTTAGAATCAATTTTATATTTTGTTTTAGTAATTTTTAATCTGTAAGTAGTTCAGGTTTTATTCAAACTTGACAAAGGAAAAAAACTCAGCAATAGATACATACAACCAATTTTATTTTCTGTACAGTGTTATTCCTCAAAATCTGAAAAATTACCTGTTAAATGTGCATACTGTAAAAATGATTTTAGTTAGTCAGTTACTTTTTTATTTTTAAAATGAAAAATGCACTTCTTTAAGGGTTATAGCAATATTCTACTTCGCTTGTCAATATGTAATACATGCCTCCTGTGTTGCAAGCTCAATATTTGAATAGAAGAATTAGGCACATACCACAAATATATTAAAAGAAGAATTGTACATCTACCGCAGCTTATAAATCGCTTGTAGTACTAAAAGAGGTTATATTTCAATATTCCAAAACACTAAAAAAATGTTTTCAACCAAAGTAAGTACTTATAAAGTAAGTACTTACAATATTCATACCTGACCGAAATTTTAGGTACCTGTAGCAAACATCCATAATGCTTTCAAAATAATTAGATTACATAGCCAAAGACCACTTGCTACTGCAAATGTAACCAAACCACAACAGGAGCCTGCAAAAATAGAAAAAAGTAGTAAGGTTTTAACTATTTATGCTCGACCTACTACATTATATTTTCTTTTTAGCTATAAATAGTGTAACTCTCTTAGGTAGAGTTGGAGCTGATCCAGAAAAAAAAGGTTCCGGTGAGCATCCTGTAACTATATTTTCTTTAGCAACGCACTCGAATTATCGCTATGAATCAGGAGAATTTGTACAGAGAACTGACTGGCACAGAATAATTTGCTTCAAACCTGGTCTGAGAGATACTCTGATGAATTACTTAAAGAAGGGCCAAAGAGTACATGTAACTGGAAGGATAATCTATGGAGAGGTAAGAAAAGATGATGGCAGCAGCAAAACTACAACATCGATAATAGCAGATGACGTAATTTTTTTCCAATAAGGATTTTAATCTCATATTTATATGTACAATATATGTTTTATAAATTACTTACTTTAATAAATTACTTTCTTTAAAAAAACATGATTATTATTTTAAAACTGCACTTAAAATGATGTCAAAGAGTTGATTATCATCAATTTGATACAATAGCCTCTTAAGTAAGAAAAGTGCTTAATTTAAGAACTGTTTTTATGGGGTTGACCAAAAAAGACATTCAGTCAAAGTTTTAAGAGTGATAATATGATGATATATATTAGTTTTGATTGATTGCGCGGTTGGCTCTTGGTGAAACATAGTAACAATGATAATAATTAAAACACTTGGTATTTGTTTCACAATATATTCAAGATATTCTCTAACATGTTTCGGCCTCGCGACCATTCTCAAAGAGAGTTATGTATAAACTAAACTAAAGTTTCAAAGTGCTGTCTAATGGAAGTCGTTTTTTTTCATCTCGTTAAATTTATTACACTATCAATAATTGGAGTATTTCCGAAGTCTAGCTGGGTGGTTGTTAGGTTTTTGCCGTCGTATATGGCTTTTTTAATTTCGAAAATTTCCAGGTAATTTAACAGCCTGCTTTTATTGCAGCTATGTATTAATTTGGTATTATTAATGTTAAAAAAATGGTTCAGGTCTATACAATGTTCGGCAAAGCCCGTCTTTCTCTGATTGTGTAAAATTGAATATTTATGTTCTTTTAGCCTATCATTGAGCGATCGGCCCGTTTGGCCTATATAAATAGCGTCACACATATTACATTTAATTTCGTATACTCCAGATTTGTCACAAAATTTTGCTCTTTCTTTGTTATTGTTTAACATCGATGCAAGATTATTCTTATTAACAGAGATAATATTAATATTTTCGTTCTTTAACTGATTTGTGATCCTTGAACTTAATTTATATTTATAGCATGCCAATTTTTAGAATCTTTTTCGGGTGTTGCGGCATAAAAATGTTTGGTGTTGTTTTTCTTAATCTTGTTTTTTATCATTTTATCTATGATGCTTGGCTGATATCCATTATTCCTTGCGATATTTTTGATAATATTAAGTTCTTTTTCATAGCTGTCTTTTTTAAGTGGAATCGTTAGAAGTCTGTGGGTCATACTATGAAAAGTGGACATTTTTACATTCCATGACTGATTTGAACTTGCGTGAATAATTGTATCGGTATACGTGGGTTTTCTAAATATTTCGAATACTAATTTATTCGGTGTTCTTATTATTTTTAAATCTAAGAAATTTAATGAATTATCCGTCTCTGTTCCTATTGTGAACTGGATTTTTGAGTTTACACTGTTTAAATATTCAAGAAATTGACCCAATAGTCTTTCTGTACCGGTCCATATGCAAATAATATCATCGACATACCTGGCCCAAAAATGTATGTGTCTTGTATAATTAGTGTCGCTAAATAAATTGTTTTCAAAATTAGCCATATAAATTTCTGCCAGGAGGGGGCTCAGGGGGCTTCCCATTGGTAATCCATTCGTTTGTTGTATAGACCAGAACCATTTTTTTAACATTAATAATACCAAATTAATACATAGCTGCAATAAAAGCAGGCTGTTAAATTACCTGGAAATTTTCGAAATTAAAAAAGCCATATACGACGGCAAAAACCTAACAAACACCCAGCTAGACTTCGGAAATACTTTTACAGCACTTTGAAACTTTAGTTTAGTTTATACATAACTTTCTTTGAGAATGGTCGCGAGGCCGAAACATGTTAGAGAATATCTTGAATATATCGTGAAACAAATACCAAGTGTTTTAATTATTATCATTGATATATATTAGACAGATCACAGAAAATTGGTACATTATCAAAAAAAAGAGTATTATTATGAACAAAAGATAACTGCTGTGATAATGGTTAAAATTTACTAATACTTAACATTAATATCTTCTTATTTGATCCCTTTTCCCTAATACTCAAACTAAAGCTGAAAATGAGTGCATATAGCTTCTGTTAAGCTTACACTGTGTAGATAGTTACAGTACATGTGGAAATACAAGAATATTTTCAATCTAAAGAAATCATCAGGATATTATGTTTTTTCTTGGTAAAGATTAAACTCCGCTGACCCTTGAAACCATTATCAATCAATTCTTCTATTGGAACCTTTGGTGTAAAATACCAAATTCAAAGAGAATTGCGATTATGTTTAATTTCTCGACTTGCGTTTCGCTAACCATGTTAGCATTATCAAGAGATGATTCAGATCTGCTGATGAACAGATGATACATCTCCTAATGCCTACATGGTTAGCGAAACGAATGTCGAGAAATTAAAAATAAGTGATTTTATGTTTAGGGGTGAATCTCTTTGACTTTAGAGAAATTATGATTAAACATTGAAGAATTTTATGAGCGTTTAATATGCTTTTTGTTTGCTTTTTATCTTTAATTATGGTCAATATGAAGGTGATACAGGGTGCTTTGTCATAAAAAGATTAAGACAAACTAACTTCTTTAGTCACAAATCTTATCTAAATAAATAAAACAATGAAAAAGAGACAGCTGACCTTCAAAAATGAGTCTCCTGCATATGGGCATACCTGTCAGAAAAGGAAGCTAATACCACTTAGGCCAAAACTGACTGCCGCAATAGCCAAACTTGATCTTTATGTGATTAAATAAACCTGTATCTCTGGCAACAACTGAGTCAGCAACATTTAAAAAATGCTTGAAAATATGTATATCTTATTATGTTCATTGTGTATCTAAATTTTTAATTATATAGTTTGAGTAACCTTTTATGGTCAAAGAGTTAAGGTCTTTTCTATTCAACATATGCATGATGTATATTCAAATATCCATACCAAGGTAGTATGCTTATTTACCCTGATAGCTTGCATATTCACTAATATTTCTAAAAAAAATAATAATGAGGTATTAATTTCAGCCTTAAACTCCAAAAGTGTCTAAAAGAAGTATTCCTAAAAAATATTAATTAAACGTGTATTCTTCTTAACAAAAATTTTAAACTCTGTGAAATTGAGCCGAATAATAAATGAACGAAAGCATTACAGAAGTTTCGATACAACAAAATGATTAACAAAACATTTAATAAAAACATTTATTAAAAGCAGTTACAATGCGCGATTAAGAAAAGACAATAAAAAACCAATCCCAAATTAATGGTCCTTACTTGAAGTGAGAACAATTTGATTGTATGCTTTCTCCAAGTAAGTTTTCGTTCTAATGCTACACTCAAGTATTTAGCTTTAGTGCCCTATAATATATTTTCTCTATCTATTTCGATTTTAGCCCTTTGTTTGGTGATCTAACTCTGGAATGTGGCAACCTGCAGTTGGTTCCCACTCGTGTAGAATCAAAAAGAGTGTCGGAACTTGAGTGTCATGGCTTGGCTTTTCTGCATATTGAGTCGAATCTTCCAGTTAATTCACCAATCTGTTATTTGGGCTATGTGATCTTATAATCTATTGCCTTGTCTTTTGTCTTTTTTTGTCTATGTCTTTTTTTCTTATTCTTATTGATAATGCAATGTTATCTGCATATAATGATACATATATAATGATGTTCATACTAGTACAGATCCCTGCGACACTCTCGCCGCCGTTTGGCTCTGCTCTGAAATTACTCTTCCTATTTTGACTTTAAATAATCTATTTTATAAATATCTAGACGTTTTCTTGCATGTCCTTTTTTGAGTATCCAGCTTTACTCATTTTGTATAATAGCCCATCGTGCCAGATTTTATCAAAATATTTGGATAATCCAATAGAATTACTCCAGCAGTTGTTTGTTCTGTTGAAATCCTTCAGTAGCGTATTCTACTAGTCAGAGTACCAGCTGCTCAGGTGAATGCTTCTTTCAGAAACCAAACTGTTCTGCAGTATACGTGAGGACCTACAACAGATTCTTGCCCGCTGACCGCGGTGGTCTGGTTAGTCGCCCGCCTGGCAATCCAATGGTCCCGGGTTCAAATCCTGGTGCGGGCATGGATGTTTGTGTACGTATTTGTATATGTTTGTCGGTGTTGGTAAGTCACTAAATAGCGCCTTTGAGCGTTGACGTGACTTAAATTAAAAAAAAAAAAAAAAAAAAGAAGAAGATTCTTGCCCCCAAGAATCCCGTCTCAATCTGGTAGAATAGTTAAGATTACTGGTTTATTTACTGTTTAATTATTCAATTCTTCTATTGAAACCTTCAGTGGGAAACACTAAACTTGAAGAGATTTACCACTGCCATAAACACCAAATTAGTATTTCAAACTTTTCCAGGCGCGTTTCGTTAACCATCTTAGCATCATCAGGAGATGATTCATGATCTAATCCAATTTAATCTTCTAATGATGCGATCATTAAAAAGTTTGAACAAGCGATTTGGTGTTGTAAAGTGGTGAGTAAATCTCTTTGAGTTTATTGTTTAATCGTTATCAGTCTTTGCGTAGGTGTTTTTGTTTCAGACCCGCGACAAATGGATTTTCTGCAGTATATTTTCAATTTCCGTCTTATATTTACCCGCCTTCTCCTACTCACTTTGTCAATTCAATACGCACGCGTTCAGGTAAGTTAGTTCGTTACCATGGTAGTGGGCTAGCGGTTTTTCAAACAAGTGAATAGCTTTGCTTTCTGTTTTAGTTACGTGTAGTTTATTTGGAAGGTTGAAAAGGATTCTGTTCGGTTCGTGCTATTGTTTCTTTCGTATTATTTATCGAATTTGTGAGGTTAAATAATTTTTTAAACTGGAACAATATGAAAAGGTCTTCTTTCTGACTGTTTCTGTGATTTTTTTATTTGTCCTTTGTGTAATATTGTTAGTGTGTTTTAAGGATTATTAATATAAACTGAAAAAGGTAGGCTTACGAATTGTTTGTATTGTCTTAGGTTGTCAGTATTTCATAACAGAGACGAATAAATTCCTTTTAGAAAAAATAACTTAATTTTTTAATATTTATTGTTAATTTTCGTTCCGCGTTCCTCGTTTATCCTTATTTGTTTATTATGTAAATGAATTATCAGTTTATAACTAATATTATTAGGTTGCAAAATATTTTATGTCTGACGTTTTGATTTTTTTATATCCAACTCGGGTGCATAAAGTCAAATTTTAGGAATAATAACAATGTACTTATAGTGAGTATTTCCTCAGTAATGCCTAGTTAGAGTTTCCTGTTTATACATTTTCCAAATGTTCCTGTTTTTCTTTAAGGGTAAATTTAACTAGGTACTTCCGTATAAATATTTGTTCTTTATTTTAAATTACTTATTCTTTGTAAATACTTCCTTGTAATGTATAAATAGTTTCATATTCTGAATTTCTAAGAAATTTTGGGTGAAAAAATGATAATTTTTTCGTTTGCTAGTCAAATTATATCTCCTCAAATTATACAGTGGTGATCTGCACATTCATACAGTTTCTGGACATTCAGAATTGCACTGTAAGTTTAATTATGTTTTACCTAAAGAATAAGTTCTCATAGGCATACCGGTAAAAAACTGTATGATTCCGTCAGTCCTAAAACTGTGTACAAAATTAAATTAAAATGAAATTAATTAAAATGAAACAGATTAATTAGTGGTAGATGAATAGCCTGAGGAATTATTTTAACAATTTAATAAAAAGATGTTATTTATCAATATGCTTGTCAAAATTTTACAACCAATAAAATAAATGTTGGTAACTATGGTAATTTATATTTTTATTTGACCTTACTGTAAACGAAATTCCCTATTATTTCGTCACCTGTTGCAAAATAGGGGACAAGGGACTTATCTGAAGGGTAAAACGAATTATTTCACAGTATTTCACTACAACTTATTTTGTAGCCATTAAATGGTTTTAAATTTCATTCTAATGGAGATAATATATTATTTTTTAGGTTTGAAATAACTGCATTTTAAGTAATTTCTGATATTAAACATAAATACATTTGGAAACCTATTTTTTGTGGAGGGAAAAGTATTTAAACAGATTTTTCTCCATTTTTAAATTTTAACGTTGTATCAACGCAGTCTACGTATTATGTTTGAAAAAAACCATACCATAATTAATGCAGAATATAAATAATTTTAAAACTTAGTTAATATGTTAAAGTACCGATCTTTCGCGAGAAAAAATATTTCAACCGTTTAGTTATGCTGATTTAATCCGCTTAAATATAATTTGAAAAAGAAATGACATGAAATAGCGGAAAAATGCCAAAAATTTTAAGTTTAATTTATGTGGGTACGTTAGATAGTGAAAAAAAAAACATGAAAGAACTGATTACATAGAAAACGAAAAGAAGACAAAATCACTATTAGTTAAATTAAGAGGAAAAAGTCAAATTCTGTTAGAAAAAATGGCTTCATTTCAAGTCAAAAAATATTGAGTGGTATTGCTTATTGTTTTGGGGTAAACGCGACGTCCAGGACTGGAGAAAATTATTTACATAATTTCAGATATAGAGGGAAGAGTACTTGGAAGAAACCCTTCATCAGAAAATCGGGGAAAAAAGACTCCAGTTCGCTTTTTAGCCTGATTTTTTAATCATTTTTACTGACCAAAGCAAATTTTGTTTATTTGGTTCCGATGTGTAAATGTTTCCATAAAATGTTTGGAGAGAAAACTTCATCAAAAAATGAGAAAACCCAAGTGGTACAAATATAAATTTTTTAAAGTAATACAGTTGTATTACTTTCAGAATGGACAATACATTTGACAAACATTTTGAAAGAAAGTTGTTACATCATGGAGTATTATTTATGCTGTTTTAATTCTGTTAATTTAATTATTTTTTAATTATGGTCTAATTTTGTTGCAAAATGTTGGCGATTGTATTAATATAAGGGTACAGAATATAAAAGTCTTAAAACAAAGGTATTTGAGAAAAATCGGTTAATTTAAATATTCTTTCCCTCATTTTTTCCTCACTCTTACAATACGTTGGTTGAAGTAAAGTAATATGAAAATTATATAACACTGCTTATTTAGATCTCTAATATAATGAGAAAATCTCAATCACTCATCAAAATTATGATGTGCAAGACAGGAAAAACCTATTTTTCTTCTCGAGCAAAAAATCTTAAATTTTGCATAAAATTTTTACATAAATTGGTACTTTTTATCATTAGAGACATCATTATGTATCATTAGAGACAAATAACAGTTATACATAAAAAATAACAAATGCACATAGATCCCTGGAATACCCCAGATAGCGTGTTCAAGTATGGTGACTTATCACCATTTAATGTTACTTTTTACTTACAACTCTTTAAGTACATCTTTAAGATCGATTGCGCAATATTATCAAAACCCATATAGTTTCATCAATAATGTGCGATTGACAATATCAAAAGTTTAACTCTTCTATTGGACCCTTCAGTGTGAAATTCTAAACTCGAAGAAATTTACCGGTCAGTCAACACCAAAGCACCTTTTTAAATTACTTGACGCCCGTTTCGCTAGGCATGTTAGCATCATCAGGATATGATTTAGTCTCCAATAAATCCATCTCCATTGGTTGAATCATCTCGTGATGACGTCAGGAAGTTAAAAAAAGTGATTTGGTGTTTAGTGGTAAATCTCTTTATTTTAGTATCAGAACTTTTAGAATAATCCAATAAAGCTAAAGAGTCACCATACCACTTCCACCGCGAACAATATCATCACTTTTGCCCGAAATCAGGCCAGGTTTCTACCTATCAGTGTGTTTAGTCATAGTTGTACACTTGAAATATTCAATTAAACACTATCTCTTTCACAAATATTTTAATTACACAAGTGTTGAATGTATGAACCTGAACATTGAAACTTGAATTAAAAAAAATGTTATTGGTATAGCCTCCAAATTATTCTTTTTTATTTTAATGTATAATGTTGTAGTGTTCTATGAAGAAGTAAACATAAACTTAAAGCTCAATTTTGAATTGCATATTAAAAAAACTAAAAGCGATCATGGTGTTCGAATTTTTAGAAAAATCTCTGGTTTATCCTCTTTCTAACGGTGTACATTTATGTCATAAAAAAAGTTTTACCAACTTCACTACTTTGCTAACTTTGTGTATTAGGTTGATATTCGATATTATTTATTTGCGTAAATAACACACGTTAAGTAGGTAGAAAATGCTATCTCACTCTTGCAGAGTGAAGTTTGGCTGCTATCTCTTTCTTACATAGGGTACTAACGTTCCTTGGACTTAAAGTAAAAATAAAATCTTAATAATCAATGTTTTAATCAACAAATCTTGCTGTCCTCCGTTGCGTATGCACGCGCACAATATTCGCCTCATTTCTACCCTAGTAGTACGTGAAAGAATTTCTTCTTTAATTATGACGAAAGCCGCTTCTATGTGTTGAAATAAATCTACTCTAGTTTCAACTTCTGTGACGTATACAAGTTCTTTTCCCGTCCCCAGATGTAAAAATTCAACGGAGTTAGGTCTGGGACCGTGGAGGCAATGGAATAGGGCCATCCCTCCCAATCCACGAATTTGGGAACAAATGCATTAATCAGCGAAGCGTGTTTTTTCGAGCTGGTTTTCCGTTTCCCTAATGAACGAAAGAGACAGATGATGCAATTCTACTATGTACGTAGAGTGTTTGCACGTGTTGTTTACACAAAAACAAGTTTTTATCCTGCATCTCGAATATCAGCCTAATGCGTCCCGAAATACAAACTTAGCAAATTAGTGAAGTTAGTAAAACGTTTTTATGGGATGAATTAGCATAGATTAGTTTTTTTATATGCAATTTAAAGTTGAGCTTTAAATTTATTTTTACTTTTACCAAAAACTTTGCGAGTCCATAAAAAAAACTAGTCGCTTGCATGTAATTTTTATTTTCATAGAACCCTACATTACACATTAAAATAAAAAAATAATTTGGAGAATATACCAACCGCTTTTTTTAAATTCAAGTTTCACTGCTGACTTTCGGAATTTTTCAAAAAAAGATTTAAAAAGTAACATAAAAAAATATATGGGTCCAATAATGCTTTATAGAGGCCAAGGATTTAGCAAAAGACCCCTCCTATCGGCCATTTTTATTTGACAAACGATGCACCAAACACTCTCTTTAGACAAAGTGAATTTTTATAATTCCTAAGTAAAAGATATTTTTATTTTAAAAACAAATACATCTTATTTCTAATTATAAACGTTGTATAAATAAAATATTATTTTAAAAATATCGTGAAAAGCCAAATAATATCGTGAAAAGAAATGAAAAAGTTAAATGTATCTAGACAAAAAACTAATATTATCAAGATCTATATGAAACAAAATTAATGAAATAAAATTAATTATTCTATATGAAACAAAAATAACACATCAAATAAGCCAAAATAGTAATTAATTTGCTGAATATTTTGTAACAAAAAGAAGTTTATTAATGTAGACATGATCAATACTCTTCCATTTTTCTTCCAAAGCCCTATATACATTTTCTTTGGTGGAGTAATTCTTATCTTTAATCTGTCGATTTAAGTGATATCACATGTTTTCTATAGGGTTCAAATCCGGTGACTGCGAGGGCCACTTTGAGATAGCAATGTTTTTATCTATAAAGAATTGCTTGACTAGCTTTGAAGAATGCTTGGGGTCATTATCTTGTTGAGAAGATGATCTTAAAAGCATATTATCTTGCGTATAAGGCAGCATTCTGTTCACTAATATATCGCGATACATAAATCTATCCATAATCCCTTCTATGCGGTGTGATGGACCTACTCCAAACCTCGAGAAGCAACCGCAGACCATGACCAGATCCACCTTCATGCTTAACAGCATGAATTGTGTAATTATCACGCATTCTTTTTCGCGTTTCTTTTAAAATTTAAATTTTTAGTTATAGTAGCTTGATTTTGATTACTTTGGTATAGTTCAACTATTTTACTTTTTATCTCGAATGGAATATGAGAACCAGGCGGCATTTTAAAAAACATTTTAGAATGAATGTCTACTGATCCGTACGATAATTGAATTAATTTTAACGTGAAATGGATAAAGTTAGATTATGATATCTATAAAGTCTGTACATTTTTGTATCCCAAAAAAATTTGTTTGCCTAGTTTGCTTTTTTTGGCTATAGTGTAAACAAAATATGATCTACCGATCATTTTTCTTTCAGTATCGTAGAATTTATTGACAATATAAGTAAATTTATTTTTACAAAGTAAATTTATTTTTACAACAAAGAAATATCTGTAAGCATTAAACTGGTTGTCTATATACTTTTGTCCATTACTGTACCACAAAAATAAAAAAAGACGTTTCAGAGTCATGATTTTTTTAAAAAACCAGATTGATGGCATGTAGAACGTTCTTCTCCATTAAATATGGGAGTAATTGCTTATATAGTACCTTTTTATTAAAATTTTTGATAAAACCGATAGTGAACTTATTAACATTAAGACATCGAATGCCGATTCATTAGAAACATTAAGGAAAACATTTTCCAGTGCTTCGATCCATGATTGAAAAACTCCTTGATTCATACATATATACCAGGAGATAACAAAAGTGTTTGTGTTTTTCCTTTATTTACAAATAAAGGATTCACGGAGGTTTAATCCGATTTAATTTTTTTGCTCCGACAAGTAAACATTCCTTCTTCATTATTTCAGTGATTCCACTGCAAAATATGTAGTCGACGGCTTTTAATAAAAACATCATGAGATGAGTGATGTAGATGAGGAAGGATCAATCCATACCGCTTAGTTCTGGTTTAAAAAATTCTGGGAGATATGGATTTTTAAGATTTTAGTGGAAATGTGGTTGAATTTTGCAGGAATAATTAACTTTTAATTGATTACTGATGATAGAGCGGTAAATTCAGAACTTTACTCAGCTCAACTTAAGAGGATGCACGCTGTTGGGCTTGAAATTATTTAGCTTTGGTCAACCGTAAAAAAACCCCCCTGCAGCAAGACAACGCAAAACCACACACTTCATATCTGACACCTCAAAAATGAACGAATTGAACTTTGAACTTTTCCCTTATCCAGTATACAGCTTCGTCCTCTCTCCATTGAATTATCACTTGTTCCGGTTCATGGCTTACTTTTTGCAAAGAAAAAAATTCAAGAGTGAAGAAGAGGTAAGAACTGGCTGAGTCGAGGTTTTCTTCTCAAAAGACTCATCGTGCTACCGGAGAGGAATGGAGTTAGTGGCTCAAAGATGTATTGAGATCATCGAAAACCACGGCCTATATTTCGAGGAATAACCTCCGGGTATACATGTTTTGAATAATGAATAACTATCTCTAAAACGCAAATACTTTTGTTATGATGGTTACTATCTATGTATCCGGAATTGACAACAATGGTATTGCTAGGCGCCATCTGACATATACATCGTAAAGTTTGACATTGTTGACTGTATGCTGAACGTTTTAGTGACTTGAAAATTTCATCTCTGTCACAAAATGGAATTAAATCTTAGGCAGTTTCGTGCGATGATTTAATACGATTTTTGACGTGGATTATCTCAACAACAATGCATCGATCAACTCACTTCGACATTTGGTGATGAAGTACCATCTAAAACCACTGTATCACTGGTTTAGTAAATTCAATCATAGCTGTCGTTGGCTCATGGGCGAATTTAAAGACGGTCGTTCAAAATCGATTTTTGTGCTAGAAAACATCGATAATGTGCGCAAACTGATAAAAAGAAGATCGTTATGTGATATACCGTGAGATTGAGTTATTCCTGGGCATTAGTATGACAAGCGTACACAAGATTTAACATGAACATTTAGACGTGAAAAAAATTTGTGTGCGTTGGATTCCGCATAATTTGAGAATCGATCAAAAAAAGGCTCGTGTGGGTTGATACAAATAAATACTGAAAAAATACAATAGTGGTGACGAATTTTGGATTTATGCGTATGAGTCCGAAAGTAAACAGCAGTCGACAACATGAGTCTTTCAAAATGAGCCAAACTTAACAGAAGTTGTTCCGCAACAAGCACTTTGAAGCAAATGGTCACCTGTTTTTTGGGATAAATGGGTACGTGGCTACAGTGCCACTAAAGAATCGTAGAACGGTCAATTCTGAATGGTACACAACCGTTTGTTTGCCGGAAGTCTTTGAAGAAAAAACAACCAGCTATGCAGGATCATTCTCCACCATGACAACGCAAGCTATCACACATCGGACTGAACAACTCAATATTGACCGGTCAAAACATCGAATTGATGGGTCACCCGCCGCACAGTCCTGATTTGGATTTTAAGAAAAATATCAAGAATATCTGTTCTTATGCAAATAAAAGAATCACTGGGTAAAAAACAATACGGAGACTAATTTCTGTGATTGTGACTGATTCTTTTTCTGTAATAAATTTGCCTAACGAACAAAAAATTTTAAAAATACAAAATTTTCTAAAATAAATACAAATAAAATAATAAGATTTTCGTCGCCAGAAAAAGTAGTTGATGCGTTCAAAATGCATGTTTTGGAGATACTTCAAACGGAATGGAAAAAATGCTATGAAAATTTGTTCAAGCGTATATAAAACTGTATCATCCATCATTGCGAAGAATATTTTGAAAAACAATAAAACCATTTTCAATGATAAATATTTGTTTTTATTTATTATCCCGGATACATAAGTTCCAACTCTCGTACACTGTAGTACTTAACTAATGCGGGAAAACACATCTTTGTTAATTACACCGTTAGGCATCAGCTAGGCAAAATGTTGAAGGATTTTATTTTTGTTCTACGAAAATAGATACATTTATACAGCTATTTGGCATTATTTGGTATCGCGTGCCTGATAAACAATTAAAAACTGTTTCCAGCATGCAGGTTTTAACAATAATGATATTTATTAACTGCGATAATAAGACAATGTAATATTAGATACTAGACCACTAATGGTATTAATGGATTTTGTAACCTGAATATGGATATTTATGTCGAAATACATTAAATGCTGAACTATGAATGCTTAGAAATAATAATAATAATAATAATAATAATATATCAAACGATATATAAACTACTAACATCATGTTTCACAGTACTACTCACAGGACATATAGACAAACATGATTTACTAAATGAAGAGCAAAAGGGTTGTAGAAAGGGAAAGCAGGGGTGTAAAGAACAACCTATTTTACATTCAGGTATTTGAAACACGATCGGAAAAAGAATCGAAATTTATCATGCTGTTATATTGATTATCAGAAGGCCTTCGACTCGATCCCACACTCTTGGCTAATTAAGATACTATTACTATACAAAGTTCATCCAGCTTTAATAAACACACTAGAACTGATAAAAGAGTGGCGCACCATATTTCAGGGGGACTCGCTGAGCCCTCTGCGGTTTGCCTGGCATTGAAACCACTCTCTAATCTGATTAAAAGGACCCAAATCGGATACAAATTCCAAAACCAAATTGTATCACACCTGCTGTACAAGGTTGATTTAAAATTGTATGCATCATCGCCTCCGAAATTGCAACAACTCATTCAGGTAGTAGAGAAATTTACAGCTGATATGAACATGCACTTTGGATTAGATAAATGCAGAACCATTAACATAAAGAGGGGATCTAAGTTAGAGATGACAGAGTTTGTCACTGCAGAACAAGAATATATAGAGCCAATGCAGGAGGGCGAAGTATATAAATATGTGGGAATAGAACAGTCCAAGAGTGTTGAGCATAAACTCATTAAGGAAACATTAACTAAAGAATTCACGTCCAGACTTGAAAGCATATGCATATGCTGACCTAGACAGTAGAAATATAGTAAAAGCTATAAACACTTTTGCTATACCAGCCTTACCATATTCATTTGGAATTATATATTGGTCAAACACAGATATCGAAAGGCTACAACGAATAATTAGAACTACAGTAACGAAATATAGGAAACACCACCCGCATATTTAATAAAACGCGACTTATATTACCGATAATTGAAGGAGGAAGAGGAATTATAAATACATGTAATCTACACGAAAAACAAATAACCAGTTTAAGAACATATTTCCATCGAAGAATGATCGAATGCCCGCTATATGCCAGCGTGTGTTTAGCTGATGATAAGTATACGCCTCTGTATCTTAAACAAATGGAACGACAAAATGAGAGCATTCAGACAAGTGGAACAATTATACAAGAGTGGAAAAATATGTCTCTACATGGTAGACACCCCTACACATAGTTGAGGTCTTTTTCCGGAGACTGCAGGCTTAATTCAGAATCAGGTGGTGCACACTAAGAACTACCAAAAATTTATTATTAAGAATGCACGAGTATCAAATGACACGTGTCACGATGTAATGCCACGAAAAGCCTGAGACTATCCAACATATTGTAGGAGCATGTGGTAGACTCTATCAGACGGACAATTTTCACCGTCATAACCAAGTGGCCAGTATAGTCCACCAGGAGCTTGCAAGTCGTAATAACCTTATAACAGAGCAAGTTCCTTATTATAAATACACCCCGGAGGCGGTACTAGATTCAGCCGATTTCAGGTTATATTACGAACAATAATAACCAACAAAACCATTCACTGTAATAGGCCAGATATTATATTGGTGGACAAAAAGAAGAATGCATTCCTAATCGAACATTCCTACATTCCTAATCGACATCGACGGCTGAAGAAAAAGTGCAGAAGACCTCAATTTAGAAATAAAACGGATATGGAAGTTGAACCAAGTCCATATTGTGCCACTGATAATTTCAACAACTGGCATTATACCAAAGAATCTGAAAAATAACATAAAATTTCTGGGACTAGAAGAAAATCTGTTTAAAATAATGCAGACGGTAATCTTTAATACCACTCGCATCGCCCGAAAATTTTTGGAAGAATGAAGTTGTTTTGGCTACGGCTCGCACATTATTTAAAATCCAGCTTGGCTGGGAAAAAGGACGAAAAGAAAGAAATAATAATATACTACTACAATATAGGGTGCGGAAATTGTTACGCTACCATTTTAATCAGGTATAGCTTTTAAAGGAAACAAGATTTTTTTGTATAATATAATTAATTCGGAAGTAAGAAAAGACACATCGAAACTAATTAGACAAACTAAAAGAAAATATGAAAACAATCAACTTAATGAAATAGAAAAACATTTCCAAAAAAATAACACCCGAAACTTTTACAAAACATTTAAAACTAAATTAACAGGCTATCAACCGCAGAGCCTATGCTTTAAAAACGAAAACGGACAATTAGCTCTAAATAACCAAGACAATTGCAAAGAACTTGCGAAATATTTTGAACAAATACTAAACTGTCCTGAGCCCTTAACCAAATTAGGCGTAGGCAACACTAAACCCTAAACAAACAAACCCAGATTTATTACCACCGAATGAAGAGGAAATAATTAGGCAAATCAAGCGGTTTAAAAATAACAAAGCTTCTGGTGAAGATGGAATCACTGCTGAACTTTTGAAATTCGCTGGTCCAGGTACAATCAAGGAAATAACCAAAATTCTACAAGAAGTTTGGCGAACCGAACGGATTCCGGAAGACTGGAAAGATGCTCTAATCCATCCACTACATAAGAAAGGAGATAGAACGGATGTAAACAACTATAGAGGAATATCTCTTCTCCCAGTTTGTTACAAGATTCTATCTCAATGTCTACTAGACAAAGCACAGGAACAGTTAGAACCGAACATTGGTGAATATCAAGCAGGTTTTCGACCGGGTAGACCCTGCCCTGAACAGATCCTGAATCTAAAGTTGATTCTAAGACATCAAAAACTGTACAATAAAAATCTCGTCTGTACATTTGTGGATTTCAAAAAAGCATATGATTCTATTGACCGCGAATCTTTATTCCGAATCTTGAAAGAACAAGGACTAGATCTGAAAACGCTGGCAATTATTAAAGCAACGTTAACTAACACAAGGTTTAAAAGTTAAATTCATGGGTGACATCTCAGAGCCCTTCGAAATTAAAACTGGTGTGAGACAAGGGGATGGACTCTCGCCACTCTTATTTAACTGTGTTCTAGAAAAAGTAATACAGGAGTGGCGTGAAAAAAAGTCGGCACTGAATATTGACCAGCCCATTAAACTGAGGAGAACCAACATCAAAATTGATTGTCTGGCATTTGCTGATGATCTAGCAATTTTAGCTCAAGATGTATTAACGGCACAGAAACAGATTGAAATCCTAAAAGAAGCAGCAGAAAAGGTAGGACTCCAAATTTCCTTTGAAAAGACACAATACATGACCTGCAACAGACTAAGAACACCATTTCTAAAAACAAAATATGGCAACATCAGACGAGTCTCTCAATTCAAATATTTGGGTGAAATAATCATGGAGAATGGGTTGGAAAAAACGGCCAATAAGGGTAGATGTCAAAAAATGGAAACGGCATGGAGACTTACACAAAATATTTGCAACAAAAAATGCCTATCTAAAAACACAAAACTGAGACATTACAACACGGTTATTAAGCCAGAGTGTCTATATGCTGCAGAAACGCTCATTTTGAATAGAAAGAGGGACATCGAGGGCATTGAAAAGAAGGAAAGAAAAATCATAAGAAAAATCCTAGGCCCCAAACAAATAAATAGCACAACATACCGACTTCGAGAAAACCAAGAAATCAAACAATACACAGATATACATAGCGATATGAGAAAAAGAAGACTTAAGATTTACGGACACATCAAACGGATGAATCCGAGTAGGCTAACTAGACAAATAGTCGAATTTTATGAAAATAGGATAGAGGATAATTTTATAAAATAGGAGAGAAAAATAGGAGCTAAAGTAGAAATAATTAAATGGATTGCGGCAATTAAAGAGGACCTAAAATCAGCAAATATTACACAAAGTGAAATTCAGGATAGAGGCTGTTTCAGACACAAGGTTCACGTTTGGAAGGTTGGCCAGAGAGAAAAATGTAGGAAGACTGGAACAACTTGGTCTGACGAAAGGAAAAAAGCTCATAGTGAAAGAATGAAATTAGTACGGGCGCAAAGGAAGGCTAACAACAACAAACGCCTCTAATTGTACTTCGCGTGCTCCACCAGGGCCCATACGTGAATAATAATAATAATAATAATTAATTCGTTCTTAAATTTTGTGTAAATTTTTGAAAACAGTGCCAATCGAATATGAACATAGAACATCAACCTGACAAAGAAAAGGCAAGGTTTTTGAGATTTTTTATTCTTTTTTGTTGTAGTCGCCTTGTAATTCAATAAATTTAAAACAATCTTATAACACCAGTGATAATATCAGTATAATAATACGCTAATATCAGTATAATAATGTGAAAATATCAGTGTAATGTGATATGGGGGTTAAGGTTTACTAACGGACTGTAGGACGACAGGAAAAACAAGAAGGTAATTTGATTTGTCCAGCTTTACGAAATACGTAGTTGTCTCAGTTTTAACTTCATCATTTGTAGTGAATCTTCGTCCAGTGAACCATTAGTTCAGGTCCAGAGCCAAATCCGCTGAATATGACGCATCTGGAAACACTTCCGAAGGGGTATGTGAAGGCGCATTATCCTGGTGGAGCTTTTTCTTTTTGGTCGAATGTTGATTCTTAGTCGGAATATCATTCTTCAATTGATCCAGTAATGTATTGTAATACTCTTAAGTAACTTTTGCTAGGTAGTCTATGAGCATTACCCCATGAGAATTCCAGAAAACCATTATCGTGATTTTTCCTGTTGACTAAAGGAACGGGAACTTACTGAAATTGTAAATACCTCGAGTAGGAAAAAACTTTCTGTTCAAACTTCAGTTTTATCAATTTTTCAGAAAATGTCATGAAACTTGTTTGCTTTACTCGATTGCAACCAGTAACTAATCACACGCAGTTGAAACTTCACAGCATGCCATCTGACGAATCATACTATCAGACAGAGAAATTTTCGAACAACCCTCATATGTACGACAGCCACATTCTTTGGATAATGTTTGATCTATTTTAAAGCACTGTATTTATAATTGGTCAGTCCTAATACATTTTTTATTACACATTAATTATTACCACACTTCATCATGTTTTCACCATTAGCTAACACGCTCTATATTTATCGTAATAAAAAAATATAACAGCCTGTTAAATTGATGTAAATGGAATTAGCTACAAATCGTCGTCACTTTTCAATCATACTACGGAAAAAGTCTTGTTCCTTTTTTAATTTTCTTCGTCGTCGTTTTTGCGTCTATTCGGTGCACGTTAAATATACTTACCGCACCATTAAGAATTTCTCTAAATGGAAAATGAGAGATATTTTGGAAGAAAAACAGCTAACAATTTATTAAAGACTTTACTTCTTATTTATAAATATTACAACTAGCTATTAAAAATTCATTTTGTAAAATGAATTTTTAATAAAAAAAAATTTAATTTTTTTTTTAAATAAAATATTGAAATAAAAAAATTGAAATTTGATATAATGAATGGGTAACATGAGGTTTTTACTATTGGTGCGTTGAAAATTCCCTATTACTAAAGCTAATAATGATAATAATAACGTCATTGTTGCTTATACAAGGGTTGGTTTTTATGTATCTGGAATTGGCAACAATGGTGTTGCTATGCGCCATCTGCTACGTATACATTGTTGACTGTATACGTACTCAGAACATTTTGTAATACGGACGCTATTTGCGTATATTGTTTAGTGACTTGAACATTTCATCTCAGTCAAAAAATGGAATTAACTCGTGAGAATTTTTATGAGCTGATTTACTACGACTTTTGACGTGAATTATCTCAACAGTGGTCTCAACAACAGTGTATCGATCAACTCACTTCGACTTTTGGCGATGAAGCACCATCTCAAACCACTGTATACCACTGGTTTAATGAATTCAGTTGTGGCTGTGGGGTCATTCACTCACAGACAAATTTAAATAAGTTTAAAATTGGTTGTTGTGCCAGAAAACATCGATACTGTGCGCGAATTGATAATGCAATATCGTCTTGTTACATACCGTGAGATTGAGGCATCTCTGGGCATTAGTATCATAATCATACACAACATTTAGCCGTGAAAAAGATTTGTGAGCGTTGGATTCCGCATAATTTGATAATCGCTTAAAAAAAGCTCGTGTCGATTGGTGCAAAGAAATGCTTAAAAATCAAAATACAATCGTAGGTTTTTAAAGTGGGAGAGCGTAGAAGAAAATAGTGCTGCTGAAAAATGTTTTTCTCCTTCGCGAGCCCATTGCTGCTTACCTCCAAACAATAAACACACGAAACAAAAGAGAGAATTAGTGTCTACACAACCACATAGCCACAAAATACTATTGTATAGTTTACTGTCAAATTTTCGCGTAAAACTTGCCCTATTTTTACATTCTTTTTAACTTTAAACTGATGAACTTTACTCAAACTCAACACGGACGTGGGACGTTTAGTTAGTTTTTAATTCAACACTCTCCTCCAAACTTATATTAGTCATTATTAACTGTTTTAAAACAGACACTTTCATGTTTGCAATTAAAAGTTGATTATTTTTATTAAGTACTACTCACTGTGTACACACGTAGTAAATTCCAAATCAAAACAAGTATTCGCGAGGCAAACGAAATACGCCACGCGAGACATATCAAATGCTCCATACCCGTCAAATCAGTGTTTAAAACTAATTACCGATACGCTCGGTCGCAGGGAATCGCCTTGTAATTCAATAAATCTACGTCTCAATGAATCTACGTCCAAATCGCATGTTTTAGAAAGCAATTAAACCCCCCAATGGCAAAATACGACCAACGACAAAATAATATGACGTGGCGTACGGTCGCTGGAGGTAAACGTCTGACCAACGATGTAAAAATTGTGGCAAGAGGATGGAATTTTTATCCACATTATTTGGTGTTATGGGTAGACAGACGTTCTTCTATATTTGGAGATTTTAATTTTTAATAATATCTTAAAATGAGTTAAAATAAAGAAACTGAACGGAAATAAAATATGGTGTTTTGCGCTGAAAAATTGTTTACTGTGATAAATGCTGGAGAGGTGGTCAACGATTTTCGATGCCAAAAAAAATGGTTGATGCGTTCAAAATGCATGTTTTGGAGATATTAATGCCTATTAAAGTTTTAAAAAAGTTTCCGTCACACTGTGCTCAAGTCTAAAACAAAACTTGATAGCGAACCATTGCACGAAATTGAAATTTCTCATCTTTAGAACTGATATTTTTGGAATTGATACGAACCAGCAAGTGAGCCTAAGAACTTTGATTCACATTGAATACGCATCAGATGTTGAGATCCCCTTCATAGGGAAATCCACAGTGTTGCCAGATCGAATGCTACGTCACTAGTATCATTACTTTATTTTAAAAGGTTTTTTATAAATAATGAGGCCATACCAATAGTAAATAGTGCAAAAAACTTGGATGAATATTTTATTGAGTGTTTGAGATTTTCTTTTCATATTACATATCTGATTAAACAGTATTAAATCAGGTAATTTGGCCTCTTCGCCTTTCAACTGAACAAGAAATATTGCGTAAGCTGAAGACATGATTTTTGCAGCTTTGTGAAATAATAATATTTCGTACAGTACAGTTCGTGAAAGAAGTGGTTCTAGCAATTCTCAATTGTAAATTTTGAGTTAAATGCCATAGAACATCCGGAAAAAGTAGAAGTAGAAACACTGCTGGACAAATATCCTTGTCTTACTCTACTAAAGATCAGACAGGAACTTGGACTAATACCGCAAGCCATTTTTAAACATTTACACAAGCTGGAGAAAATTCAAAAGGAGAGTCGTTGGGTCTTTAGATTCATGAAAGAGGATAAGGTTGTGACCTGTGATGAAAAATGGATCCTCCCCGATAATCCAAAGAACCGAAAATCGTGAGTTAATCCTTGTGAGCCATCAACCAGTACTGCGAAATCAAATACCACCCCAAAAAGGTGTTGCTGTGTATATGGCGGAAATAGCTGGGCGTCGTGCATTGTGACCTGCTTCAATTTGGTCAAACGGGGACTGCTGACTGTTATTAGCAGCAACTGACTCATCTTAGTGACTCTCTGAAGGAAAAAAGGGCTTATACTGACAAGGAAAAAAGGAAAGTCATTTTACTTCAAGACAACGTACTTCCACATATAGAAAACAGATCTCTGGAAAGAAACTCCCAGTCGAGTTAGGAGATTTTATCGCACCTTGTGTATTCTCCAAATTTGGCCCCTTCGGATTTTCATGTTTTCCAATTCTTGCAACATCACATGATTGATAGCCGCTTCACATTTCTTGAGGATGTCGAAAAAAACCTCAATGACTTTATAACATTAAAAACCGCCAAATTTTCTGAATCTGGTATTCGACAGTTGCCTGAAAGACAGGGAAAGTGTATTGAAAGTTAGGGCTATTAATCGAAACTTAAGTTTGTATTGCTTTTTTCATAAATAAATTCAAAAGGTTATTTAAAAAACCGAAAATTAAGGTGAGGACCTGATATTAATACACACCAATTTTTATCACTAAATAATCTTGGGAGAAAACTAAATCAGCCGTTAAGAATGTATTGATGTAGGAAATTGTCATTTTTTCATTCGAACATATAAAATATGAATAAATAGAAATGAAAATTTAATCTGGTTTTTTGTTGCAGGATTTTTTTGGGTCAATTTCGGACATCTCACTTTCAAAATGTTATCGATACGTGAGTTCGCGTCAGTTCTCACTAGACCACAGTTAGCGATCGTGAGCTCGCTGTGAACGGGGCGTACATCGAACCATGCTAAAATCCTTAGAGGAATACGTTATAGAAATGGAGAATCGTAGTGCCATAAACGAACAAAACGCTCAAATGTTGAGCGAAGACATCTGGACCCAGTTGCAACAAAAAGAAAACGATCTGCAACTGGCCGCAGAGCTCGGTAAAGCTTTGCTCGAAAAAAACGAAGAATTAAAGAAACAACACGATGCAGCCATCGAGGAATACTCAAGAAAATTAGAGGTAAATAATTTTTTTTATATTTTTGTTCTGAATGTTCAATGTTAAAAAGGTATGATAGTGTTTATTCTTTGAACAATTACACTATAAGTATAATTAATTAGTTGATTATTCATAATCACGACTGACGATCACTATTATGAGAATAGCAAAACTACAAAAATGGTTATATGTACGGAAATTTTCATTATAAGTATTTTTGTTAAAGTTAATATCTTGTTATCGCTTATGTTGGGCATATTGTATATTAGTGAAAATAAATGGTTAAATGATAAAAGGATTATACTTTATCAGGATGTTGCGTTTTAATATTAAAAAGATATAACAGAATCAATATACGGGATGTGTCAAATATATTGTAAATATATTTTTTTAATATTTAGCCATAAAGTGTATATATATATATATATATATATATATATATATATATATATATATATATATATATATATATATATATATATATATATAAATATATATATATACACACACTTTATACTATATACACCATATAATACCCATATATACACCATAAAGTGTATATATATATATATATATATATATATATATATATATATATATATATATATATATATATATATATATATATATATATATATAGTAATCTTAATAATCGTTAGTCGTTAGTCTACTCTTTGTCTTTTGCTTGTTGTCCACGATTAGTTTCTATACATTTTTGTTGGTTTCAATTTTGTGTATATATATATATATATATATATATATATATATATATATATATATATATATATATATATATATATATATATATATATATTACCCGAAAAATGGAACACACTTTTTATAAGTCAATACAATCCTGGACTCTTGGTAAAAATCAGGTGGTGATTTCTCAAAATCTCTTGGTGAGAATCGTGCTCAAAGTTGCCTGTTATATGTATGAAAATGTGTAGAAAATATTTCCTTTCTTCGTCAATTCCAGAATTTTGAATAGGCAGAATTCGCGCGGTATTAAAACCATGAATTGTTTTGCCACTAACAAATCTCGACGTTTTTTCCTAATAATCTCACTTAAATGATCCATAACGCTTTACTATTGTTCTTTAACTGTTGTCTTTAGTAACTGTTTTGCCAAAAGTCTGGATCTTTTTTTTTAATGGACTCACACAAATGATGTATAACTTTGTGGACAATACCACGGTAATTGAAGAAACCAGTTAACATAGCTGTGATTTTTGATCAGCTTTGAAATGTTTTTTTTCGGCTTCGGTTAAGGAAGTAAGAGCGAGACTTATGAGTAAAAATTTTTTTTTTTGCTTTCCTAGAACTTAAAATAATTACAGAAATTCACAATTTTTTTTTATAATACTAAAATGAACTTTATAATTATTAATAAATTATTACTTATTTATAAAAAGTAACGAATTGGTTTTATGAATTGGAACACGTGGTTTGACACAAAAACAAAAAAGATGTGTCAATAGCGCATTTGTGTTTACATGGAAATGTATATATATATATATATATATATATATATATATATATATATATATATATATATATATATATATATATATATATATATATATATATATATATATATACGAGGTGTGTCGGTAATTCCTTTCGGTATTTTTCGCTAAAGAAAACACGTTATTTACAATGGATAGTTAAAATGTATTTATTCAACGTATTGGCCATTTGATTCTATACAGTTTGCCCATCTCTTAGGCAAGTTATGGATGCAATTCCAAGAGAACAATTTCTCCTTTGAGCTAAACCATTCATGGAGCCATTTTTTAACTTCTTCGAAATCGGCGAAGTGTTGCACTGGAAACGCGTGCCCCATCGATGCTAAAAGGTGGTAGTCGGATGGAGCCAGATCTGAAGAGTACGGCGGGTGTGATAAAACTTCCCATCCAAGTCATTTCAACACTTCTTTGACTGGTTTTGCTGTATGAGACGGAGCGTGGAAATGCTGCAAAATCACCTTATCATGTCTTTGAGCGTATTGTGGACGTTTTTCGATCAATGAACAGTTCAAATTGATTATTTATTGTCGGTAACGATTAGTATTAACTGTTTCTCCAAGTTTCAACAGTTCATAATGTACGACACAAACCTGGTCCCACCAGACACAGAGCATGGTATTGCGACCAAAGCAATTTGGCCTTGCAGTCGATGGGCCGACTTCGCCAGGTGATAACCATAATTTTTTCGCTTGGGATTTTCGAAATTTTTCATCACCCGTTACTATTCGATGCAGAAATGATTTCCTTTCATAGCTTTGAAGTAGCATTTCACTGACGATTTTTCGATTTTCTAATTGCCTGTCATTCAATTCATGTGGCACCCATCTTCCCATCTTTTGGATCTTTCCCATCACTTGTAATCGTTCACAGGTTGTGAATGGGCTCATATTCAACTTTTCTGCCAATTGTTTTTGAGTTTGTGTTGGGTCTTTATCCAATAACTCCTGCAATTCCGCATCGTCGAACGTTTTCGGCCTACTAGAACATTCTTTGTCTTGAGCGTTGAAATTACATTTGAAACCACGTTTCACATGTTCTTATGGTTGGAGCATGCTCACTAAGTCTCTACCAGCAAACAATAACTTTCAGCGGCTTTTTTTTCTTTTGATGAAACAAGAACAGTAATGCAAATGCACGTTTTTTCTCGACATTTTCAAAAAATTATAAATCTATAACGCTGTTATTTTGGCGAAACGTAACTTGTGTAGTTTTGAGGTTAATGTCAATAGAATAAAATGACATATGTATCAAACCTTACCATTAAATTCTTATGGGTAGCGAAATCTGTTACAAAAACCGGAAAGTAATTACCGACATATATATATATATATATATATATATATATATATATATATATATATATATATATATATATATATATATATATATATATATATATATATATATATATATATATATATATATATATATATATATATATATATATATATATATATATATATATATATATGTATATGTATATATATATATATATATATATATATATATATATATATATATATATATATATATATGTATATATATATATATATATATATATATATATATATATATATATATATATATATATATATATATATATATATATATATATAAATACTGTAAGAAAAATCATATATATATAATACTACTATATTGCTAATATCTGTAAGTGGAGGTGTCACGGAGTAAGTGAGACAGCAAATGTCTACTTATATTTCTTTTTCTACTACTCGACCCGTTGTGCGCAAATGCCGCAGTAAATAAACGCGACACAAAAACATAAAAATATGCAAACTGACGCACGTCTATAAGCATACTCAATTCTCGGACATGCGCATAAGACGGACATGCGCGTAATGAGAGAAACAGACGCATATATGTTTGCACCATAATGATTTCGCCGATCTCTAGACCTTGCTAGCAATATAGTAGTATTATATATATGAGAAAAATAATTTATAATAAATTTCTTTTAACCTCAAATTCAGAAACGTCATACATAGTAATCTTTCTTTTTAGCTATAACTCTATCTCTTTTTTCTCAGCTGGTTGCGCGACGTTGCCAGACTTTAGGTCGGGTATTTATTAATAATCAAAAGTTGAAAAAAAAGTTTGACTTCAACTATTTAAATAATTATATCGGTAACCTGTTATTCATACATTATGCCATTTTGCAAATATTAAACTTTATCATGTGATGTTTTTCATTCCATAAAGTTGGAAGATTAATAGTCACCAATTAGAAAAATCAGCGGAGGAAATTTTTCACTTTTTCTTTCACTTTTCTAAAAAATTAGATAATTTTCACCTTTTGAGCATAGTTCAACTACATATCCTTTGTCACAATTGCCGAATTTCAAGGACTAGATTTGGACAGTCGTTTTTTCCATAGATTCGCTCGTACTTTCTTAAGCTCAATACTCGCTTGATGAACTGTTTCTGGGTCTTAAGTAAAGATCCATGTTTCATCACCAGTAATTATGAATTTCGGACAGTCATCACACAAAAAAAATATCTTTTCAGCTCCAACATGATGTTTTTGAAAAAAACGAGAGTCATGTCTAATTGCTTCTCTACGATCACTAAAGTGTCTACGACTTATAATATTTTTTTTCATCTTCATTAACTTAATTTTTTCAGCTTCATTGCCGTAATACTCTCTTAACATTTTAAAGACATCAGCGCAAGAAATTTAGTTTTTCAGACAAAATTTACAAAAGACTTCCTTTTGTACCGGCCTTGTTCTTGATAATACTATATATTTCTTAATGATACTAAAATGGTTAGCGAAACGCGCATTGAAAAATTATAAACAAGCCACTTGGTGTTTAATGGTAAATCTCTCTGATTTTAGTGTTTCACACCAACATTTCCAATAGAAGAATTGATATTTTTTAACTTAATTTAGAAAAATGCATTGATACTTTCGATCTATGAAAAATTAATATTGAACATTTATTTTGAGTGTGATATCAGGTTTGAATGAGTGAAATGATTACGGAATTATAAATTAACATTTTTATAAATTATTTATTATATTTCGTTTTCCTTGAAAGTAATTTTTCTCTATGCGAAGTGAAACTAACAATATCACCATTCATGATTCAGCAGGCTGATATGTATAAACTATTTCAGAATCGGCAATTAAACGTGCGGTAATTATTTTAAAGAAATTTTATGTTTTACATTAGACGCAGAATAATCGCCTCATAATTCATACAAATCTCGATTGAGTAACCGACCGACATGTTTTTGAAAGTGCAAAACTACAAACTGTGGCCGCATTTAAAATACAAAAATCGCTCAGTTTCCAACCGAAAAACTTTTACCCTCGTGCGCAGAATTACAAAAGAACTTTCGGCGATTGTCACCTACGATATCAAAATTTCTAATGTTTCTAATCTCACATAAAAATTAGAGGAGAGTGATTCAATTATTAATTAAACGTTATCTAAGATGTTTAAGATATGATAATATCCTACAGTAATTACAAAAAAAAAATCATTGAAAAAATTTAAATGACGTTCACTTTCATCTTTAAGGTTTGGTAAGGGAGTGGTCCAGACGAATTTAACAATTTTTTTCGTGAACGGAAATTTTTTGCTTATTCTATTGGGATTGGAGATAATTTTTTTTGACAGTATTTCCTAGACAGTCTCAGATGTTAGTTATCCATTTAGTAGTTACTTTGAGTCAGATCTGGTGAATGCGTTATGAGTAGTAAAAGATTTTAGGATTCAAAACATTCTGTCAAACGAATTTGAGACATACAATAGTCTAAGGCAGGGTGATAAACTGGCCTGTCTTCTTTATAACATCGCACTAGGTAAGGAAATCAAATATAAACTCCTCGGCTACCATATTTTTTTTTAAAACGATGCAATTGCTTGCATATGTCGATGATGTGGACATAATATCTCGTTTCTTGTCCCGCGGACGCATCTGGGGAATCGATCCTGCCCTCCAACACTGCGAAAACTATAAGTCTGAAAATCCATGAAAACAAAACCAAATAAATTGTATCCTCAATAAGACAATGCATTTGAAATATCGGCCAAAACTTTTCAGTAACCAACTACGATTTGAAGTCTGTCACCAGTTCACCTACCTCGGATCTACAAGTCCGAAAAAAGCGAATGTGATAAAATTAAATGACGTATCTTACTGGCAAACAGATGTTTCCAATCTACTCTCAATCTTGGAAATAAAGCTACTGAGAGCAATATTTGGGGGTGTTTGCGAAGATAGAGTGTGGAAACACCGCTATTACGACGAAGTATAGGATCTTTATGCGCGTTTTGGAGGAGGAGACGTTGTGTCCATCATCAAACTTAGATGGGTATGGCATGCCATCAGAATGGATGTTAATAAAATACCTAGCAGAATATTGTCTACGAAGCCAGATGCTAGAAAAAAATCGGGAAGACCTAGGCTCAGGTGGAAGGATAGTGTCAAGTGCGATGCCAAAAACATTGGCCTATCAAACTGGAAACTCGTAGGAGCTGATAGGTCCTGATGGATGAAGGAATTTGTGACGGCCGAGGTCCACAGAGCACTGCTGAGCTAAAGATGATAAGGGGTATTTTTTAAATAAGGTCCGTTTTGAATGAGAGTGAGAATGAAGCGCAATCGCTGAATTGCGCTTGTGCGTCTGCTCACAGCACGATTTGCGCGCGTTTATGCACTATTTGTAGCCGTACCGTCTATCTGTGTGCCGAACTGTAGAAGTTTATAATGTTTAAGAAAATTGAGTAACGCGTCGACTGTGAGATTCGATTCTTGAGTGCAAGAAACTTGGCAGCAGCGGAAACTCAGATTTGTGAGATTTACGATGATAATGTTATGAGTGGCAATAAAGTTCGAAAGTGGGTGAGAATGTTCAAGGGCGGGTGGGTTAATGTGCGTGATGAGCCACGCCCTGACCGACCTTTTCTGATTTCTGAAGATTTGATTCGTGATGTGGACAACAAAATTCGAGGGAATTGACTATTCGCGATTTCAAAGTTTCACAGTCAATTTTGTACACCATTGTTTCGGAGAAACTGAATTAGTGAAAATTGTGTTCTCGGTTGATTCCAAGACTGCTTTCTAACGATCACAAAACAAAGAGATTGGGCCGTGCTGTATCGTTTTTGACTCGATACAATCAGAAAGTAGATGAATTGTTGAACCACAACGTTACAGGAGATGAGACTTGGGTGTCTCACATGACTCCTGAGTCCAAACAACAGTCAATGGAATAGCGACACACATCGTCACCAACCAGATTTATAGCCAAATTGACAATTTCAGCACGAAAGATTATGGCAACTGTCTTTTGGGACAGGAAAGTGATTTTGTTAGTAGATTTTATGTCGAGAGTCACAACAATCAGTTCTGACTATTGTGTCACCTTAAGAAAAGTCCGGCGCGCCGTACAACAAGCGGCGTGGCCTACAATGTTCCGGTATGATGTTGCTCCATGACTATGCAAAGTCATATTTCTGCACAAACACAATGTCTAATTAGGTCTTTTGGATGGGAGGAACTGGATCATCCATCTTACAGTCCCGACGTTGCACCCAGTGATTTTCACTGGACAAGCGGCAGATTTCTTTGACGTCGGATTCAAAAACTTTTTGAACGGTATGACAAATGTTTGAACAAAAATGGAAATTATGTAGAAAAGTAGATAATAGTATGCAGAATACGAAAAAATATATATATTAATGATATTTATAGTATGTTCCTTCTTACTAAAAAAACGAATGTTATTTAAAAAATATATCTCGTATATAATGATGTATATAAAGACAATATCATGATAAAGATGATGAGTTTGTTTGCAGTGTCATTCACTGTATTTCGTTTTGCGTTTCCACGGTAAATGGACGTTTTTAGAATGGGTAGTACTCGGCTGGTGGTGGGAGAGAGGACCTGCGGCAGGTGTGTATCAACTTTCCCTTCGATGCTGTTTAGTACCTATCATGCCGCTATGGACTCGAGAGCACTGCGTTTTTGATTAAGATACGTTTGTCAAAAGTGATGAGTCTGTGATTCGGGCGTCCCTTTAACATCAGATGTCATAGTGAGATCTCCAACCGCAACATCATTTTTTGATGGATAGCTACACTTCGACCGAAGGGTTCATTAATTAACACAAAACCAACTGGTTCTTCTCGATCGCCGGCTATAATAAATTGACCATTGTTCAAAAGTCGATTAAAGGAGACATCAATTATCAACAACATCCTTTCATTTATTCAAACAATGCCTGACAATGAAAGAAACTCATAAGGGCATTCTCCATATAGTGGCCGTCGAGACTGAAACAGTGAATTAGCTGTCAAAACAACGTTTTTATTACTTTTTTTCAACGATTGATTTTTGAACGATTTTCTTATATCGAGATATAAAAATAATAACACAATAGGAAATGTAATAGTTGTTGAAGCTGAATCAAGAAACCGGTTATATATTTCGTTCGAATCGTTCCTTTCGCTGACGTAGGCGTTGTTTTTCCATTCAAAATGTCATGAATAAAATATCAAGTTTTACTCACACGAGATGATCTCAAATAACCGTTCACCGGGTAGAACTGACTTTATTATGACTAATGAATGTGTAATACTTTATTTATATTGTTTTAAATAAGTCAGACTACGATGATGTGCATGGGTATGGAAAGGATTTTTATTAAGTGGTCATGGAACAGTTTTTTTTACATCGAAAGTAGATATGGTCTATTTTAGATATATGTACGGTCTGTCTAATGGAAAGCCTGACGTATGTTGACATGTCTAATGGTACGTAATCAGCAATGCCATCTTTGAAAGCATTATACTACTATGGTCAAAAAGTAATTTGATTTTTTATTAAACTGTTAAGAAAGTTATTACGGCTTTTTAATCATTGAATTGAAATGCACATAATCTCAGCTCAAACAAAACTTTATTAATCGAAATAAAAACCATTACAATCAAAACACGTTTGCCAACGGGAAACAATAATTTTTTTTCTATTGGAACCTTCGGTGTGAAACACTAAACTCAAAGAGATTTACCACTAAACATCGAATAACGTTTTTTTTTTAATTCTCGACGCACGTTTTGTTAACCATGTTAGCATCATCAGGAGATGATTTAATCTAATTCTAAAACTAAACTATGTTCTATTTATATGAGAACCTAATTGCTAACCTACTACCTAGAAAGTGTACTACCTACCTAATGAAGCATGTAAAAAAAAGGATACAACAAAAGAAAAAAAAAGAAAAAAGCAAAAAGGGGAAAAGAGAACAAAAGAAAGAAAAAACGAACAGTGAAGTTTACTGACCCTTACATTAATAACTGAAAAAGTTGACTGAACAAAATAGGTCCTTTATCCTGGTTCATGATTTTCTTTCATTTTTCTATTTTAATGCTTTCATATGAATCCAAAGCCGTATTGTTATTTACACTTTTAACCAGTCTTAAATTACTAATGTCTATATTGTGGTCATGTTTGATTGCATACTGGGTAACACAAGATTTTTTTTTCTCTCATATCTAATGCGGGCAATGTGTTCTTTATATCTCGTTAACATGGATGTTTTTGTTTGCCCAATATACCTTCGATCACAATCTTGACAGCTAATTTCGTAAATCCCCGACTTTCCATGTTGATCTACTTTATCCTTTGGATTACCCAGGACTTCTCTAAATTTATTATATGATTTGTACACAACCTTAATGTCCACTTTTTTTTAAATTTTGTCTTGACCTCGTGTTAATTGGGCATCAAACGGTATTACCATGAATTTATTTTTGTTCTGATCTTTTTGAAAAGTCGAAGATTCTTTCAATAATTTTCTAAACGTAATATTTTCTAAACGTTTTCTAATTAATCTCTCTACAATGTTCTTATTTTAACCGTTCACTTCGGATACCTCCCTAATTAATTTTAATTCTTTGTTATAATTATCTTTGTTTAAAGGAAAATTGATTAATCTATTTACCATCAAACTTAAACTAGCCATCTTATTTTGGAAGCTATGATTCGAATCGTTAGGAATGTATCTCGAAGTGTTGGTGTTTTTTCTAAAAATATTAAAATCTAACCTATTTTTATTGTTTATACTAATTAAAACATCCAGAAATGATAAACTATCATTCTTTTCCAGTTCATGCGTGAATACTATGTTTTGGGAAAAAGTGATTCGATGTTTAGTGGTAAATCTTTTTGAGTTTAATGAGAAACAAGTTTATTTATACCGGTTGCTTAAAATTCCGGAGTCTTGGAGGCGACGAAGTCGTTGAAGGCAGTTTTTATATTTTCTTGATTTCTAAAGCATTTCTCGCACCGGAAATTGTCGAGATGCTTGAAAAAGTGGTAGTCGGTAGGCGAGTCTTACGGATAGTCGACAGTTTCATAGCTCAACTCATACAGTGTTGTCATGGAGAATAATTGGTTCTTTCCTGTTAACCAATACTGGTGTTTTTTGGTGCATTTACTCAATTTGCTATCAGTACTTCTCCGCTGTAATCGTTTCACGCGGGTTGAGGAAGCTGTTACGAATCAGACCACCTGCAAACCACCAAAAAGTCACCATGACCTTATTTTTGTGCATTTTCGGCTTTGGTAAGTATTATGGAGCTTCGTCGCGGTCCAACCTCTGAGCCGATCGTCGCCAATTGTGGTAAAGAATCCATTTTTCATCGCACGTCACAATCCGTTCGAGAAATGGATCGTTTTTATTGCGCAAAGGAAGGGTAGACGACACTTCAAAACGACGATTTTTAAAATTTTCAATCAATTCATGCGATACCCATTTATCGAGCTGTTTGACCTTACCTCCTTATCTCCTGCATATGGTTAGAAATCATCACAGGCGTTACGCCTAATTTTGGGGCAAGCTTCAATGGAACATCCGATAACCGATCACTACGGTTATAACCTTCAAGGCTCTCTTAAATTGTTTAAACCACCATTACGCAGTACGTTCATTTATAGTTTCTGGGCCAAACACATCGTTGATATTGCGAGCTGTTTCGGCAGCTTTTCGGCCAAGTTTGAACTGGAACAAGAATATTGTGCGAATTTGCTTTTTATTTATGTTGCATTTAACGCTCTGAAAAAATTGGCCAAATTATTTCAGAACAAAACTAATACCACAGTTAGATTGAATGAATTAAAATGCGCTTTAAACAGCCTTTAAAGTGATATATAAAGTAAAAGCAATGAAAACATAATTTTATTTGAAAATACAGTATTGAAAATTAAAATATTAAACACCGCAATAACTTTCTTAACAACCTAATAAATAAAACAAGTTATTTTTTTATTCACCCAAATTGCAATGTTGTTGTTTGACATTGTTAACTGTATACATTACTCAAAACGTTTCGTCATACGGACGCTATTTGTGTTGTCTAGTGACTTGAAAATTACTTCTGAGTCAAAAAATTCAATTAATTCGTGAGAATTTCCGTGCGATGATTTACTACGACTTTCGACGTGGATTATCTCAAAAACAGTACATCGATCAACTCACTTCGTCTTTTGGCGATGAAGCATCATTTAAAAACACTGTAAATCACTGGTTTAGTGAATTCGGGGTCGTCCAAAATCGGTTGTTGTGCCAGAAAACATCAATACATTGTGCGAACTGATAAAACCAAGATCGTCATGTAACATACCGTGAGTTTGAAGCATCGCTGGGCATTAGTATGACAAGCATACACTAGATTTTACATGAACTTTTAGCCGTGAAAGAGATTTCTGCGCGTTGGATTTCGCATAATTTGGCAATCGCTCAAATAAGGTTCGTGTCGATTGATAAAAAAAAATGCTCAAAAAATACAATCGTAGTGCGTTATAAGCCGTGTATGACATCTACACAGGTAACGAATCTTGGATATATGCGCATGAACCCGAAAGTAAACAGCAGTCTACAGCATGGGTCTTTCAAAATGAGCCAAATCCAACAAAAGTTGTTCGCGCAAGAAGCGTTTCGAAACAAATGGTCGCCTATTTTTTTGGATAAATGGGCATATTGCTATAGTGCCACTAGATAATCCTAGAACGGTCAATTTTAAATAGTACACAGTCGTAGAACGGTCAATTCTAAATGATACCCAACGATTTGTTTGCCAGAAATCTTAGAAGAAATAAGAAAAAAACAACCAGCTACGCAGAATCATTTTTCACCACGACAACGCGAGCCCTCACCCATCGGTCCGAACAACCCAATATTCGACCGGTCAAAACATCGATTTGATGGATCATCCGCCGTGCAGTCCTGATTTGGCACCCCTTGATTTTTTTTTGTTCCCGTTCGTGAAGAATAAACTACGTGGTCAACGATATTCGACACCAAAAGAAGCGGTTGATGTGTTCAAAATGCATGTTTTGAAGATACCTTAATCAGAGTGGAAAAAATGCTTTGAAAATTGGTTCAAACGTATGCGTAAGTGTATCGGGCATCGCGAAGAATATTTCGAAAAACAATAAGACCACTTTCAATGATAATATTTGCTTTTATTTGTTATTATGGATACATAAATAGCAACTGTGGTACTCGACTTCTGATATTTTTTTCAAAGCGATCAGCGAACTCGCTTGAATGGCATCTGTAAACTCAAAATTGTGTCCACGAAATAGTAGTTTCTGTAGTCGAGGGAACAGGAAAGAGTCATATCTGTTTTATTTTTAGCTAAACGGTTTTTAGCAAAAAATGGACGATTAATTATTGCGGTGTTGGATTGTGCGATATCGTAATGCAAAAAACATTAATTGTTTTGCCCCAAATCTTCCTGGAATATCAACAATATCTCTAATATTTAATCAGCGATCACTCAGTACAATATTCGTGATTTTGAAGATGTTTTATTCATTGGTTGACGTGGAACGCCTTCTTGAACGAGCTTTATCATCAACTGCTTCTCTATCATCACAAAAATTCTTGTACCACTTGTAAATATTTTTTTTCAGTATAGCTTCATTACCCTAACACTTTCTTAACATATTTATTGCATCAGCACAAGAAATTTCGTTTTTTAAATAAAATTTAAAGCAAATTCTTTGCTTGATAAATTTTTCTATTTTAAAAAATCGCTGACAAAAATGTCGGCACAAACAATTACAAAAGACGTTATAGTTACTAACTTAATAAGCTAAATGATATTAAACTTCTGTCAGATGCCAAAAACAGTCATACCAAATTAAAAAACAAATGATAGTGATTATACGTAAAGCGAGTGAATTTTTAAAATAAGTTCCCTTATATTTTGATCGTACTAGTATATCCGATAACCCAAACTTTTTAATTGAATTATATTGCCATGCGTCATTACTCTCTTCGCTCATTTACATCCAATTTACTAAAAATAAGAATGAAGTCAAGGTAAATATAAGTTTGCCGGGAAAGAACGTAGTTATATCGATCTCGATGCGAATAAAAACATATTCAATAATGTAGGTCAGGCGTTCCCAAATGTTTTTGATTCACCCGGACACTTTGTGAATGAAAAATTTTTCATTTGAGAGAACCGTTGTAAAAATATACAACAAACTAATAGGTACCCGGTATATTCCTAGAATAAAATTGTTCATATTATCAAAAAGGTATCAAAAGGGTCTTGATTTATGAAAATAAACGAGTACTATTTGTTAAAATAGTGTGTGATTTGTTTCTGAACTTTTTTACGAAGCCCTCCCTGTCCATGTATGAAATATTTTTCCATCATCTATGGACATTAAAATATATGCTTGTGGATGATTTAGGGCAATATCCAGTTCGTGGAAATGATAAAACAAGTTTATAGTTGAAAAAATGACTATTCTTCCGTAAATTCTTCCTTAAGCTCAACGGAGCTGAGCAACCGGGCTCAGTCCACTCTGCGGTTTGTTGGCGCACTTGGGGATCATGGTGGTAAACCCAAGTCTCATCCATAGTTATAAAACGACGTTTAAAATCTATTTTATTCTTTCGAAAAAATTCCAAATGTTGGTTAGAATGTTTTACTCGAAGTCGTTTTTGATCAGAATTTAACAAATGCGGCACCTATTTTGCCCACAGCTTTCTCAAGCCAAATTCCTTTTTCAAAATATGAAACACCCGTTCAGTTGAGATGTCCATGGCCTTAGCAATTTCACCCAAAGTCAGTAGTCATGTCATGTCATGTCATCCATCACCATATAATGTATAGAATTAATTATTTGTTCAGTAGTTGCACTTATTGGACATCCAGAATGAGGATCATCATCCATGTTTGTACGACTACGTTGAAATTCACCTGCCCAATTACAAACCATTCTTTTGAAGCAGCAGACTCCCCTAATACATTTACCATTTCACTACGAATTTGCATTGCCTTTAAACCTTTTTTTACAAAGAACTTATTCACTGCACGATTTTCAATATTTTTCATTTTATAAAAAAAAACACTGATACGTTTACTCTAAGCTGCTGTTTTTGTACGCATGAATTAACGCATAAGATCAACTTGAAACTTCACATTTGTTCATGTGAACGATACAATTTCAAAATTTAGTAGATTATATAGTTCTTTTACTGCTCTATAGGTGTCGCTCCGTAAAATGTTCAAATAAGATAATATATAAGATTATTGTTATTATTATTATTATTCACGTATGGGTCGTGGTGGACCACGCGAAGTACAATTAAAGGCGTTTGTTGTGGTTAGCCTTCTTTTGCGCCCATACTAATTTCATTCTTTCGCTATGAGCTTTTTTCCTTTCGTCAGACCAAGTTGTTCCAGTCTTCCTACAGTTTTCTCTCTGGCCAACCTTCCAAACGTTAACCTTGTGTCTGAAACAGCCTCTATCCTGTTATCTGTTATATAAGATTATATATTATTTTATTTTCAATTAGCCTAGCAGATATACAGTGGTGGACAATAAAATAACAGTGGTATAAAAAACAACTTTTAAAAACCAAGTTTTCTTTTCTGGTTTATTTACCATAATAAATAATATAATAGGCTAATATTAACTGACCTTTAAATATTTTGTTTACAATATATACAGCGTATTTTATTGCTGTTTATTTTCTTATAGAATTGATTTTCTTCTAATGGTCTTCAGTCGTGAAAAAAAGAGTTTATCACTTTTATACACGTTATCGTGTATCAGTTCTGATAAAGTATGTAGTTATTTTATTAATAAAGCAAAAGCGTTTCCAATAGATGCTGAAGAAAGACGTTTAATTTTGTAATTGATAAGCCAAAACAAATCTTATGCATTTATTACACATGCAGTCAGACGGCCACCATTTTATAACAACTTGAGGTTTAGTTCACAAGTTACAGTGGTTTTACTCACGTTACTCTTGTAATTTTAAAAACAATGGAAATATCTGAGTTTCGTGTGTTAATAAGGCATTGCTTTTTAATGGGAAAAACTACCGTTCAAGCAAAATAATGGCTTGACAAGTATTATTCGCACTCTGCTCCATAGAGACAAATGGTAGAGAAGTGATTTGCTGATTTTAAATGTAGCTGTACAAATATTGTTGACCCTGAATGCTCTGATCGCCCAAATTCGGCAGTTAATCCAGAAAACATAAAAACAGTCTACAAAATAGATTTAGCCGATCGTAAATTGAAGTTATGTGAGGTAGCTGACACTTTAAAGATATCAGAAGGCAGTGTATTTACCATTTTGTATGAACATTTGTCCATGAGAAAGCTCTGTTCGAAGTGGATTCCGCATTTACTCACAGTCGATCAAAATCAGCAATACGTCGACGATTCAGCGCACTGTTTGGAGCTATTTCAGCGCAATAAAAAGGATTTTTTCATGCAGTATATGGCAATGGATGAAACATGGACCCATCACTATACTCCACAGCCAAATCGGCAGTCAGTTGAGCGGACAGTAACTGGCGAAAGCTGCCCAAAGCGTCCAAAAATGCAAATATCAGCTGGTAAGGTTTTGGCATCCGTAGTTTGGGATGTGCCAGGTTGATTCATTGATTACATTGACAAAGGAAGAACAGCGAATAATATATGGCATTCTTGGTAAGTTTGAAGGGAGAAATTGCCAAAAAACGACCTCAAATGAAGAAGAAAAAAGTGCTCTTTATACTCAGGATCTGGCTCCCAGCGACTACTACCTGTTTGCAGACATAAAAAGATAGCTCCAGGGAAAGAGATTTGGCTCCAATGATGAAGTGATTGCCGAAACTGAAGCCTATTTTGCGACCAAAGATAAATCGTTCTACAAAACCGGCATCGAAATGTTAGAGACGCGTTGGAATCAATGTATCACGGTTGAAGGAGAATCTAGATAAATAAAGTCAAATTTTGCCTAAAAGTTGTTGTTTTATTAATCATCCTACGAACTTATTGAGTGATATATTATATATAGTAGTATAAATGAAAAAATATATAAATCTTCCTTGAACAGAAGCCTCATTAAATTAAAAATCAGAACTAATTAGATCTCTGCTTATCTAATTATCTAAAAGCTCGAAAACACACCATAGGAATTAGGACACCATGCCACAGTGTCTAATTTAATTACAAACAATGAAATTTTTAGTTCTTTTTGTCCTTTATGCGCGATCATCTATTATGAAGAAACAAGATTTATAATACAATAGCGATTTTTGTGGCCGTTATCGAGATAAACAATAGATCAAAAGTATAACGTCAATTTGCTTTAAACGCAACGGCGAAAAAGGAAAATATAACCCAAATGTTTACTAGAAGGTAACTAATTTTCGAGAAACGGAACGTATAGTAACGCACGTTAAATATACGGTAATATTTTAAGTACTCGTTCTTTATTGTAGTATTAATTTAGAATGACATGTACCATTAAAAACGGTAAACAATGCTTATAACCGTGTACGTATTATAAAACTAGATTTGTAACTAAGAACCAAGTAATGGGTTTATTTACTTCCTTATACAAGCAATTCCCAAAACGACATGCAAAATATTTAAAGGGTATTATGCTGCTGCTTGTATAGGCAGTTTCGCAATGTTGTATATAATATCAAGAAAAATATGATCACATAACTGCTAGGCTAATTGAAAAGTTCGCGGAGTGGAAATGATAAAACAAATTTATAGTTGAAAAAATAACTTTATTCTTCTGTGTATTCGTCCTTAAGCTCAATACATTTTTTCCAGAGGTTATCCAATTCATTTATTCCATCTCCGAAGTGATTCTCTGGGAGTCTTTCAAAATGCTCATCGCGGCTGCTGTCACTGCTTCATTTGATGAAAAACGCTTGTCACATAGGAATTTTTTAATATTTGGGAACAGATGAAAGTCCGAGGGGGGCAGATCTGGTGAATATGGGGGATGCTGCAACAATTTGTAGTGTAACTCCTTCAAGTTGGCCACTGCCAGAACACCTCTGTGAACCCGTGCATTGTCTTGATGAAAAATGATTTTTTACTTCGCTAAAACAAGTCTTTTCTCACGAATTTTTCCATCCAATTGGTCCAAAAGGTTTGAGTAATACTGTCCTGTTATTCTTTACCGGTTTGAAGGTAATCAATTAACAAATGCCTTTTGCATTCCAAAAAAATTGATGTCATAACCTTTTTGGTTGATTTTGACCCCTTTGGCTAGTTCAGGATCATATTGGTAAACCCAAGACTCACCCATAATTACAAATACAGAATTCCAAATGTTGGTTAGAAAGTTTTAACAAATGCGATACTCATCTTGAATATATCTTTTTCAAGCCCAATTCCTTTTTCAACAAAAGAAACAACCGTTCATTTGAGATATCCGTGGCCTTAGAAATTTCACTCAATCAATTGTCTGTCATTCATAACCATATCATGTATAGAATTAATTATTTGTTCACTAGTTGCTCTTATTGGACTTCCAGAACGAGAATCTTCATCCAGGCTTGTACGACCACATTGAAACTCACCTGCTCACTTACAAACCATTGTTTTGAAGGAGTAGACTCCCCTAATACATTTATTGTTTCTCTATGAGTTTCCATTGTATTTACACCTTCTTTTACAAACCATTGTTTTGATGGAGCAGACTCCCCTAATACATTTATTGTTCCTCTATTAGTTTCCATTGTATTTAAACCATTTTTTACAAAGAGTTTAATCGCTGCACTATTTTCAATATTTTCCATTTCAAAAATAACATTGATAAGTTTACTTTAAGTTGCAGTTTTTGTACGAATTAATTGACAGTTGGTCTTGAAACTTCACATACGTTCTTATGAAGGATTAAACTTCAAAATGTAGTAGATTATATAGTTCTTTTACTGTGTATAGGTGCCGCTCCGCGAACTTTTCAATTCGCCTAGTAAAAAAAAACTAAGCCACATACTCTACTGCAATTTTTTATGACACATAGATTTTAGTGCATAATTTTGTATTTTGTTTTATACGTTATGAAGGTATTTATTTCTTCATTTTTTTCTTTGTCTCCCAGCGATAAGTGACTACTGGCCGAATGAGTGTTCTATGAATTTTGAGTTTTATGACATTTCACGTCCCTTTGAATGAGTGTAGATTTATTTGATAATACAATTTCTGATTTCTTCTATGATGTTAATGCTTTCGTCTAGTTTGCTTCCCAGATAAGTAAATTCGTTCGCTATTTGAATGCTGTCATCGCAAATTGTCCAGTTTTATTTGTTCTTGTCGGTCCCTTTCTAGGATGTTTTTAGTGTGATCCTATATTTATTTATATACCGGCTCTTTTGACTTTCGTCTTAATTTTAGCATATTAATAATATATATTTAGGTCAAATACATACCGTACTAAAGGGTCTTTCAAATAGAACGTTTTCAAGAAAGAAAATTCAGAATTTGCATCGATTTAAAAAAACTTTTTATTGATAATTGAAGCATAGTGTATGACATTGAAACACGAATGGCAATATCTGCCACATGGCCACCTCTTGTAGCTCTTCAGACGCTCACCCTTTTGTCAAAATTTTGGATGATATTTTGGCATAACCGTGGTTCTTTCTCACCAATGACTCGAATAATTTCGTCCTTTAGTTTAGAAATCGATTGTGGATTGTTCTTATAGACCTGGCTTTTCACTTAACCCCAAAGAAAATAGTCGCAACTGTGTCAAATCACATGATCTTGGTGGTCAATTAACATCACCGTTTCTTGCAATAACTCGACCATAAAATTTTTGTCTTAATAAATCAATTGTTTCATTAGCAGAGTGTAGCGCCATCCTATTAGAACCATTTATCCTCCAGATCAATATTATTCAATTCAACTCACAAAAATCCAGTTTTCATCTCACGATATCGAAAACCACAGTTACAGCTTCACTAGCAGCATTTTGAAAGAAATACCGTCCTATTACACCTCCTGACCATAATGCACACCAAGGAGTGATTCGTTTAGGATGTAAAGGTTTCTCATGAATCAATTGTGGATTTTCCTCACCCCAAATGCGACAATTTTGTTTATTAACGTTGCCACCAGTTTCAAAATATGCTTCATCTGAAAAGATAATTTTTGAGAATAGTCATTTGTTTGTTCTGTAATCCAATTGCCAAATGCGTGACGTTTTGAATGATTCGGTGGCTTTAGTTCCTGTGATATTTGAACTTTATATGCCTTCAGAGCTAAATTCGTTCGTAAACTACGCCATTTTGTGGATTCACTGAGTCCAAATTGTTGTGAACGTCGACTGATGGAAATTTGTGGTTCTTCAGTAACACTTTCACGTACCAAATCAATATACCCTTGTAAACAACCACTACGACTCTATATTGCTCTTCTTTTATCTTGCACTGAACCTGTTTCTTGAAGTTTTCGAACAATTCGATTCGATAGTGGTAAATATCACATAATTTTTTAAAAACATTTTCATACAATAATTCAAAAATTTTAACGCGTTATTATATTATGCACGACTTAATTTTTATAAATGTTGTACAAAACACTTCTGAAATGAGACTAGACTTCGGCAAATTCACAAACCCTTCTGTGTTTTATTCAAGAATTAAAATAAATTTGATAGACTAAATTTGATAGACCCGGCATTTTTTTATCACTGTTCCATTTACGTCTTCCTGTTTCGCTGGTGACTTTGTCCAATCCACATCCTCTTCTGGCTTAGGATAATAACAAAAGTTATCTAACGCAAAAGTACTCCATGACGGAAAATCCAAATCAAAAATTGTCCGCATTTTGATGACTCACTCTGTATGTTTATAATTTAAAATGATCTATTCTTCACCTTTCTCCCTTACTTTAACTTAATCTGACCAAGAAATAAAAGAAACTTAACATTTACAATGTATTTCAAATGTGTTGATGACTAACATGTGTTGCGTTGAACACCTGGTTAATTTTAAAGATCAAGGATATTTTCAACGAAAGTTAATGAAATCAATGAACCGAAAATAAAAGGGTTCATTTTTGTCTATAATATATATTTGCAAAAACTTTTGATGTTTTCAAATAGTGCTGTTCTAATTGAAAAGCCACGTTTATGATGCCTGAAATTAATGAAAGAGATAATTTTGTATACAAAACATATATGAGAGCTGATTCAATATTGACATTTACTTGTTTTACGGGTGATTAGTTAATGTTTGTTTTGTATGACTCATAATATATAGATATTAGATATTACAATAGAACAATTATACAAAATATATATTCTTTTATATCAGGTTCTATTTTGTCCGTAACAACTGTGTTAAGGGCAATTAAAAAATGTTTTCACGATGCATTTCTTCACTTGATTGATTTTAAGCTTCAGTTGTATGGGATTTAAAGTACTGAATTAATGATATTTACCTTGCGCCATCATTAAATGTGAGTGAATCATCATGTTATTTAGTGTATAAACAACGGTCTTAATAGGTATTACTATTGGGGTGACAACTATATTTGTTTCATAAGGGAACTAAGCGTTGTTGCTTATGGCTTATAGGGGTACACGCAGTTTTGAACCAACAGCGACAAAATTCACGTACTGGCAAAATTCCTTTCGGTAAACGACAACACCCGCTACCTTGATACAATTATTTGTCGTCCATAGTTAAAATAAATCAGTTAAGAACAGGCATCATTTATCAATTTAAATACAGTCCACATTCAGTAATTGGGTGCCACATTTAGTCCCATCGAACTGGATTTGACTTTTATGCGAATATTTTTTGGTCCTTCGAGCTGGATCTAACATTGGTGCTAATATTTTTTGGTCCTATCGAGTCGGATCAAACATGTGTATTAGCAATTTTGGTCCTTCGAGCCGGATCTAATATTGGTGCGAACATTTTTTGCTTCTATCGAGTCAGATATAATAGTTGTCCTACCACCCACTATATGTCAGGATATTAAAATATATACTTTTGAAGATTTATCAGGTCAAGAGTGAAAACTTAATCTGTAATAATCTATGTATCACTGAAATTATGCGACGTACGTTTCACTAACCAAGATAGCATTATCAGGAGATGATTAAAACTGACGTTTATACTTTTTATACGTTGTAACATTTTCTTGTTAATTAGTATGTATGCAATCTGTTATTGTAATGATGGAAAATTATATTTGTTTATATAAATTGTTAACAAATAAGATACATATCTTTTGTTATAGATTTTCATATTTCATTTATAATTCTTTAGAGTGATTTGAAAAGACAATTAGAGCAAAATTCACCAATTTTTACTGGGAAATAAATTAGAGCGATTTTCAAATTTTGATCGATTCTGACGAATACATTAATTCAAGTAGTCGATAATTCGCGAAATGCTTATAACCGTGCACGTATTTTAAAACTAGTTTTGTAACTAAAAACCAAGTAATGGGTTTATTTACTTCTTGATACAAGCAATTCCCAAAAACGACATACAAAATATTTAAACGGTATTATGCTGCTGCTTGTACAGGCAGTTTCGCAATGTTGTATATAATATCAAGAAAAATATGATCACATAACTCTAGGCTAATTGAAAAGTTCGCGGAGTACAAATGATAAAGCAAGTTTATAGTTGAAAAAATGACTTTATTCTTCCGTATATTCTCCCTTAAGCTCAATACATTTTTTTCAGAGGTTCTCTAATTCATTTATTCCATCTCTGAAGTGATTTTTCTGAGAGTTTTTTAAAATATTCATCTATGGCTAGTATAACTGCTTCAGTTGATGAAAAACGCTTGCCACGTAGGAATTTTTGAAGTTTGGGAACAGATGAAAGTTAGAGGGGGCCAGATCTGGTGAATATGGATGCTCCAGCAATTCGTAATGTAACTCCTTCAATTTACCCATTACAAGAACACATTTGTGAGCTTGTGCAATGTCTTGAAGAAAAATCATTTTTTCTTCGCTAAACCAGGTCTTTCCATCACGAATTTTTCCATCCAATTTATCCAAAAGATTTGAGTAATATTATCTTGTTTTTGTTTTACGGGTTTGAAGATAATCAATTAACAAAATGTCTTTTAATGTATAATGTATGTCCTAAATTAACTCCAATAAAAGTGTAACATTGGGTACATAGGCATAAACAGCTGTAATATCTTAGTTTAAAGTAGTGTTTGATAATGTAAACATTGTTTTATGAAACTATAGTCATACAAAGTTAAAAAATAAAAGTGATAGATAACAAAGTAAAGAATTGTTTTATTCGGTTTAAAAATGAACTATCACAAAGTAACGGACAAATCAATCAATAAATAAAAACATGGTGTGACTTCCCAGCCCCCTGGTTTACCCAATTTGAATCCTTATGACTATTCCCAAGATTGAGAATTCATCTCAAAAGACACTATTTTGGGACACTGGACAACTTTAAAAGGTTGTAACCCACCAGCTGAAGGCGGTTCCAGTATCTGAGTTCTAGATACTGGATTCGATGGACGAAGTTTAACTTCAAATGTGTTTGGACAAATTGCATTAAAAAATTGTAACGTCATTAGTTCAAATATATCGAATTGTAAAGGAAGTACGTTGAACATTTTAAAAAATGAAAAATATTGTGGTTTTTTTAACATGCATTATATTATTGTATTGTAAAAACATGCATTGTATTATATTTAAATACTCGACATAAAAATCTTTGTAATATTCTTCGCCATTGCTTAACCATGTTTCAACATAGCTTTCTTTTTCAGTTCTATTAAATTATATAATTCTATTATAATAGCTGCAGATATAAGATCCTTAAAAAGATAAAAATTTTCAACAAAATTTTGCAAATATCTTCTGATGAAACAATTATACATAATAGTGATTTGGAGACATGACACTTTTAATTCTGGTACTGTTCGTTAACACTTTAAATATTAGTGCTATCGGTTTCCTCAGACTTGTGATTAATATTTGTTGGAAGTTGCTGAAGTAGAAGTATGAATAAAGTAGCAAAGGGCTAGATTTTGCTTAGGTATCCACTGCTCTACAGTAATCTGTATTTAACTGAATCATAAGTGAGAATACAGTACCTGCTGAGCGATCATTTTGGAATGTATAGAGGATTGCGACAAGGACCCATTCTCTCTTCTGTACTATTCAACCTGTATGGAGAGTGTATCATCTGAAAACCAACTTACGATTGGGACGGTAGTGTATGTATCGGGGGAAAGAGAATGACGTGGACTTAACAATAAACTTAGCAACAACCAAGATAATGTAGTCAATAGGTTACTAGAGGCGGAGACCGGACCATAGACGTAATTGAAGTGGTTAAGGGCTTTATATACCTGGGTGCAAAAATATCAAACACAGGTAGCTGCGAGCCTGAAATAAGAAGAATAATTGCTGTGGGAAAAACCGCCAGCACCAAATTGACACATATGCATGTCAATTGGTCAAGACCACGGAATAAACAAAAACACTAAAATGAAGTTGGTAAGAACACTCATATTTCCTATTGTAATCTATGCCGCCGAGTCTTGGATGTTAAAAATAGCGGATAAAAGGCGTATTGATGCCTTAGAAATGTTCACATGGAGGCGTATATTCAGGATCTCGTGGACCGAGAAACTAATAAATGAATTAGTGAAACCATTTTGGCTAAATTCAAGTATTTCGGCCACATTATGCGAAGAGAGGATGATTCCCTTGAAAAGCTGGTTGTGCAGGGAAAAATAGAGGGAGAAAGGCCTCGAGGAAAAACACCCACACCTTACGTTGGCTAAATTTCAGGGCTGACAATGTCTCTGTATATCACTGCATACGAACGGCCGAAGACCGAGAAGAATGGCGAGACAAGGTCCAACATATATGTCATGATGCTCGGACAGAAGAACACCCAAACGTTACGTTGGCCAAATCCTCGGGGGTGACAAATGTCTCTGTATATCACTGCATACGAACGGCCGAAAACCGGGAAAAAATGCCGAGACAAGGTCCAGCATATATGATCATATACATACTGCACTGTCATGATGCTCGGAGACGAGAAGTACGATTAGAAAAAAATTACTTCGACGGCCAAATATATTATAAAGAATATTAAAAAGCTATTGATTTGTAAAATGATTAGTTAATTTTCTCCATAAAGACCACAGTATTCTTATTATTTTATTACTAATTTATATTAATTAAAAAATTCATCACTTTTCATTTATATTCTTTTCAAGCAATTAAAAAAAAAGAACAAACAACAGAATTATACAAAACGTTCATTTTATTGCTCACGTATGACGTAAGACATACCACACGGAATCAACAATTATATCTCGTCGAGTTTATTCAAAATCTGACAGAATACATTTTTGAAAAGGTAAAAAGCAAGCGTGAGTCAGCGACCGTGATTGTTGTTTCGCCATAAGTAACCGGATTTTGTTTGACCCTGTCTCGATCTAAAATACTTCGAACAAAAGACGACAAACCACTCTCAATCGTTGACTTTGCAGCAATGGCGGAATAGTTGTTCAGCGGTTCCTGATAAATATGTCTTGTAGTTAATGCCTTGTAAATATGCTTTTTTTGTAAAACTTGGACAGGGCATTATACACGGTCAGCAATTGATTGCTAAATCTTTTGCTACCGTTGATGTATCAACCAAAGTGATTCACTATGATCAAAAATTAAGGTGACTCTTTAAATAACATGCAAAATCTTTTTATTAATTCATCCAATTTTTTTTTCTAGTAATCCTAATATCTCCTAGTAATCATTTTATCTCAAAGTAATCCCCTCTCACTGGAACACACCTATTCCAGCGTTTTTTCCATTTTTCGAAACAGTTTTTATAGTCGACTTCTAGTATTTCCATCAGAGCAGCCAGAAAATCCCCAAAAAGAGAATCCCCAAAACAATTACTGAAAAGTAGCCCAGGAGAGGTAGGTCAATACATTATCATTTGACTGCAATATACTTGCTGATGTCATCAGTCCATCTTACTTTCGGCTTCTTCGTTGACGTTTGTGATCAAGCAGTATTCAGTGCAGAATTGCCCTGGTCCACCTGTCGTCACATCGCCTCGTTATAGAGCGTCTCTCGAGAAATAAAGCCATTATAGTGCGTTTCAAGATATATCGTTGACCGATTAGCTGCAATAAACTTTTAACAATCTCTGCCGTAACGAAACCCGACAAAGTTGCAAGAAAGGTAAACAGGGCCGGGCTTAATAAAATAATAGGTAAAAACATAAAATTAATATTATACCTGGTTTAGTTGTTTCGAAATATTATAGTTTAGTTTTCATTCTTTTCTTAAAGTTCTTTTCTCAGTTCTATAATTTCGATCGTATTTTTTGTTATTCTAAAAGAGCTAAAAATGTGATAATGATCAGCAATTGATTGCTAAATCTTTTGCTACCGTTGATGTATCAACCAAAGTGATTCACTATGATCAAAAATGAAGGTGACTCTTTAAATAACATGCAAAATCTTTTTATTAATTCATCCAATTTTTTTTTCTAGTAATCCTAATATCTCCTAGTAATCATTTTATCTCAAAGTAATCCCCTCTCACTGGAACACACCTATTCCAGCGTTTTTTCCATTTTTCGAAACAGTTTTTATAGTCGACTTCTAGTATTTCCATCAGAGCAGCCAGAAAACTCTTTTGAATGGCTTCTAACACATCGGTCAATAGGTCTCCGGTCTTACATATAGATGTCGTCACTTACGAAAAATCATTATCAGTGGTCGATTGTGCCAACCTTCAAAATTTTATGACAATCTGTCTACTAGTTTCTGAGTTGTTATGCTTTAAGTGACGCTACTTTTGTTATTTTCAAAACAACGGAAAAAAAGAATTTCTTATGTTGCTTAAGCATTGTTTTTTGATGAAAAAAAAATACAGTTGAAAGCAAAAAATTGGCTTGATAGACATTACCCGGACTCTGCCCCTGGAAAATCAACCATAACTGATTGGAATACTGAATTCAAAAATGGCCGTACAAGCACCGATGATGCTGAACGTTCTGGACGTCCAAATAAGGTGGTTACACCAGACAACATCAGAAAAATTTACAACATTATTTCGCAAAACCGTAAAATAAAGCTCCATGAGATAGATAGAGCTGATGGTGAAAGCCGTCCAAAGCGACCAAAAACTCAACTATCGGCAGGCAAGGTATATTGTTCATCGATTATCTCGAGAGAAGTAAAACCATCAATAGCGAATATTACATAGCGTTATTGGAAGGACGAGTTCACAAAAAAGGCTCCAAATGAACAAAAAAAAGTGCTGCTTCACCAAGACAATACACCGTGTCACAAGTTATTGGCAACGATGGCTAAATTGCATGAATTGCACTTCGAATTGCTTCATCGTCCACCGTATTCTCCAGATCTGACCCCCAGCGACTATTTCCTGTTCTCACATCAAAAAAATGTCCGCTGGAAAGAAATTTTGCTCCAATAAAAAGGTAATTGCCGAAACTGAAGGATATTTTGAAGGCAAACAGAAATCGTTCTATAAAAAAGGTGTAGAAATGTTAGAAACGCGTTGGAATGATTGTATTGCTCTTAATTGATCAATAAGTCCACGGTCTGACAATCCTTTTTCTGTAATAAATAATCACTGAGAAATTTGTCTCCGTTTTGTTTTTGTTTTTGTTTTTTATCCAGTGATTCTTTATTTAAATAAGAACAGATATTTTTGATACTTTTTGAGTTTTAGATCGTAGCGAAAAACCCAAAAAAAGACAAACAATATATGAACACGCCACAATAATTTAGACAATAAAAAGATATGATTTAAAACTTCTGCCAGATGTCAAACAAAAGTTAACTCACTTTTTAACAATAGTAGTACAATATTGATATCGGCAGATATCACAGAGACGACGGAGATGGAGAGAGGAATAAACCAGGAATTATAAGATCTTTTTAAGGAACCAGATATCAGAGGGATGTAGGAGGATCGAATCCCCAAAACAATTACTGAAAAGTAGCCCAGGAGAGGTAGGTCAATACATTATCATTTGACTGCAATATACTTGCTGATGTCATCAGTCCATCTTACTTTCGGCTTCTTCGTTGACGTTTGTGATCAAGCAGTATTCAGTGCAGAATTGCCCTGGTCCACCTGTCGTCACATCGCCTCGTTATAGAGCGTCTCTCGAGAAATAAAGCCGTTATAGTGCGTTTCAAGATATATCGTTGACCGATTAGCTGCAATAAACTTTTAACAACCTCTGCCGTAACGAAACCCGACAAAGTTGCATGAAAGGTAAACAGGGCCGGGCTTAATAAAATAATAGGTAAAAACATAAAATTAATATTATATCTGGTTTAGTTGTTTCGAAATATTATAGTTTAGTTTTCATTCTTTTCTTAAAGTTCTTTTCTCAGTTCTATAATTTCGATCGTATTTTTTGTTATTCCAAAAGAGCTAAAAATGTGATAATGATCATTCTGCCTCCGGTAGTGCTAATTTTAAAAAAACACATTTATCACCCGATGGTAAGCAAATTGCTAAAAATGTGTGTTTCTTTATTGAATAGGGGGCTTATAGTTCCGAGGATCGATGAGTTCCAAATTGTTTACGGTTATCCTCCAAAAATATTAAACGTTCATCTTTGGACTACCATGATAACACCACAACAGAACTTTTTGAAGATTTGATTATAAATAGCCTTTTGCCCAATGTGCCTAAATAAAGCGTAATGGTAATGGACAATACTAGTTTTCATAACCGCCAAAAAAATTAATTAATTTCCTAATGCAAATAACACTAAATTGGAGATTCAGAGCTATATGTTAAAAAACGATATATACCTCGATAATATATATAAAAATGTCATCTTCTACAAATATTAAAGACATTTAATATTAAAAAGGAATATGTATGTGATACCATTGCTGCCGATATAGGACATACGGTTGTACGCCTTCGTCTGTATTGCTGTATTCTTAATCCAATTGAGCATATGTGGCATTAGGTAAAATCCAATGTCAGAGCAGAAAACATTTCTCCAACTCTAAGTGCATATGCTGCAATATTAATTAGGAAGGTTGTAGATGGTATTCCCAAAGAAAGTTGCATAAATTCGATTAACTATGTTATTAAAATAGAAGATTCCTATGTATCATTTACTAATAATATAGAACCACTTATTATTAATCTAGATCAAAGTGACAGTGAGAGCGAAATAGAATTTAATGTATAATTAAAGTTATAATTTTTATTGTACTAATAGATACATTTATTTATTTATTTATTTTTATTGTACTACGACACCTTAAAAAACGACACCTTATACTGACAGGCAGATTGTCGGAATTTAAAAAACGACCCATTTAAATCGTCTACCGAAATTAAAATTGAACTGGGGTTAGAAATAAGTTCAAGAACAATTCGAAGAAGGCTTCAGACAAGTAATTTACACGGCAGAGCAATCAGAAAAGTCCCTTTGTTAACCGCCAAGAATGGAAAACAACTTTTAAAGTTTGGCAAAGGTCAGTTAAATTGGTATGGTTGACAGGAACTCAAGAAATGGCCCAGTATTTTATGGAGCGATGAAACAAAAATAAATTTAAAAGGTTCTGATGGTAGGCGATATGTTAGATTACCCAACCAAGAATTATTTCCAAAACATACTATTAACAGTCTAAGGCATTGAGGCTGAAATATAAAGCTTTTTCGTCGTATGGTGTACTACGAATTTACTGGATTGAAAAAAAACATGCACCAAAATGAGTATATCCACATTCTTCAGGGAGTCATGCTGCCTTTTGCATAAGAAATATGTCGCTAGTATGGAAATATGAACACGATAATAATCCAAAACATACTGCTAGAAAAATAAAAAATATTTTTAGTGACGATAAAGGGATTTATTACCGTACCCTTTTCATTCGCCGAACCTCAATTCCATTGACAACTTGTGAACTTACCTTGAGAAACAAGTTTGAAGTTTGGGAGGTGATTAAAAAAGAATGGGAATCTATATCATTATAAACCTGTCAAAGACTTGTAAACTATATGCCCAAAAGATGCCTCGAAATAATAAATGTCTAAAATAAATAATAAAGGTATAAGGTCATAAACCTAAGTATTAAATGTTATAAAATGTTTATGTGTTATTTAGTGTTTTTGTTAACTTTTAAATAGTATGTATTGTACTTGTTTCTTGGTTGGTTATATTTTTATGACCACATTATCAATTATTTTTTCTAAATTTTTGTTAAATATTATGTTTAATATTTTTTTAAAACTAAGTTTGATATTGTGTTTTCCCTTTTTTGTTATATATTTATATTATACAGTTATTGCACTAATTACGTATGCTATTGAAACTTTATTTGTCAAACAGTGTATGCTATTGTCACGGCTCTATTTCTCTGTCCACCACACACACACACACACACACACATGCCAACCACCACACTCTGGCCAACCTCCCAATCGTTAACCTTGTGTCTGAAACAGTTTCTATCCTCAATTTCACTTTGTGTAATATTTGCTGATCTTAGGTCCTCTTTAATTGCAGCAATCCATTTAATCGTTTCTATTTTAGCTCTACACCTATTTTCATAAAATTCAACTATTTGTCTACTCGGATTCATCCGTTTTATGTGTCCGAAAAACGTAAGTCTTCTTTTTTTCATATTGCTATGCATATCTATGTATTGTTTGATGTCTTGGTTTCCTCGATGTCTTTTTTTCTATTCAAAATGAGCGTTTCTGCGCCTTATAGACTGTCTGGCTTAATAACTGTGTGTAATGTCTCAGTTTTTTATTTTTAGATATGCATTTTTTGTTGTAAATATTTTGTGATTGATTGATTGATTGATTTCCATTTTTTGACATCTAACCTTATTGGCCGCTTTTTCCAACCCATCTTCCATGATTATTTCACCCAAATGTTTAAATTTGTTTTTAGAAATGGTATCCTTAGTGTGTTGCAGGTCATGTATTGTGTCTTTTCATAGGAAATTTGGAGTCCTACCTTTTCTGCTGCTTCTGTTAGGATTTCAATTTGTTTTTGTGCCGTTAATATATCTTGAGCTAAAATTGCTAGATCATCAGCAAATGCCAGACAATCTATTTTGAGGTTGGGTTTCCCCAGTTTAATGGGCAGGTCAATATTCGGGGCTGATTTTTTCACACACCACTCCTGTATTACTTTTTCTAGAACACAGTTAAATAAGAGTGGCGAGAGTCCATCCCCTTGTCTTACTCCAGATTTAATTTTAAAAGACTCTGAGATGTCACTCATGAATATAACTTTTGACCTTGTTAGTTAGTGTTGCTTTAATAATTGCCAACGTTTTCGTGGATTATGGATTAGGGCATGTTTCCAGTCTTTCGGAATCCGTTCAGTTCGCCAAACTTGTAGAATTTTGGTTAATTCCTGGATTGTACCTGGACCAGTGGATTTTAAAAGTTCAACAATGATTCCATCTTCACCAGAAGCCTTGTTATTTTTAAGTTGTATATATATATATATATATATATATATATATATATATATATATATATATATATATATATATATATATGTAAATTCTTTATTCTCGACCGTGCAAATAGTAAAGGAGTAGAATCTCGGGTAAGCGGTCTGTTTTTTTGAACTAATACTACGATTTCATTCTTTGATAAACCTCAATATATTTCGTCAGAATTTTTTCTTGCTTTTTCAGAATAACATCTACAAAAATGTCATATTACAAATAAAACTAAACAATAAATATATAATGCCGGACTTGCAATGTTTAAAATTCAGTTGAAATGCTAAAATATATATAATAAAACATTTAAAACATATTATATATATTTTAACAACTGAACTTTTCAACTGAATTTTAAGCATTTGAAGTCCGGCGGTTTTTCCCCCTGCTAAAAACATGAAAACATATGAAACGAAGAAAATTGTTAACGAACATTATTTCTGTAAAAAACAGTATTCTATCCATTTGTGCACCGACTTCCTCTACGATGAAAATTACGGTTCGTAGTCGTGAATCGTGACCTATGACTTGCCGGATCGCTCACGCCGTTCAGCTTTCTTACCTCAAACAATGAATTCCGGAGTTGCTCAAACCAAAAGATCGGAACGTTGTTGGCTGATTTGTGATGGCCTCGTACGTGGTTTATGGTTTGTACGTGGAAAAAATACGTCGAACAAAAACAATGCCGAAAGAAAAAACAACGGTTTTAAACAAGCCAATTTATCAGTCGATGAATTACTGAGGTGGTAACTTTATTTGAATACGTTATGGATGATGAAACTCACATGTTATAGTGAGTGAGTGAGATATACATATATCTGAAAAATCTTTTTTTTTATACGGGGAGCGGCAGATAAACGGGCCATTATAAACATTCAGAAACTAAACAAAAATTTTATTTAAAAAATATAAATATACCATGTAACAGAAGAAAAACACATTTTATTTTTCAAAGAAAACACCCGAATGGTGACCTCCATGTCTTCCTAAACACTCTTTCAATTTTAACCCCATATCACCCATTACATGTCGTTTTATTTCTACTGGAATTCGAGTTATTTCTTATTGAATTTTGAGTTTCAACTCTGCAGGCAGTATTTTGTGAGCGCTCAATGTAGACTTCAAGTAACTCTACATATAAAAATCACATGTCGTTAAATCTAGTTATCTTGCTGACCAAAGCGTCGCCAAATTTGAAGATAACATGATTAGAAAACGCCTTTTATATATCCTACCGATGTGAGCAATCACGCAATCTTCCTGGAACTGTGTATCATCATTAACAAAGGGAAACCTGGTTAATTGTTGTGTCAAAAATGTCTCGATTATGTGAACATAGCGGGCAGATGTAACATTAGTTGTATTTAAGTAGTAAAAAGTAAGGACAAATAATGCTAAAGAAGATATTGCATACCACACTGTAACCATGTAACACTGTGCGGTTTAAGAGTTTCTTGTGCAGAATTTATACGAAACCAATATATCAAAAATTTTATTTCTTTGCGGGCGGTAAAATTGTAAATTTCTTTTTCATACAATATTACATACAATTCATACAATTTTTCGTCAGATCGTCAGAAGATGTATAATTTCTTAGAGTGACAATTGAAAGGAAATTGGATTGGATGGCCCATATTGAGAGACTCGCAGTAAGGCTTGCTAAATATTGTTATGCCTTAAGAGTAATTTCTAACAATATTCGTACCGATGCAGTATTGTCGGCGTGTCATGCATTTGTTGGGTCTAGGATGAGCTATGGTTTAATTTTTGGGAATTTTTGGAAATTTCTCTGAAATACGGAGAATTTTTTTGCTTCAGAAGAGATGTCTTAGATCAATTATCAATATGAGATATATTGATAGATGTAGACAGGTTTTTAAGGAACAATGAATATTGACCTTCATCGGTATGTATGTTCTCAGCTCTTTTATATTTGGTTATAATAACAAAGAACTTGTTTTCGAAGTATGGAGATACTTATCCAACGAGATTTAAATTAGATCCATTACCTCAAAAATATAATTTTAGTTATATTCAAAAAATGCGAATTTTATGGTTATAAAGATATACAATAGTTTTTCGGATAGTATTCGTACTCTACCCAAAAATAAAGTACAATATGTGTTAAAGGAGTATTTATTTGAAAAATGTATTTTACTCACTGGATAGCTTTTTTAATGACACCCGCGGATCTCAGTTGATATAAGTGCTTTTCTATAGTGTAATGGTAATAATTTGTGAATTATCATAATTACATGTACAATTTTTTTTTCCTTTTTGTACAGTGTTTTTTAGGTAGTTTCGCTTTTGTATTTTTTCTTTTTGTAGCTTTTTGTCTTTTTTGAAAAGTACTTTTTCAAAAATGTATCATTTTTAGAAGAGACTAGAGACTTGAAGACTTAATAAATAACTTTAGTTTATTTATTATTTCTTCAACTTAATTCTGGGTAATTCTAAGTTTTATCGACTGCTGAATCTATTCGAATCAGAGATTTTTCCCGCCGTACAGTTATTTTAAGCGCTATCTTTCGATAACGGATATACGAACCTACTCTGATTATAACCTGAAAAATCAGCTTAAGACGCGATGTTGCTTGTAAAGCAACATTTGAGCCAATGCCTTCATTTCGCCTTACTAAAAAAAACTATCACGGAATCTCAGGGCATGATTTGTAGAGGTGCGATCCCAACAATTTCGAAATGGAAATTTTGAGTTGAATATATGGGACACCTAAAAAAAAGGAGGATGAAGAATTGGAAACATTGCTGGGAGAAAAATCTTGGAAAAAATTGCTCGTATGGGAGCTAAGATTTGACTAGAGAAAATTTAAGAGAGCCGTTGGGTCTTCTAAAAAAGTTGGGTATTTTAATTTAAAATTTAAATTTTCAACTCAGCTGAGAATAAAAATAGACTCTTTGATGTTGTTGTGTCATTGCTCTCCAGATTCAAGAGAAAAAACTTCCTGTACAACATTGTGATGTGTGGCCAAAAGTGTATCCCCTACGATAATGTAAAGTGTTGAAAATCGTGGGGCAATCCTAGTGAGGCATCAGTACGACAAAACCAAATAGCCACGCCAAAAGTATTGCTGTGTACATGCTGAGATCAGCTGGGCGCTGTCTTCAATCTGGTTAAACCAATCTGTAGCAATTTATTCGTGATAGCGACACTCTGTAGGAAAAATGCTTTTTTCTAGCAAAGGAGGAAGGGAAGTAATTTTTCTTCAGCCTAACGCACGACTACATACAGCAAAAAGGTCTCTGATTGTATCCGGTGTATTGCCCAGACTTGGCTCCTTCGAATATTCATTTCTTCCTATTCCGATTGTCACATTACCTGGTTGATGGCCGCTTTACATCTCTTGAAGAAGTCGAAAAATTCTCCAAGTCTCCAAAACCACCAAGTTCTGTTCGATTTGGGATTAGACAGATGCCTGAAAGATGGCGAAATGAGGGGGGGGGGGTTCTTATTACTTTTTTCATATATAAGTGGTAAAGGTAATCGAAAAAGGCCAATAATTAAATTGAGGATCTAATAGTTTCAACACCTCGTTATTTCGGAGTAACAGTTACAAAAATATCGCTTAGACTTCTAAACTTAAAACTAAACTTGAAGAAATTTCTCACTAAACACCAAATCACTTTTTTTAACTTCTCGACGCACGTTTCGCTAACCATGTTAGCATCATCAGGATATTATTTAATCTAAATCTGGTTTCTAAACTTACTTTTTGTTTTATCTTCTCTATATCAATAACAGTATACAAACAGTCTCGTACACTGTATACCAAAAGTATTTCTTAAAATATTACGTAATGAATACATTTTTTTTTCTTCTTGTTTCTCGTAATGATTCAGAAATAAACAAACAAGCATTTTATTTAATAAATAATGCAAATCGTTCGACCAAAATATCGCGCAGCAATCAGGTTAGAACCAAAGCGCAATACTATGTTGCCAAGAACCCATGACTAATGTCTTTGATACTTATTGTTAGACAAAGAATCGAGTTTGGCGGAATTAAGACGTTGACAGCTGATGTTGTCATTAAATGTCACGTCACCGTGTCAGTATCAGCTAAATTATGTCGTAAACGTTTTCAATTTTCATCAGTATGAGATTAGGTCAAGAATTTTTTCTATTACTGAATCGATCTAGTGTAACACAACATTCGAAATGTTGGTATGAACAAGTTAGGACTTATCATCGTCCAGCTAGGAAAGTCGAGAAAAATGAAGATTGCTTGAAGCCGAACAAACCTCGTAAGAGGTCAATTTGGAATATATTAAAAAGTAAAAGGGACACAGAATGTTTTCAGGAAGATGTCAAACCTGTCCAGAATACTGTAAAACCTGGTAGGTAATATATACACAGGCTGATTAAAAAGTTTTTATATATTTTTTTTCTTTTTTTGGGTTGCCACAATCTAAAACTCAAAAAATATCTGTTCTTATGTAAATAAAAAAAAATATATGTTCTTATTACAGTAAAATAATGACTGAGAAATTTGTCTCCATTTTGTTTTTGTTTTTTACCCAGTGATTATTTACATTCTGTCAAAAAAATACTGGGAATTGGTCAATACAACACAAAATGTTTATTATTAATCCAAATTTATTGTATAGCCTTCAAAGGGCCTTTTCCTAAATAATTCACTTATGCCAACGAATGATCCGCTTGTCAAAACGTTTTTTTAAACACATTTTCCGGAATCGACTTTAGTTCTCGCCGCGAATTCTCTTTTATGTATTCTTCGACTGAAAAGGGGTGCCTCGAAGTAGTAATTTAAGTTTAGTAACGAAGTAAGGCAAGAGAAGTTGGCCGAAGCTGTATCAGATGAATACGGTGGTTGTTCGTTGGTGTTTGTTGAGTTTTTAGCCAGAAATTCGCTCACAATGATAGCCTTGTGAGGTGGTGCGTTGTCGTGATGCAAAAGCCAAGAGTTGGCAAATCTGGCCTTTTTCGACGAATTTACTCTCTCAAATGCTGCAAAAGGCCGAGTGCTCAACATCGCAATAATTAAAGAAAACAGTCAACATCACCTTAACTTTTGATTGACTTTGACGTGGTTTTTTCGGTTTTGGCTCAGTTGAAAGGCGTCATACCGACTGGTTTGCATGTGAAACTTGTATACCCATGTCTCGTCACCAGTTACAATGCGTTGTATGAATGTAGGGAATTGACTCGTTCCAGCATGTCTTCAGCGACCTTTACACGATTGAGTTTCAGAAGAAAATTCAGGTCTTTCGGCACTAGTCGAGAAGCAACGCGTTTCATGCCCAAACAATCGCTTAACATGGTACGAATTGATTCGTGAGATACAGAAAGATCAACGGCTATCTCTCTCAAATTTAAATGACAATTTTCAGTCTCCATTTCCTTCACTTTAGCGATGTCAACTTCAGTTAAAGACGTTGATAACCGACCAGAGCGAGGCAAATCTTCCACCATATCTCGACCGCTTTTGAATGCACTTTACCACTCATATGCAGATGTTTTTGATAAAGTCGATTTACCGTAAGCCTTCTGCAACATTTTCAGCGACTCGGCACACAAAATTCCATTAGCAATGCAAAATGTAAGGCAAATTCTTTGTTCGAAGTTTTTATCCATTATAAAAATCGCAAAACACATTTCAGATGAACTAACAAAATCGAGCACTGTAAACAAATTAAATGATAGATGACGTTCAAACTCCGCGTCAGTATAGAGGACAGTTGTGCCAACTTTTTTGACAGTATGTACATAAGAACAGATATTTTTATATCGTGGAAAAACCCAATAAAAAAGAAAAAATATATATGAACACGCCGCAATAAAAAGTTTCTAACCTAACAATAAAATCCAAGTTTCAATACACACAACTTTTTCATAAAAGAATCTCCTAATTTTTATAAGTCGACCTAGATGAGATGGCTACAGATTTAGCTCTCGCATGCATTTTTAATTGCCATCTCCTCTAAAATCATGATTCTCCTCTAAAATCATAATTTCTGATGTTGAGACACTTTGTGGACTCCCTCTGGGCGGTGCTTATAAATCCCTTTACGTAGCTGAATACTTTACTGTTTAATAAAAAGGAACAGTCTCTGCTAACACATTTTCGAAGCGCTAGTGAATTTCTTTATCAGGTGTATCTTTTTAAATAAATGCTCTATGATCAGAATAATAATTTAAAATATTTTTATTTTTACAAACATACAAAATACTTTGAACAGCTCTTAAGATATGATTGAGTTGACATAAGAACTTGAAACTTCAATTCTTCTATTGGAACCCTTGGTGTGAAACACTGAACTCGAAAAGATTTATCACTAAACATCAAATTAGTTGTTTTACTTTGATTAAATTGATGATTGAATAATCTCCTGATGATGCTAACATGGTTATCGAAACGTGCGTCGAGAATTTTTTTGATGTTCACTGGTAAATCTCTTTGAGTTTAACTTGAAAATGGTTCAAGTGAATATGTAGATAAGAATCGAATATAGCAGCACAGTGTTTGTTTTCGGTAATAGTGCTGTCTATGTGTCAGGCTAGCAAAGTTTTTGATTAGCTTGTTTACATATGTTGATCAGTACGAGTACAAGGTTTTTTCGAAAAGTTCTCGATTTGACAAAGAAATCCCAAAACTTTATATTTTTATATTTCTTAATGTTAACAACCTTAAAATTCATTACAGTTTTACACGAAGTTCTAACTTTGTAATACCCTCAGTATAATATGGGTATTAAAAGCAATAACCGCAATATTATAGTACCCTCAGCTTTAACCTCATAATTTTAAGTAATCACTGGGGCCAAATCGGGCAAATATGGGGTATGTAGAAAAACTTAGGTGATAAACCGTAGGTGATTCAGTTTTTCCGTAACCTGGCTTGTATGCAAGCGCATTATCATACTGAAAGAACGTTTTTTCTTTGTTCAGATGTGAACGTTTAGTCTGAACAGCACCCTCCAAATGGTCCAGTAGTGAAAGTGATGCCTTTTATCAGGTATGCTTCATGAGAATATCAGAAAACCGTATTCCTGACTTTACCTGCAGATGGAACCGTTTTTGCTTTCTTTGGTGCACTTTCACGCTCTCCCACCAACAATTTACATTGTTGTTTTGTCTTTGGCTTAATGGTAAATCCATGTTTCATCTATTGCTATAACATGTCAAAGAAGCTCTGCAGAATCCTGTTTAAATAAGCCTAAACATTTTTGATCGACTGTTCACAAATGTGGCACCCATCGAGTGGAAAACTTTTTCATGCCTAAAGTATCATTTATGTACTTACGAGATGTTTATAATATCACTCGATTTCTTCGAGTGAGTTCCTTCCAGGCACTTACGCACGATAGTCCAGCAGTAATCACCCATAATGTGTTCATCTCATCCACCCTGTTTCCTTTCTTCCATATATTTTAGATCCTGATGAAATCGCTCTCCTTGTTCCTCACTGTAAGAGCCGAGGTTGTCCGGAATTTTACATTTTGCAATTATTTTCGCACTTCCTGTACAACATTGTAATGTGTGGCCAAAAGTGTATCCCCTACGATAATGTAAAGTGTTGAAAATCGTGGGGCAATCCTAGTGAGGCATCAGCACTACAAAACCAAATATCCACGCCAAAAGTGTTGCTGTGTACATGATGAGATCAGCTGGGCGCTGTCTTCAATATGGTTAAACCAATCAGTAGCAATTTATTATAGCGACATTCTGTAGGAAAAATGCTTTTTTCTAGCAAAGGAGGAAGGGAAGTAATTTTTCTTCAGTCTAACGCACGACTACATACAGCAAAAAGGTCTCTGATTGTATCCGGTGTATTGCCCAGAGTTTTTTCCAGGCACTTACGCATGATAGTCCAGCAGTAATCACCCATAATGTGTTCATCTCATCTACCCTGCTTCCTTTCTTCCATATATTTTAGGTCCTGATGAAATCGCTCTCCTTGTTCCTCACTGTAAGAGCCGAGGTTGTCCGGAATTTTACATTTTGCAATTATTTTCGCACTTATAATTCCCTAGGATTTTTTTCAAATATTGACCAAAGAAAACCAGGCCATTGATTCTATATCATTCATTGAATGCACTAAGTTGTTATCTTTCAACAAAAGCCTAATTTGCGGTCCATCGAAAATGCCAGCCTTAAGTTTCTCTTTGCTCCAGAAAATTTCCTCAATATTTAATTAAAACAGGAACCATTTTTATCCATTACTTTGAAATACTGTTTCATTAGTCCCAATTTTATGTGCAATGGAGGCAAAATTATTTTCCCTCTAGTAACTAACGGTGTATTTATGATATTTTGTTTCCCAACTGTCAAGTATTTTCTTGCAGGCCAGTTTGTTTTAATCCAGTGCTCGCTTTTAGCTACTTTTCGTGTAGCTGCTTTGTTGGTCCAATAAAAAATTTGCCATTTTTAAATCAACGCATATAACCTACTTATGATCATGGTACTTGAGTTTGCCAATACAAAGATATGGTTTCATACTCCTCCTTTAATTTAGTGGAATGAGCAATGGAAACCGCACCATGCTTATATGAACTCTCTATAAAAAGTCTCCAGTCATTTGGCTGACAGTCAAGAAACCCATTTTTGATTAAAGACCACCGAAATCATTACAAAAAACATCATTTTCTGGGCAAAAAACGGAAGCAGTTCTTCTTGAGTACTATAACATGTAATTTAGTATCTAGAGAAAGTAAATTCTTCTCTTTAAGTCTGAATGCCAACAGTTCTGATCTTTCTTGAACTGTACCACCCTTAGAATCATAGTGCTGTTTCTTTTTAGAATAGCTGTGTTTATATGTGTATGTTATTTAAACTAGAAAATATTCATTCAATTTTTCTATAAAAAATTGTCATTATAACTATCACGTTATTTTTGTCTTTTTTTGTTACATAAATCTATTATAGAGATATGCATTTACATTATATATTTGATATATATTTTAAGGTTTTTTGGAACAAATAGTTCAAAATACACAATTATTTTTTTCAAAATTTTCTATAAAACTAAAAAAAAAATACTTTAAAAAGTCTTTCAAATTTATTAAAATGACATTGAGATTTTCCAATTTATAATTATAATGCCTTGCTTCAAAATGGTTTGTTAGAGAATAATGCAATGACCTTCAGTAGATCGTGTTACAATTTTGTAGTACAGACAATGATACTTTTAAAAAAATTAACAAAAATTTCGTTCTGTGTTTGACTTCCTACATAGATCGATATCATTTTCACTTCATGTTCATATCTTATAAAATCATTTTCGTTTCTTTTCGGATCAGGTGCGACATAACTGGCAATATTTAGCTGACGATTAGAAACATTTTTTTAATGTGCGTAATTTCACATATTACTGTGCACATTCAATTACTTTGTGTTTTCAACGCTTACAGAATTAATTAAAATTAATCAAAACGAATTAATTAAAACAACTTTAAGAAAATATTATATTTCATTCAAAATTTTAAAAAAGAAACAGTAAAGAAGTGAACACTTTTATTTGATTTGATTTGAAGTTAACTGAGTAACTGTTAATATGGTAAAAATTGATAGAATATTTTTAAATTAATAATAATCAAAATGAAAAATTAAAAAGAAACTAAAAAATTGTGACCGTGACGCTCTGAAAGAAAAGAAAGCCTTATACTGGCAAGGGGTGAAGGGGAATCAACGTAAGGCCTCGTATAGCAAAAAGGATTCTGGGAACGATCGCCGAGTTGGAATATGAGATTTTATCACGGACAATTATCTAGACTTGACCCCTTCGGATTTTCATCTCTTCCGCTCCCTGCAACATAATCTGGTTAATACCTACTTCACACCTCTTAAGAAAGTCGTTAAGCTACCACGTTAATTAATCACGTGGTGACTAATATAAAAGAAACTGGAAAAAAATATTCTGAAATTAATAATAATAAAAATGACAGATTTGCAATATTATCCGGAAATTAATTAATTCGTTTGTTTATTTCACTTTTTTTTACTTTTCTATAAATTTTACACTATAAATAAACAATTTTCAGGTAATCATATCCACTTTCTATCTTATGTACAATCAAAAACTTCCGGAACGAGATCGCGTATGTTATTTTCTAAAGTCTATACAATGTTCCGGTAAAAAATTCGTGTATGAAATTGCCAATTATTGATTATTTTATCGATTAATTACAAAACTAATTTAGTTGCCTGCTGTTGTTTACTGTTTCCCTCTAAGTGTATTCATAACACGGTTACCGTATACTTTCCTGTCGATAATTTTGAATAAAGATAGAAGCCCGCCGATTAAGTGAAACTAATTTTTGACGAGGCGCATACAGAAATCTAAGTTATGTGGCACGTATACCGTATAGTGGATGACATATGTCATGGAATTCTTGTTGTTCGGATTGCTATATGCTTTCGTTTCACAATATAAGGAGAGCATATTATTGTGTGTAGCAGCTAGTCGAGTTTGTTGCTTTTAATCTTGTTCGAATGATATAAAAATATTTCTGCCATAAATTATCGTCATACATTCTGTCGCTTATGTAATTATTCATTTGTTTTGTAAAAAATAGATACATATTGCAGTTAGCTCTTGCGTTCATTTATTATTTTGTATTTTTTTCTTTAAATAAAACATCCCGAAGGACATTTACTGATATTGCAATCGGATATAACGTAGATCGATAACTAATTTTATTCTCACTTAAATTGCTACTTCAAAAATTTAAATCTAAGGCTTTACTCAATAGAATACCTTATAGTCTAATAACTTATTTACACTAAACGAATGTGTAATGTACAACCGCACTTTTCTCTGCTTTGCACTAGCACAATCACTTAGCTAACTCAAAAGGCTTCACTATCTTGAATTTTCTTGTTAGATTGGTGTTATCGAGGAGATGGATTGCCTGAACTTTCACGTGTTGATGGAGCTGTTGTGCGTGACTGTGCGAATAACAGTCTGGTCAAAAGTGCCTATCTGATCATCATGGCGTATTGCCGATGTTCCTTAGTGTTTCGTTCTGAAATCTCTGGATGATTAGAGATTACTCTTGGTGGCACAACTCCAGAGCTGTATGCCATAGTTTCACACCGGTTTGAGGGTTTGTTTGTACAATAGTATTTTGTTATAGGTAGGTAGACTGGAGTGTAGCCAATACATTTTCTTGTAGCTCTCCTGTTTTCTTTTTGACATGAACGTTCCTGCGAAGTCTTGCCTATAATGTGATGCCTAGATATTTTGCTGATTTTGCATAAGGAATCTGGGCATTATTAATATTAATTGGACTCTGTTATTCTCTTTTACTTGTGAAATTGATGTGTACAGACTTAGCCTTTTTCAGTTTGATACGCCATCTTTTGGTGTAATTATTTATTTGCTTAACTGACTTTTGGAGTTTGTTTGCAGCCTCTTTATGATCTTTGCCTACCACTAGGATAGCAATCATCTGAAAATGTGCCTATTGTATCTTGTTCTAGTTGTATCTAGTTTTATATATGTTCTCTTGTATATACCCTAGGACGCCTCCTTGTGGCGCTCCTGTTCCAATTTCTTTCAACTCTGTGTATGCTTCTTATTGCTTTACTTTAAAGAATCTGTCTGATATGGAAAATTGTAATAATTCAGAATATTTTTGTGGAAGAAGCATATTCAGCTTATACTTTAGTCCATTGTCCCATACTTTCTCAACCGCATGCGCAACATCAAGGAAGATAGCTGATTATTTATTTTCTAGCGCTTTTACAATTACATAGGCTATTCTGTGAACCTAATCTATGGTTGAACGGCTTTCTCTAATACCAAACTGATGATTTGGTATAAAGTGTCTTTCTTCAATAAGGGGTTTCAGCCTTTTCGAGAATATTTTTCAAATAATTTTGATAACATAGGCAGCAGAGAGATTGGCCTATATGATAACACTTCGTGAGGAGGTTTTCCTTATTTAAGGATCATAATCATAAATTTACATACCTCAATCAGAATGAGGTATTAAAGAGGTGTGTAAGTTTTATTATAGCTTTCTTTAGAAGTTGTTTTAATAACATTCCAGCGATTAAATCAAAACCGGGAGCTCTCTTTGGGTCAACGTTGGTTTTTATTTCTTTTGCTATTTCCTTTGGAGAGATTCGTTTGTTGTTTATTTCTTGTTGAGGCGGAGTTTTCCGGTTTCGTAGATCCGCTCTTCGGTTTGGTTGGAAGGTACTTTTAAGATGTTTTGAAAACCTGTTCGCCGTTTGTATATTGACTTTGCATATAAGGGGGTATGGAAAATAATTACCTTTTTCCCTAACATAAAAAATACACTTTAACTTTTAGATTGGTTTGGTTTCTGCTTGATGGAAATTCATTATAAATATCCACTTTATTATTGCTGTTTGACGCGTTTCGCGAGCACTGTAGCTTCTTGGCAAATGAATATGTTTGATGTTAAAATGCGTATAATAAATACAAAAAAATTCTACAAAAATATATATTTTTAAGAAATCCACACAGATGCTGTTGCTTGTATTGAATTTGTACCGACAAGAAATAGTATCCGTGTGGATTAACCCAAGTAACTACTTTGACAAATAGTCTTTTATTAAACAAAAACACTTTGTTCGCATCGGTTTAGACATATTTTTTCGAGGTTGCGTGTGATTTCCTATAAAATCGCTTATAAAGAACTATGAGATTGTTGATCCTACAAGAAATTTAATTCCATTATTGAAAAAACCAAGATGTGATAACCAGGAATCTGACGATTCGGAGATTGAAATGCACGTATCGATATAACCATTTATCTTTTAAGTTTGTATAACTATCTTTGTTATCTGATAGAAGTTTAAGATCATTTCTCTCGTTAAGTTTCAAATTACATAGTCTTTTGTAATTATTAAACATTTTTATTAGCAATTGTTTTAAAATGGATAAATTTATCGTACAAAGATTTTGTATTAAATTTATTCTAAAGAACGAAATTTCTTACGGCGATGAAGATATGTTAAAAAAAAGATGTGTACAGACTGTTTTAAGGACTTTAATGACGCTAGAGAAGCAGTTGAAGATAAACATCGTTCACATAGATCTCCCACGTCAACCATTGAAAAAAAATTACCAAAATTAAGGATTTTGTACGACGTACTCACCGATTAAGTATTAGAGACATTGTAGATATTACCTGAATACCATTTAGATCACTTAGGTTCATTTTAATGAATAATTTAGGTTTGTCTCGCGCGTCTTCTCGTCATGTTCCGAAAATACTCTTTTATTTAATAATATTATCGTGTTGAAGTTGCTGAAGAGATGCTGTCTTTGGATGATGCATAATTACTTACTATGCTTATTACCCAATAATAGCTTAGCAATCAAATGAGGTGATCAAATATCGTGGTTAAGATGAACTAAAAGCGAAAGATCAATGCCAAAGTCTGTTCCAACTGGTCAAATACTTAATAAAGCAAATTATTATTTGAACGGTTTGCATCATTTACGTGAGTCCATTCGAAAAAAATGCCCAGATTTGTGACAAACCAATTCATGATTGTTATTGCGATTATTTTTGCATGACAATAACGCATCATCACACACCGTAATAATTATTGATCAATTATTCAATATTAATTATTTGTCACTATATTCACCAGATGTGTGATTTTTCTGTACCCTCCGTTGAAGACACCACTCCTTAGACGGCATTATGAGTCCATAGAAGCAATTCAAGAGGGTTCGCCGGCCATTTTAAAAGAAATACCAGAAGTTAGTTATAAAAACTCTTCGAAGACTTGAAAAATCGTTGGAATAAGGGTATTGTAGTGAGATGGGATTACTTTAAATGAGACTAAATACATTTGGATGAATAATAACTACTTTGCGTTTTATTTAAAATGTCACCTTACTTTTTGATGATAGTACTACATTAAATGCGTTAATAGTAGACAATGTTTGACCTTTTAATGAAAGCTAATCACATACATATTTTTAATACCGTTATTAATTATTTTATGTATGATGAAAATTCAAGTTTATTTGGGACTTTAGTAGACAATCATTCTAACCTCGGAAGATTAACTTGCCAACTAAATAAAGAAGTGAAAGGGATGATTTATAAAACGTAAACTGTAATAGTTATAAATATTATCAACTTTTAGCAACATTATTATTATTATTATTAGGTATTCTATTCTATTATTAGGTATTCTATTCTATTATTAGGTATTAACACTAAATGGGAATTCACACTAAATTACATTAGAAATACACATGTATAGAGATAAATCTCGGTTATGTGTTACATTTTCAAGTAGCAGATGACATGTCTTTGAAATTCTTCTGCTTGGACAATTTATAAGTTCGCGGAGCGACATCTATAGAGCAGTAAAAGAACTATATAATCTGCTACATTTTGAAGTTTCATCCTTCATATGAACATATGTGAAGTTTCAAGTTGATCTGTCAATTCATTCGTACAAAAACAGCAGCTTAAAGTAAACGTATCAGTGTTATTTTTAAAATGAAAAATATTGAAAATCGCCCAGTGATTAAATTCTTTATAAAAAAAGGTTTAAAGGCAATGGAAATTCATAGTGAAATGGTAACTGTATTAGGGAAGCTCCTTCAAAAACAAAGGTTTGTAACCGGGCAGGTGAATTTCAACGTGGTCGTACAAGCCTGGATGATGATCCTCGTTCTGGACATCGAATAAGTGCAACTACTGAACAAATAATTCATTCTATACATGAAATGGTTAGGGATGACTGTCAATTGACTGGGTGAAATTACCTAAGGCCATGGACAACTCAACCGAATCGGTGTTTCATATTTTGAAAAAGAAATTGGGCTTGAGAAAGTGCCGCATTTGTTAAATTCTGATCAAAAACGACTTCGAGTAAAACTTTCTAACCAACATTTCGATCTTTTTCGAAAAAATAAAATATATTTTAAACGTCGTTTTGTAACTACGGATGAGACTTGGGTTTACCACTATGATCCTGAACTTCGATAACAAACCGCATAGTCGACTGAGCCCGGTTGTTCAGTTCCGAAGTAGCTAAAGTGGTCAAAATCGACTAAAAATATTATCGCACCAATTTTTGGGATTCAAAAGGAATTTTGTTAATTGATTACCTTCAAATCGGTAAAGCAGTACCGTGACATTATTACTCAAACCTTTTGGATCAGTCGGATGCAAACATTTGTGAGAGACCTGGTTTAGCGAAGAAAAAAAATTAGTTTTTATCAAGGCAATACACGGGTTCACAGAGGAATTCTTGCAATGGCCAAATTGAAGGGGTTACTCTACGAATTGTTGAAGCATCCAGTAGATTCACCAGATCTAGCCCCCTCTGACTCTCATCTGTTCCCAAACCTCAAAAAATTCCTACGTGGCAAGCGTTTCTCATCAAATGAAGCCGTTATAGCATCCGTAGATAAGTATTTTGAACGACTTCCAGAAAATCACTTCAGAAAAGGATTAAATGAATTGGAGAACTGCTGGAAAAAAAGATGTTGAGTTTAAGGAAGAATTTTCGGAAGAATAGTAATTTTTTCAACTATAAACTTGTTTTATCATTTCCGCTCCGCGAACTTTTCAATTAGCCTAGTATGTTTTCGTTTCTCAGTATAAGGAGAGACTATCGTTCTATTTAGCAGCAATCGTTTGTGTTATTATCTTAATTACCTTTAATTTTGTTTATATGGTATTGAAGTGTGTTCCGCTGTGTACTATATTTGGTTAATTTTATTAAAAAAAACATATATGGTGATAACATGGGCTTTAATTAAAACTTTCAAATATTGTTTAAATCGTCGATTTTATATTGAGTTCTACTTCGACAGCTGAATAATTTTTTATCCGTTTCTTACTATTAGAGGATTTCCGATTTTAATAATTGATCGAAATTTTTTTAATAACCTTTATGCGTATTTTTGGCTCAAGATGTTTTTTTTTCGTTATTTATTGCCTTAAAAAAATTGGTTGATATTAAAATATTTAAGCAAATATCTGTTGACCATCATTTCCAATGATCATTTTCTAAATTTTTATCAGTTTCACAATATTTTTTTTTAAAGTTTTTGATTGCGATGCAAGACATGATAGCTTATGTATCATCCAAGGATTTATTTTCAAGAAAATTTTATTGTTGATGAAATTGGTGGTAGTTGATGGTGGAGTCAAAATATAATAAATTTAACCGGCTAGCCAGTGATTGTCATGGTGAAAAATGACACATTTATGATTAAATAATTATAGTTAACCTATATTTTTCATTTAATTATTTATTATTTGAAACATATAGTATTTTCGTCGTATTATTTAACCTTTGGCATATTGGCTAACACACCCGTAAAAATATTTCTCTTATTTAGAAATGATTTTTGCCGTGGATTTTCTACAGACACTCTAATGGCTTCAAATCTGGACTATTTGCAGGCAATTCTAAAATATCTATTAGAAAACCAATTTTTTATTACATCGCTGGTGTGAAATATCCTCAAGAAACCTTTTGTACCGTCAGCTTTACCTGAAATAAAAATCAGAAATCCCACCCTGTTAAAACAGAACAATTATTTTTCTTTTTGTAGGTCCTTTCTGTAAAACTTCCAATCATCTGACCTATTTCATTTTATTTTCGTTAGAAAATGATACCTGTATTCACTGATCATCCTAGGTCATCGCTCGTCTGGCGAATTCTAGCCGCTATATTTATGCTTAACCAGCAAATGAAGCTTTTAGCATCATCACGAGATCATTTCCTGATGGTTAACGAAACGTGTGTCGAGAAGTTTAAAAAAAGTGATCTGGTGTTTTTTAATGTTGAAATTTTTCTTTTAATGTTGAAACATTGTATATTTATTATTCAATATTATTGACCGTGTTTAAAAAAAGTGCATATGCGACATTGTAGAAATCGATACAATCACAGAAAATATGAAAGTAGTTTATGTTTTAGGTCCGAATTTAATTCTGTTAACTTCAAATCTGACGCTAAATAAATAAATAATAAGATAAAGTAATAATTAATATTTTAAATCTATTAGCTTCTGAAGAACAAATAGCTTGTGATATCGAAAAGATATCGGAAATAGAAGGAGGAAAAGTCTTTAGAACTTGTGGTTCCGCTTATGTCTTACAAAAGGGTCATATCGAACTGCCGGACATTCAAACGGATCCGGAAGAAAAACTTTTGGAGGAAATGACGAAACACCCTTCGCTGAAAGGCCAGGTGGATCCTATGCCGCCCTTTGAAACTGCCGAGAAAAGGTTAATTGATCTGTGCGAAAGAAAATTACACCCTTTATACAAAAGGTAATAAATTTGCCCTTATTTCATTTTAAATATCAGATAGAGCAAAGAGGCAATAGCTAATGTGCTTAAGTTTACATATGTTTAGTATTTCTGGAATAAAAATCTTATAATTAAGTTAATTTTCAATTTTATTTTGATGGCATCTTTGATGGCTGTCTATTTTTCTTCTGTAGGGAAGTGTTAAAGTAAACGAAAAAAGCTTTAAGAAGAATGAAGAATGGAGGTTGAATGTAGAAAAATCATTTTATATTGATAGACCAAGTTTGAATTTAAGCTAAATTATTCGTTCAGAAATAGCAAACATGTAATAGAAAGGTTGGTTCTTGAGTTCTATGTTGTAGTATAATAATTTTGCCATAAAATGGTCAGATATTTTGGATTTCTCAAAAAGACCCTCCATCTTAATAGATAAATATCATGCCAGGACAGTCAACAATGTAATATGATGATGCTATTGATTTTGGAACTTCGAACTCAAGCAACTATACAAAAATCTGGATATTGTATATTGACATTGTATTGGTGGGACACGCGGTGAAACTGAATACCAAGGGAGAACATGGAGAGGCGATAGGGGGTAACAGAAAGAGGTAGAATAAAGATACGACGGCAGGACAGTGTAATAAGAGATACTGAAGAACTACTGCACATCAAAAACTGGGTAAGGGGCTGCTAGAAATCGATCCGGTTCGAGGCGAAGGTTGAAGGAGGTCATGACACATTGAAGGGCTGTAGCACCACACGAAGAAGAAGAAGAATATCCACACCACATTAATGCGGAGTGACATAATTGATGTTCTGGCTCTCTGGCTTACATTTTCTTGTTCTGGTCAGTGTTGATTTAGGAGGGCCATTCGAGTTAAGTCCTTGACTTGACACAGAGAAGGAATAAGTATGACCAAATGACTATAACATGTGTCAAATATTCGTTAGATGGCGAGTGTATCTTGGTGTGTACGCCTCAGATGCGTGCGTTTAAATGCGTGTTTGTTTCAATATTTTCTAAGGGTTTGATGTGGGTTTAACCTGATCGCCGCACAAAAAGACTTAGATTTCAATTTAAAAGTTTCGTTTTTGACGGTAAAAAAGTCAGCTGCTGAATTTAATCATGGTTAACCACGTTAACCACATCCATTGGAGATGACGAGCGCTTGATATACCCAAAAATTGTTACGACTGACAAAATCGTCATATTATATTAAATTATCACTGACTGAAGGTCTTGTGATCCAATGAAAGCTTGTCAATATTGTATACATCTCGATATGGTATACCATACCAACTGCTTTTTAAAAAAATGTAAATGATGAAAAAACTTTCTATTCGCTGGGGGCGGCGTTTTTTCACAAAGACAAGACAGATTGAACACTACTCAAGAGTGTCTAGTGTCTAGTATTTATAAAAGTTTCTTGTTTAAATGCGATTCTTCTGGATTTTCTGACGTTTTATAACAACAGATTGTACGATTACACGTCAGAAGCGAAGCAGCAGCCCATACAGTAGTTGGAAGCAGGTAAAAGTGTACCAAAAAAAAACTGAAAAGTGATGTTCAAGCTAAATATTCACATCTGGCAAAAAAGTGCCTTTTCACCAATATAATGCGCCTGAACAGACGTCTCGGTTTGTTGCTGAAAAACTTCATGATCTATGCTTCGAACTGTTTCAACATGAGCTGCATTCCTCTTGCTCCTTGATCCAGTCATCCATGTACTTGAAATATGCCTCGACCGGAATGGCCTTCAGGTCCTTCAATGAATTATTTTTAATGTCCTGAATAATGTCCTGAAACGCATTCCATAAAGCGGATATTTCAGTTTGGAGAAGAGAAAAAACTCGCACGGAGTCGCACAGAATATCAACCAAAATGTGTTGAGATGATCCTTAAGAGATGCCAAGATCTTCTGCTATTTCTCTAATGCCAAGGTGATGATTTTGAAGCACGATTTTTTAAATTTGCTCGATGTTATCGTCGTTAAAATAGTTTTATGGCCGACTGACAAATTGCAAATATTCGACGATCTAACTTCACGGCAAATATTCAACGATTCAGTAAATAATACTCTATGCCACTCAAATACTCTGATTCTTGAGATAGCATTTTCACCATAGGCTATCTGCAATATTTTCAATGCATCCGTTGCAGAAATTCCTTTGGAAATTAAAAATTTCACACAATTTTTTTTGTCAAATTTTTTTATCCATGGTAAAAAATTGCCAGAGTAACTTTTCGTGGCACAAACAAACATCTTCCAAATACACACTAATTGACATATCGCGTTTAAACTTCACATGTATGTCACATACGGTTGTACCAACCTAAGAATAGAAATACCGATTCGTAAACTGCATATGGTTTAAATGACTTAGTCTCGGTCAATTTCGATGGTATACGTTTAAAATATACTAGAGTAGAGAAGATACAGGGATTGACAAAAACCTTGCGCAATATTTTGATAATACATTTGATAAATATGGATAAATGCAAGCGTTACTATTTAGTTTAAGTAATAAATGTCGTGGTTTCTCTTTTTCTAAAGGTTGATGTCAATTCCGAAACAATCGAAACCGCAAACCTTCCAATCACCAAAAACCACCTACAAAACGAGAAGTGGACCAGTATTGCCATCGGACGTACCCGAACGTTTAAAGCTGAACAAAGACATGTTCGAAAAGAAGAATATTTTTCACGAATTTAAAAAGGCCCAACCGCCGCAACAGCTGATGGCCAGACTAATTGAAATGAAACAGAACAAACGATCTACGTTGGAAAAGAAAATCGTCGAGAACATTACAAATAATAGAAACTCTTCTCAATAAAAAATATGCTTGTTTGGTTTAATGCCTTAAATTTTTTTCGATGGTTTTTATCGATGCCAAATATATTGCTTATGAACGTCTTTTAATTTGTTGTTTGTATGATTGATTGGGCATAAATAAAATCTTTTTTAACATGAATACATAAAGAACTATCGCCTCATCATTATATTCATTGATTTATTGATTCACTTTAGTTCCTCTCATGCAACGTCATGCTAGCGTAGAGAAATAAGTATTTACCACATATTAATCAATAATTAACAATTAGAAGCCAGAAAACTCATTTAGTTTGCACCGAGATGACTCCAGTATAGATTGCACCTCTTTTATATGTATCTAATATAATACAGGGTTATGTTTTGTACTTTTTTTAGTTAAAATTTCTGTTTTGAGGATATCTTTTTCTATCGATCGAAAGTTCAAAAATCAGCCCGCTGCAAGTTAAAAAAAATTGTTCTTAAATTAATTATCAGCAGCCAAAATTACATCACATAAGCATTACATTCTATAAGCTAATTTGATGTAATGTACAATGTAAAAAAATGGTATTTTTTATTAAAAATTTTAAAACCCCAAAATTAGTGCACCTAAGCTCAAGACATTAGTGGATAACTATCCTCAAAAAGTAGTCAGTACCGAAACAATACGCCGTTGTATAAGAAAACATAGATATCATGGACGTGTGGCCCAGAAAAAAAGGTTAAGTAAGACAAGTATTAAAACTCGACTGGGTTTTGCTAAGGAGTACGTTTTGAAGCTTGAAAATTATTAGAACGACGTTATTTTCTTTGATGAGCAAAAAATTTTGAATTTTCAACTTTTGATTTCGGAACTTTAAACGGTAAAAAATACTAGAACGATTTTTTAAATAGAACGATTTTTTAATAAATTTAAATTTTCGTAAGACGGGAAGCGCTGCGTGTGCCATCGATGCAAATAAGTAGTAATTGGATGGAGCCAAGTCTGGTGAGTAAGCCGAATGCCAAAGTATTTCCCAATTAAACGCCTCAATCGTTTCCTTGACCAGTTTTGCTGTATGTGATGGTGCATTATCATGAAGCTAAATCACTTTGTGTTGCCTTTTTTGATATTCTGATCGTTTTTCACGCAAAGCTTGATTCAAATCTATCATTTGATGTCAGTAGCGTTCAGTATTAACGATTTCGCTAGGTTTTAGTAGCTCATAATAGATCACTCCCTTCTGATCCCACCAAACACAGAGCATTGTTTTCCGTCCATAGCGATTTGGCCTTGCAGTCGATGTCGATGGTTCGCCTGGAGTTACCCATGATCCTTTACGCTTAGGATTCTCAAAATATATCCACTTTTTATCGCCAGTCACAATTCGATGGAGAAATTACTTTCTTTTGTACCCGGAGAGCAGCATTTCGCAAGTGATTTTTCGCTTTTTCTGCTGTCTCATTCAATTTATGTAGAACCCATTTTCCCATCTTCTGGATCTTTCCCATGGCTTTCAAACGTATAGAGACGGCGTCCCGTGTCACATTTAATTGATCCGCGAGTTATTGTTGCTTGTGAGCGTCATCCTCATCCAACAATGCTTGCAATTCGCTTTCATCAAAAAATTTTGGTGGTCTTCCAAGTTCTTCGTTTCTCACGTCAAAATCGCTACTTTTGAATTTTTTAAATCACTCAAAGCACTGTGATTTACCAAGAGTATGGTCACCGTAAACTTCGACAAGTATTCGATGCGATTCTGAACCAGTTTTCTTCACATGGTAATAGAAAATCAATACTGTCTGTAAATCGTAGTTTCTACGCATATAATTCGACATCTTTAATAGGGTCTCCATATTCTTGACGAGAGAGAGCATATGTTGGTACCCTAAAGAGTCTGAACATCAAGAGACGAAACATATGCCCTCCAGTTGAAGAGATGGGTTGAGCTCGTGCCCACTCAAGCAACTAAAAACGCAGTTATTGTGTGTTCCACATGAGATTGTGGAACTCAGCAGCAATTGGGTGTATCCACAGTCAACAACCCATACTTTCGCCCACTTCCCGTCGGATGGCGTATAGATGCAGTGTTAGATTCCTTTGGACTGCGCCCAATAAGACAACGGTAGTTAAGTGTCAAAATGCTCATTCAGGCGGAGACGCAGGTTGTTGTGTGTTCCACATGAAATTGACCCAACAGTTGGGTGTATGTTATTTTTTATGTTCAGTGACTCTATTTTTAGTTTGACTTGTATACGTGTTGTTCTTTTCCTATTCCATAAAATTCTTAATCAAACTAAACTAACAATTTCGATTTTATATATACCAAAACATATAAAAGTTTATTATTATATTCTTTCTGGCCTTTCTAATTTTTATAATATTAACATGTGGCAACCATTACCGGACGCATATGCTGATTAGTCATACAAATATGCTCTTTATCGCGGCAAAAATAACAGTATTTTGTTTTCCCGCATAGTTTCAATTTTGCAATAAGGAGCTGCAAAGCGGCCAACCGCGACTTACTGGTGGTCCGGACTATAACAGTTGCCAAATGTAGCGATTGCAGGATGTTGTTTCGTATTGTTGCTTCGGACCATTCAAATTAATTGCGTTTGTTTATAGAAATTTGCAGAAAGTGGAGAGTGAATTAGTTGGCCTCGGGACTTCTTGAAGAATGTTTTTTCATTCTTCTTTCAAGGATTTTCAAGGTTCTTTACGCACAGAAAGTTAATTAACTGAAATACGTATTGTGTCACAAGGTTGTTGCTTCAAAGAAGCCTTTTAATAGGTGCTTAATGAGATATCACTGTTTGAATAGTGAATTAGATCTGATTTATGTAAAGAACCAATAAAAATTTATGAAATATTGGTATAGAGTTTTATAACAAAGAGTTTTTTAACAGGTTAATACATTGACGTTTTTTTTTTGCTTTGATTCTTAAGCATCTAAATGAGCCATTACAAAAATGACGTGTAGGATTTCTTCAATTTTATCAAGATGTTTTTTTGTGAAAAATATTCTTTTATTTAATTATGCCACATTTCCATTTAATCGGACACATAAAACAAACAGGTTTGCAGTGTGTGAGATGAAGCAAATCTAAGAGATTTTCGAGCTATCATTATATACTCAACAAATCTGTATTTATAAAGTCCGCAACTAGTTCAGACTTTTTTGACTGCTTTTGACATTTATTTATGAAAAAAAAGTAATACAAACTTAATCTCCGAAATAATCTTCCTTGCTTTTTTATACTTTCACTACCTTTCCGACAACTGTCGAATCCAAGATCGCAATAAAATTAGTGATTTTGATGTGATAAAGTCATGGAGGTTTTTTTTGACTTTCTCAAGATATGTGAAGCAGTTATCAATGAAGTGATGTAACCGGGATCGGAACAGATGAAAATTCTAAGGAGCCAAGTCTGAAGGCCTTCGAATACTAAAATTGAAGGAGAAAAACCTGAAAGCAATATTATTAAAGAATTACTTACTGTTTTATATTATGCGAATATTTTAACGTAATAAGTGTCGATGACGAATGAAGGTTTGGTTTTTTCGTTATGTGATGGCTGTAAATTTGATCTGGATCAAGCCACATTATCTATGCTGGACACATAAATAATTTTGTGTTGTTCAGTGCATCTAACTTAAGTTTGGTGATTGTCTAGAGATGATAATTTTAAAGAGATGTGATGATGTATTTGTCATATCTGATGTACGAAGGTCGTCAACATGAAGATGGTGTTACTCGTGAAAAATATTCTGGTAATATAAAGGGTGTCTCAGAATGTTTTTCGTTTTTGATACTTTCATATTTTTTTAAAAAATATAACATAAGAATTAATTGAAACTTAATTGTTATTAAATTACAGCATAGTTTTTGAATTTTTATTTATGAAAAACAACCATCCGTAAATGCACACCAACTGCTTCTTCACACTTATTTAGCCTGGAACTGAAATCTTCAATCACTCGCTGGAGCATCGCTCTTGGAATCGCGTGGATTTTGTTTGTTATTTTTTGCTTTAAAACATTTAAGTTGGGTGGTAATGAGTTGAAAATCTTCTTTTTATGTAGCCCATTAGAAAAAAATCAGCAGGTGTTAAATCTGGACTTCTCGATGGCCAATTGATGTCCCCTCGGCGACTAATTATTCTTTCAGGGAATAAATCGTGAAGAGCTGCTAAAGAATTATTCGTGAGGTGGGAAGATTTTCCATCTTGTTGGAAAAATGTGTTGCGGAATCGAGTTTTGCATATCTGGAGTCAAAAAAGTTTTGATCATTTGGCAATAACAATCGGAATTAACAGACTGATCGCGACCACGGTTATCCTCAAAAAAGTAGGGGCCGATAATTCCTTCGCTTGATATGGCAGTCCAAATGACAACCTTAGGTGAGTGCAATGGTTTCTAGTGCAGTTCAAACGGATTGTCGGGAGCCCATTATTTGCAATTTTGTTTATTCACGTGGTCTTTGATGTGGAAATAAATTCGATTCATCGGAAAACCATATGATATTCAAGCTCCTAAAACGATTTTTCATTGCCCTGCAGAATTCGACTCGTTTAGCTGGATCATCGAACTTGCACAATAACAATTTTATAGGTGTGGAAATGCAAATATTTCCGAATAATGCGATGAATCGTGGATCTGTGCGTAAGTAATGTAGAGAAGCTGCATGGAGCCTTAGAGATTGTCGTGGATCATCTCTAACAGACTGGCGAACGCGGTCAACATTCGTGATCGTTCTTGATGTCCTTTTGCACCCCGTTGATTTATCCGGCTTTGGGTCTCCAGTCTCTTCAAACTTGCGCACCCAATGCTTGATAACCTTGAAAATTTCAGTCATATTAGGTGCTCAGTTGTTTAACAGTCATTTGACAGTCGATTTTAGTGTTTCTGTAAACATGGAAAAAATAGAATATGGGGGGGGTCATTAAATTCTTGTTTTTGAAAGATGATACACCTATGCATATTAAAGACGAGAAGGATGCTATTGCCTTTCAAATGCAAGAATTTAATGATGACTGGATATTCATTTTTTTTTCATCTTTACAGAAATACTAACTTCGACTGACATAAATAACTATTAAAACTCAACTGAGCATCTAATATGGCTGAAATTTTCAAGGTTATCTTTCAACGCATGCGCAATTATATTACCAGAATATTTTTCACGAGTAACGCCATCTTCATGTTGAGGCTGGAAACTTTTCAGACTATCCTCATAGTCCAATGCATCATTTCTTCGATCTTTTTAAGAATATTTGATTTTAACTTTTTTAATGCAGAACATTTCGAAATAAATATTATCTTCAATAAGCCTAACACAGACACAGTCAGATCGAACAGTAACATTGGAGCGGTAAATTTCATGGAATTAAGATTTTTACAACACAATGGCTATGTTTAACTATCTTTCTTGCATATTATTATTATTATTATTATTCACGTATGGGCCCGGGTGGAACACGCGAAGTACAATTAAAGGCGTTTGTTGTTGTTAGCCTTCCTTTGCGCCCATACTAATTTCATTCTTTCGCTATGAGCTTTTTTTCTTTCGTCAGACCAAGTTGTTTCAGTCTTCCTACATTTGTCTCTCTGGCCAACCTTCCAAACGTCAACCTTGTATCTGAAACAGCCTCTATCCTGAATTTCACTTTGTGTAATACTTGCTGATCTTAGGTCCTCTTTAATTGCAGCAATCCATTTAATTATTTCTACTTTAGCTCTACTCCTATTTTCATAAAATTCGACTATTTGTCTAGTTAGCCTATTTGGATTCATCCGTTTTATGTGTCCGTAAAACTTAAGTCTTCTTTTTCTCATATCGCTATGTATATCTGTGTATTGTTTGATTTCTTGGTTTTCTCGAAGTCGGTATGTTGTTGTATTTATTTGTTTGGGGCCTAGGATTTTTCTTATGATTTTTCTTTCCTTCTTTTCAATGTCCTCGATGTCCCTCTTTCTATTCAAAATGAGCGTTTCTGCCCCATATAGACATTCTGGCTTAATAACTGTGTTGTAATGTCTCAGTTTTGTGTTTTTAGATAGGCATTTTTTGTTGTAAATATTTTGTGTAAGTCTCAATGCCGTTTCCATTTTTTGACATCTACCCTTATTGGCCGCTTTTTCCAACCCATTTTCCATGATTATTTCAACCTAATATTTGAATTGAGAGACTCGTCTGATGTTACCATATTTTGTTTTTAGAAATGGTGTTCTTAGTCTGTTACAGGTCATGTATTGTGTCTTTTCAAAGGAAATTTGGAGTCCTACACTTTCTGCTGTTTCTTTTAGAATTTCAATCTGTTTCTGTGCCGTTAATACATCTTGAGCCAAAACTGCTAGATCATCAGCAAACGCCAGACAATCAATTTTGATATTGGTTCTCCCCAGTTTAATGGGCTGGTCAATATTCAGGGCCAACTTTTTTTCACGCCACTCCTGTATTACTTTTTCTAGAACACAGTTAAATAAGAGTGGCGAGAGTCCATCCCCTTGTCTCACTCCAGTTTTAATTTCGAAGGGCTCTGAGATGTCACCCATGAATTTAACTTTTGACCTTGTGTTAGTTAATGTTGCTTTAATAATTGCCAGCGTTTTCAGATCTAGTCCTTGTTCTTTCAGGATTTGGAATAAAGATTCGCGGTCAATAGAATCATAGGCTTTTTTGAAATCTACAAATGTACAGACGAGATTTTTATTGTACAGTTTTTGATGTCTTAGGATCAACTTTAGATTCAGGATCTGTTCAGGGCAGGATCTGCCCGGTCGAAAACCTGCTTGATATTCACCAATTTTAGGTTCCAACTGTCCTTGTGCTCTGTCTAGTAGACATTGAGATAGAATCTTGTAACAAACTGGGAGAAGAGATATCCCTCTATAGTTGTTTACATCCGTTCTATCTCCTTTCTTGTGTAGTGGATGGATTAGAGCATATTTCCAATCTTCCGGAATCCGTTCGGTTCGCCAAACTTCTTGTAGAATTTTGGTTATTTCCTTGATTGTGCCTGGACCAGCGGATTTCAAAAGTTCAGCAGTGATTCCATCTTCACCAGAAGCTTTGTTATTTTTAAGCCGCTTGATTTGCCTAATTATTTCATCTTCATTCGGTGGTAATGAATCTGGGTTTGTTTGTTTAGGGTTTAGTGTTGGTAATTTGTTTAAAGGCTCAGGACAGTTTAGTATTTGTTGCATATTATTATTAATTTTTTTTTAATGAAGTTATTTTTATAGTTATAAATAATTTGTATTTTTATGAAGTCTCGTCTCATTTTAAACGCAATGTTGGTGACTTCTTTCGAAAACTATATATGCTCCAAAGACATGATGAACAGGCTCCTGGACATGTTCGGATCTGGTGACTAGACCTTTTTCACGACAATGATTTATTCTACAGCCCAACACTCAGTTTTTGGCTAAATATTAAAATAACTGTCCTGGGACAATGCCCATATTCGCCAGATTTAACATCTACTTTTACAAAGAGTATTATAAAGGATAACTTTTAAATAGACATCTAAAAGCTCTACGAGTATACCAATGCCCATTTCAATTTTTTTAGTCCACTTTGCTGTTGTTAATTTCATTTAACCCTTAAGTTTACGCAAAAATATTCCAAAGGTAGATCAATCGTTTTATACGGAGCATTGTACATTGGCAAGGAAGCATTCTAACTATTTAGTAACAGATCTATCAACTAGATAGCTGCACTTGAATTTGTTTGAGCTATTGAACTGATGAACACGTACAAACTGGTTTGTGCGATTCCAGGTCAATTACGAGAAGTGATTTATTGTGGAAATCCTTATAATTGGCTATTAAAATTGACATGGAGAAAAGGTATGAGTTTAATTTTTAGTAATTAAGTACAGTTTTATTGTAAAATCAAGATTTAATAGATTTATGGATTGATTTTGTTTTGTTGCTTTACTAGAATATAGTGCGTTAGTGACCGATTTTTACTACCGTATATTTGTCGCAGTCGCAGATTGCGTAATTTGACTGCTCAGGACCTGGAAGCTATACTTGGAGAGTGGGAAGGCAGTGTAGATGGCTTACACTATTCAGAAGACGACGATGTCACAGATTCAACATTTGTCTTACAGGTAAATGAGCGAGAAAGTTCTGATGAGGGCTCAGAGGTACCACCTGACTTAGAAAATTAATTCCGGGCCTTGAGCTCCTTGGTAATCGATTTTCAGTCCAGTACCACTGCAAAGGATTCCAGGAGAATTATTCGGACCATAACTTACCCTAGTACTAGTTCTGCAGCGGCTCCAAGTACTTTAATCGTGTACCTAAGGCCAGTGTCCCATGGAAAACGAAACGTCTAAACCTAAATAACGACCAACTACGTTTTCGTGGATCTGAAGCTTTACCAGCAGAAATATTAAATTAGGAAACTCCTTTCCAGGTATTTTTGTATTTGTTTACTGACGACATTATCGACCTTATACGAGATCAGACTAATTTATAGACTGTACAAAAATATAGAATATCTATACCTATAAATATAACCAATGTTATTGGTATTGTATATTACATGTCAGGAGTTTTTTATGCCTGATGTGAAAATGTATTGATCTGAAACTATTGGCTTGGCTCCGATAAAAGAGACAATGCCGTTGAAACGATTTGTACTACTCAGACAATCATTGCATTTCAATGATAATAGTCAAATGTAACCCTATGACCACGTCGATTCTGATCGATTATTTAAAATCCGGCCATTGATTGAGAAACTCAACTACAACTTTGAAAAAGTTTCCCTTGAAGCACACTTATCCGTTGATGAACAAATGTGTTCCACAAAAACTCGAAGTGTGGTGAAACAATATTTACCCGACAAACCTCATAAATGGGGGTACAAACTTTTTGTAATATGTGGTGTAACTGGATATGCCTACAAGTTGGAAGTGTACAGTGGACAGGAGAACAAATGCGCAGACGGCGAGACTCAGTTGGGTGCGTCATCTAATGTGGTGGTACACCTTGCCCACGATGTGCCTAGCAATCAGAACTACCGGCTGTTCTTCGATAATTATTACACCTCGTTACCGCTTATTTTATGCTTATCTAGCCATGATATTTTGGCTTTAGGCACTGTAAGAAAAAGCCGTATTCCCAACTGCAAACTGCCACATGAGAAAAAAATTTAAAAAGAACCGCGCGGTATATCCATAGAACAGGTTGGTAATTGCAATAGAATTGACGTAGCTGTGGTAGCTTGGACGGATAATAAAATTGTCACTCTTGCATCCAACTTTACAGGAAAGTTACTTTCCTATTTCTGAAGTAAGGAAATACAACAAGCACCGAAAATAATATATTTCCGTTGAACGCCCTTTCGTTCTAGCAGAATATAATCGACATATGGGTGGTGTCGACCTATTAGATTGTGTCATGGGTCACTACAAAATATGACTTCGTAGTAGACGTATCTACGATTTTTTTTTATCATTTTTTGGACATGATTATGTCTAATTCATGGCTCTTATACAGAAGAATAATCGCCGAGAACGGAAAGTGCCGGTAAAATTCTCAACTCTGCTGAATTCGGTATCTATAGCTACACCGAATAGCTGAGACTTTAAGCAAATATATGACATCGAATCGTATAAAGCGTTATAGTGCTATTGAATGCCTAATTCAAAATAAAAAGAAGAAAGTTCCAGCTCAACATGTTCCACCAAAAGATGTTAGGCTGGACCAACACTGGACACTGGGCAAATAAAAAAGGCGATGTAAGTTTGCGGGTTTGCTGTAGGTATACGCAAACTGAATGCGAAAAATGTGGCGTTTGCCACATGTTTTAATAAACAAAATAACTGCTTTAAAAAACTCATACCTCCTAACTATATTATAATATATAATAACGTTTTGATGTAATGTTGCATTTCTGTAACAGTCAATTAATAAGCAATAATAAATAATATTTTTGAAAAGCGATTTTTTAAGTTATTTTTCCCGTTATCAAAACCATCTTTATTACCTAATACCAATATAATTATCAACATTAACATTCTTGCTCCGTAAAGGGTTAATTTTGTGAGAAAGTCAAAAAACTTTATGACTCGCACATCAAAATCACCAAGATTTTTCGATCTGGAATTCGACAGTCATCGGATAGGTGGCGAATTACCGAAACAGGATTGAAGTTCAACAGATGGGAGGTCAGAACATTTAAATTACGAATTACTTTTATATTATCCGTTTTAAAATTTATTAGTTCTACTATGTATAAACTCTATTGCAATATCAACATTTAAAATAAAATTATTTCCGTATGGCAAATGGACTGATGGATAATTGCTTGTACTAACACCAGTATTCGTTATCTCAAGTTTACTTTGATTTTAGTAAAAATACGGAACGTCATTATTCATCCATTAACAACTTGATTATTCATCAAACACTTAGCGTTCTCTGATAAGATATTGGTTTGTGTCAAGTGCTCATTATCGCACTGCATATAATCACCTTTAATGCAATACTTAATATTTTATATTTGAGAATCGTTTCTACCTACCTAGCAGATCCGTTTTCTGAAATATGTTAGATAAATATACTTTGATTATATGCACTTAAATAATTTAGCTTTAACACTACGATGCGCGTTCTATTTAAAATTAACAAGACTACAGGACGGTGGTCTATTAGGATCAAATTTGACGAAGAGCTTTTTTGTTTTTATTATTAAATTTGGCAAACTTTTTTTTACTTATTTATTACATTTGTTTTATCGTTTTTTTATTACATAGAAAGATTTTATTTTGCATTATTTTATTGTAATATGGAAATAAAAGAAATCGCATCTTAAACATTTTATTTTAACACATTGAAATAGTTACAAAAAGCCGCAAAATGTAAAACATAAACAATAAATTCTCAAATAACTGACCTGAAACTAACCAAAAATGCAAATAAGTATCATTGAAAAATTTCTTTGCAGAAAATTGAGCAACATAAACTTTAATCTTAATTATTCGATTATTGGTGCACACATTCTCTACAGCAGCATTTGCAAAATTTGCAAAAATAGCGCATTTTGCATTTTTTACAATATTTGGGATGATCAGGTTCTCTTATTGGGATGATCAGGTTCATATTGTCTTCTGGTTTCAGAATATTTCGCACCGGTGTCGCGAATATCGTGTGCACTCTCGAAGAATTTGCCCTGGAAGACATATGGTCTTTTACTAGTTCTTTTCCCAAATTCTTTATGAACAGTCGTCGTTCCTTGCTTATATCAGAAGTGGGATGCTTGTGTCTTACCATTATAAAAGAGTTGATAGATGCAATATTTAGCATTCCATAAAAAGTTACTAAGGGCCAACGTTTTGTATTTCTGCCAACATTGTAAGTTGTTGACATTCAATGTCCACTCCACATTCTCCGCAAAATAAATTAATTTCTGGTTTGCTACTTTCGTCTTCTACTGTATTAGTGTGATGAAAGGATGACAACAATAAAATGTTTGTTTGCTTTTCGTGGTACATCAAGGTATACTATCATCATTTTTTCTCCAAAGGCAAAAATGGAAGAATCAATAGGTCTGTCCTTTACATCAGTCAAAATTCTTGGTATTTCCCGCTTATTGGTTTTGATTGTTCCAACTACAGTAAGTCTATATTCTGTAACAAAGTTAGTAACAACACTAATACCAGTAAACCAACGCTCCATTGTTATGTTTCGTCTTGTCCCAGAAAAATATTGCAATAAACAGTTTACTTCCTAAACCATCTTGACACTAGAAATCTTTAAAATTTCTTGTTGATCCATGATCCAGTCCAGCTATATAGAGTAAACCAATGAATGCTCTCATTTCCGAGACTGTTGTAATTTTTGCATCCCATGTATCCTTGTAACTGTTCTGATATTTCCGTTATATAGATGTTTGGGTATTTTAGTACTAGATCAATTACATCACTAAACAAAAGATTCTAAGAATCGATGGAAGTCATTACATCTTTCCCTTCGCGGGTAGTTCCTGGCAGATGAGAAGCTATATTTTCTCTTCTAGTGCTAATACTCTTAGGTGGTGCTATTTTTTTTCCATTTCATCCCATTTTTACCATAATATAACAAACGCTCTCATCAAGGTTTTTATTATCTAAAAATTCGTCCTCTTCTTGCTCAGACCCACTTTGATGATCACTAAATATCTCTTCATTTCTGTCTGGTATACTGCCATCGCAGTCATTATCCTCTTCATCGGACGACATGCTGCCATCCACCACAGAGTTCTCGTCATCAGTTAACACACTCTCATAAAGAGCTCTAGGTCGCGAGACTTCTTTTTCATAAGGGTCCATGATAATATGTTGTATCTAAAATTATTATGAAGAGAATTAGATATCGAAAGTCAAAGTATAAACATTTGTATACCTTGCAGTAAAAAAACGCACTATCACGACTTTCGGAAATTAACCTCAACATCAACAAAAATAGTTCTGAATTTGTTATTTCGCACGCTCTGGACTATGGACTAACAAAAAACTCTGGACAAGACTAAATAAACGTTTCATAGCACTAGCGGTAGTCGGTAAAGTATAATTTAACAAATATTTCCTGAGTGGAACCTCTTATCGCGCCATAAATAATATTGCACATTGTAATGAGGTGGTCTATCAGAACAAAAGCTCGGATTACATCGTATTATAAAAAAATGTTAATCACTTTTGTATGACAAAAAGTAGGGTGTAAATAATCTGAAAGGTATCTAAAAGAGCAATATTTAACAAAATTTATCAGGAAATTTACAACACTTCATATATTTTGCCTGGATTGACAGCCCACCCTCGTGCATCCGAGTGTTAAGGAAAATATAATTTTTTATCAGAAAAAATTATCGTGGAAAAGAAGAAAATAAATCAAAATATATTTATCAGTCTGGGCTACTGGAAAAATGTCTTTTGGATAAAATATTAGACACCGATTGACTTTGTCACACAGATCTTGGCCACGTTTGTATTTTGAGCGATTTTTGGCTAAAATAGATTTCTTGATTGAAAGAAGATTGAAAGAAGAAGAAAATTCACCTGATTTGACTTCGTGCGACTTTTCAGACATTTTTTTTTGGCCAGATGTGTACGTCCAGCCTGAATAGCACCCTTTAGGTGGTTCAGTAGTGAAGCGTAATACCCCCTGGTGATGACTATGTCTTTTGTCAGGTAGTTTATGAGCACCACACCATGAGAATCCTAGATGGGGCCGTTTTCGCTTTCTTTGACGCATTTTCACCTGCTCCCATCCACTGTTTGGATTGTTGGTTGGTCCCATTTGTTGTCACGATAACAATGTTTCTTCCTTCCCGAGATCATGAAAATAAATAGAAAAACCATCAAGCCTCTCTAAATTCAATTTTTTTTAACCAAAAAAACTTATTTCCTTCCACTACTTAGGCCATGACATGACCTTTTCAGGGAAAGCCATTAAGTCTAATTTGTGGCGAGTATTTGATGCTAGAGTCCTTTTAATTTTTTTTCTTGCAATATTTTCAGACTTTCGGAAATAATCTTTGGACATTTCTAATTCTTGCTTACACTTACAGCTTACAGGAATTAGATGAAATTCTCAGAATCTTTTTTTTTCAAACGAACGAAAAGAATAATCGTCTTGTTTTCGTCAGAAAAGCACTTATTTTTCCATAATGAATCACAAATATATAATTTTTTTCTATACAAATTCACAAGATTAAAATTCTGAACAACTGAACTAAATTGATAAATTGCGATAAATCCTCTATAGTAGGTATAGTAGGTATAGTAGTACCGTTTGTCAACCTGGGGGTGGCCTAGCGTTCAAGAATATGGGGGGGTGCATTGTGTTCCAAAAATAAGACCCGTATACCGAAACAAGTGTTAGAAAAATTAAATATTACCAGGTAATAACAACATTTTTTCTACACATGGATCATCATTGCAAACTCACACAAGCAAATTATTTTGTAGTGATAATAGACAATTTCTATATTTAGTTTTTAAAGCAACAATAGGCGAGAAGCTTTTTTCGCATAAGTAAGAAGTAGCGACTAGAATCAATATTTTCAAAGCTTCCATTACTAGGCGTTCGTATTCACATCGTCGTGTAAGTCAAAACGTATCCAAAGTTTTGTTAAATATCTTGAGTTGAGTTAAAAATTCTAGTTGTAGAGTTTTGTCGGCCGATATATCAATAAGTTGGTTGTGAATCTCAATAGGTAATTAAGCCACTGCAACAACATTTTCATCAAATGGATTGAGAGCCCATTTTTTCGACAAATCATCTCTATCTGGAAAATATTCCAGTAACAAAATTTTCAATTCGCGTAAATGTGTTTTGCATTTACGGGTAAAGGCATTGACTTTGCCTGCCCTTAGTAACATGTTTTAGTTACGCCCTTGTAAACCCGTATTTAAGTCATTGAGAAAATATATGACGCAAGTAAGCCAACAGTAATAAAGTTTCTGCATCTTGTAAAAACTCTGAAAATGAACTATTTTTATCTGTAAAACATATTTTTCATTTATCTCACAATTAAAAGAGAACTTTTCCTCGAGATAACCACCTAACTCCAGTAAGAAAAAGCAGTGAGTCGTATTTCGTAGAAATCGTAAGAAGTCGTAGTACTTGTTTTCGTAAAAACGTAATTAACAATGAAACTCTTCGTCTCGTTCCTTTGTTTTAATTACCAAAGTTCATAGTTTGTAAAAACCTGACAAGTACGCTCGGGACGAATAATCCGTCTCGCATGCGCAGGCGGGTGGCGCGAAGTGGTCATTTTACAAATGGCTACAAGTACAGGGCACAGGTTCGAAATGGTAAAAGTAATATAAAAACAAGGGGTTATACAAGTCTTGTAGTTCGGCATGTGTGGCTATGTGCGGTATTTCAGTACAAGTGTTCAGTTCAGGCTATTTAGTGGGTCGCGACACTAAAAAGGCTGACATTTTTAAAGCAATTAAAAGTAAAAATGTATTTGCAGCAAATAAAAAATCACTACGTATTTTAAAATTTCTTTGGTGTCTAGTTGTTTGACACTGAGTGTAGTTTTAAACAAAACTGATACAAATTGCTACTCACTGAACCGCATCATCAATGTTGAAAAAAACTGGTATACAATTCACGTTTAAACAGATCCACTTTACACAATTAATACTTAAATGATGTAAGATCGCGTACCTTTCGCTGGCTCGGTTTTAAAAAAGCATTAATCACGTTCTATCGGGATTAACTAACGTTATTGACAAGGTCTCTTATTTGCCTTTTAAAAAAATAACATGGCATTGTTCGTTTGCAACATCTCAGCATTGTTATAGTCTTTTCGACAGTTGGTCAAGTTTACTAGATCATGGATATGCATTAATCAAATTATTGTTGTATAATATCAATTATATGTAGTTATAATTTAAATATATTGTTTTATTTTAGACGATATTAGGTAATTGTGATTTATATTCTCTAATTTATTTTAATTACCGTTGATAGTTAATGATGTAAGAATACAGTTGTAGAAAACAATTACTGTTTAAGCACTTACAGAGCTTATGTTTTAATACTAGAGTGTAAAAACGTACATGCGTTTTTTTCCCTTGTTTATAAACAAAGGGTTATACTTTACTACTCACAGGTTTAATCAAATATCAACTTTTTGCTCCAATAAATAAACATTCCTTCTTCTTCAAGTGGTTCCACTGTGAAATGTTCACTTGACGGTTTTTAACATAATCGTTAAAATGAGTGAAATAAGATCCAAAATTAGGACAATTTTGGGACATTATTTTAAGCTTCTAAGCGACTGATGCTGCTTGTGAACTTTGTGACGCAGAGGGGGAGGTGCCTTTTGAATCCCCACGTTCAAAAAGTTCAGGGAGGGAGACATGAATCTTGAAGATAGGGGAAGATCAGACTATTCACTGCCTCTCGATACCGAAATTTTAAGAGCTGCTGTGACTGCAGATCCTAGAACAAGCAGTAGGACACTTTCAGGGGAATTGGGAGTATTCCACACTACCGTTCACCGACATTTGCGAGGCATAGAAATTTGTGTATTGTGTTGACTTCTACTGGATGAAAATTCATCATAAATATTAAATGCAAGTCTGTTTGGCAGGCATATCTTTCAAGAAAAGAACTAAAGAACACGAAAGAGCTTTCTCAATCATAAACATAATTCGAAGTATGCCTCACGTCTGTTAAATGAGAACCATCTTTTTAATAGTGAAAATACTACATCTCCATAACAAAGGCATATATATATATATATATATATATATATATATATATATATATATATATATATATATATATATATATATATATATATATATATATATATATATATATATATATATTATTATTCACGTATGGGCCCTAGTGGACCACGCGAAGTACAATTAGAGGCGTTTGTTGTTGTTAGCCTTCCTTTGTGCCCATACTAATTTCATTCTTTCGCTATGAGCTTTTTTCCTTTCGTCAGACCAAGTTGTTCCAGTCTTCCTACATTTTTCTCTCTGGCCAACCTTCCAAACGTTCACCTTGTGTCTGAAATAGCCTCTATCCTGAATTTCACTTTGTGAAATATTTGCTGACCTTAGGTCCTCTTTAATTGCAGCAATCCATTTAATTATTTCTACTTTAGCTTTACTCCTATTTTCATAAAATTCGACTATTTGTCTAGTTAACCTACTCGGATTCATCCGTTTTATGTGTCGCTATGTATATCTGTGTATTGTTTGATTTCTTCGTTTTCTCGAAGTCGGTATGTTGTGCTATTTATTTGTTTGGGGCCTAGGATTTTCCTTACGATTTTTCTTTCCTTCTTTTCAATGTCCTCGATGTCCCTCTTTCTATTCAAAATGAGCGTTTCTGCAGCATATAGACATTCTGGCTTAATAACTGTGTTGTAATGTCTCAGTTTTGTGTTTTTAGATAGGCATTTTTTGTTGTAAATATTTTGTGTAAGTCTCAATGCCGTTTCCATTTTTTGACATCTACCCTTATTGGCCGCTTTTTCCAACCCATTTTCCATGATTATTTCACCCAAATATTTGAATTGAGAGACTCGTCTGATGTTACCATATTTTGTTTTTAGAAATGGCGTTCTTAGTCTGTTGCAGGTCATGTATTGTGTCTTTTCAAAGGAAATTTGGAGTCCTACATTTTCTGCTGTTTCTTTTAGGATTTCAATCTGTTTCTGTGCCGTTAATACATCTTGAGCTAAAATTGCTAGATCATCAGCAAATGCCAGACAATCAATTTTGATGTTGGTTCTCCCCAGTTTAATGGGCTGGTCAATATTCAGGGCCGACTTTTTTTCGACTTTTTTTATATATATATATATATATATATATATATATATATATATATATATATATATATATATATATATATATATATATATTATTATTATTATTATTATTATTCACGTATGGGCCCTGGTGAACCACGCGAAGTACAATTAGAGGCGTTTGTTGTTGTTAGCCTTCCTTTGCGCCCATACTAATTTCATTCTTTCGCTATGAGACCAAGTTGTTCCAGTCTTCCTACATTTTTCTCTCTGGCCAACCTTCCAAACGTTAACCTTGTGTCTGAAACAGCCTCTATCCTGAATTTCACTTTGTGTAATATTTGCTGATCTTAGGTCCTCTCTAATTGCCGCAATCCATTTAATTATTTCTACTTTAGCTCTACTCCTATTTTCTTAAAATTCGACTATTTGTCTAGTTAGCCTACTCGGATTCATCCGTTTGATGTGTCCGTAAAACTTGAGTCTTCTTTTTCTCATATCGCTATGTATATCTGTGTATTGTTTGATTTCTTGGTTTCCTCGAAGTCGGTATGTTGTGCTATTTATTTGTTTGGGCCCTAGGATTTTTCTTAGATTTTTCTTTCCTTCTTTTCAATGTCCCCGATGTCCCTCTTTCTATTCAAAATGAGCGTTTCTGCAGCATATAGACATTCTGGCTTAATAACCGTGTTGTAATGTCTCAGTTTTGTGTTTTTAGATAGGCATTTTCTGTTGTAAATATTTTGTGTAAGTCTCAATGCCGTTTCCATTTTTTGACATCTACCCTTATTGGCCGCTTTTTCCAACCCATTTTCCATGATTATTTCACCCAAACATTTGAATTGAGAGACTCGTCTGATGTTACCATATTTTGTTTTTAGAAATGGTGTTCTTAGTCTGTTGCAGGTCATGTATTGTGTCTTTTCAAAGGAAATTTGGAGCCCTACCTTTTCTGCTGTTTCTTTTAGGATTTCAAGATGTTTCTGTGCCATTAATACATCTTGAGCTAAAATTGCTAGATCATCAACAAATGCCAGACAATCAATTTTGATGTTGGTTCTCCTCAGTTTAATGGGCTGGTCAATATTCAGTGCCGACTTTTTTTCACGCCACTCCTGTATTACTTTTTCTAGAACACAGTTAAATAAAAGTGGCGAGAGTCCATCCCCTTGTCCCACACCAGTTTTAATTTCGAAGGGCTCTGAGATGTCACCCATGAATTTAACTTTTGACCTCGTGTTAGTTAACGTTGTTTTAATAATTGCCAGCGTTTTCAGATCTAGTCCTTGTTCTTTCAAGATTCGGAATAAAGATTCGCGGTCAATAGAATCATATGCTTTTTTGAAATCCACAAATGTACAGACGAGATTTTTATTGTACAGTTTTTGAGGTCTTAGAATCAACTTTAGATTCAGGATCTGTTCAGGCCAGGATCTGCCCGGTCGAAAACCTGCTTGATATTCACCAATGTTCGGTTCTAACTGTCCCTGTGCTTTGTCTAGTAGACTTTGAGATAGAATCTTGTAACAAACTGGGAGAAGAGATATTCCTCTATAGTTGTTTACATCTGTTATATCTCCTTTCTTATGTAGTGGATGGATTAGAGCATCTTTCCACTCTTCCGGAATCCGTTCGGTTCGCCAAACTTCTTGTAGAATTTTGGTTATTTTCTTGATTGTACCTGGACCAGCGGATTTCAAAAGTTCAGCAGTGATTCCATCTTCACCAGAAGCTTTGTTATATTTAAGCCGCTCGATTTGCCTAATTATTTGCCTCTTCATTCGGTGATAATGAATCTGGGTTTGTTTGTTTAGGGTTTAGTGTTGGTAACTTGTTTAAGGGCTCAGGACAGTTTAGTATTTGTTCAAAATATTTCGCAAGTTCTTTGCAATTGTCTTGGTTATTTAGAGCCAATTGTCCGTTTTCCTTTTGAAAGCATAGGCTCTGCGGTTGATAGCCTGTTAATTTAGTTTTAAATGTTTTGTAAAAGTTTTGGGTGTTATTTTTTTGGAAATCTTTTTCTATTTCATTAAGTTGATTGTTTTCATATTTTCTTTTAGTTTGTCTAATTAGCTTCGATGTTTCTTTTCTTACTTCCAAAAAGATGTTTTAGTTTATTGCTGTTTTTTGACTGTTCCAATCTTTGAATGCTTCACTTCGGCTTAATACTGCTTGCTCGCAAACTTCATCCCACCACGGATGTTTTCTACGTTTTTGTAAAGGGGCCAACTTTAAGGCTGTTTTAATAATTTTTTGTTTTAACTCTTGCCAGTTCTATGCAGGTTGTTTATCAAGCCCTTCTGTTAGGGCTGGTTTTATTTTCGTTGGGTCAAACTTTGGTATTAGCAGCCCCTTTTGAATAAGTTTTCGAGGTTTTAAGCTAAGTTTGATTCTAGTCAAGTAGTGATCCGTGTCTATATTTGCTCCTTTCCTGACTTGAACATTCAAAATCTCTTTATAATTGGGGTACGAAATGGCAACATGGTCAATTTGAAATTCACCCATGTACGTGTTTGGGCACCTCCAGGTCTTTTGTTTTGTTATTTTCTTCTTAAAATGTGTTGACATTATTTTTAGATTAAACTGTGAACATAGTTCAACCAATCTTCTACCATTATGGTTAGTCCATTTATGAGCGGGAAAACTGCCGACTGTTTTCCTGTACTTTTTCTTCCCTAGTTGGGCGTTGAAATCACCCAATAGGATTTTTACATGGTTAGAGGGAATTTTAAAGATAGTCTTTTCCAGAATTGCCCCGGACTTATTTACTTTTTCAGGATTAGATTTATTTTCTTCGTTAACTGGGAGGTGTGCATTGATTAATGTATAGTTTTTGTTAGCACACTTGAGGGATAGTGTCATAAGTCGATTATTTACTGGCTGGACATTTGTTATAGAACCAAGAATGTTTCTTGAGACAGCGAAAGCCACACCGAGATGTGGTGTATTTTTGAGTATTCTTTTGTCCGTTTTAGTTTTAAAAAGTCTGTAGTTGCCGAATTCCAAGGTGTTATCATCTATCAGTCTGGTTTCTTGCAAAGCTAAAATTTGGATTTTTTGCTGATTTAATGTTCGCCCCAATTCGTGTAGTTTTCCTGGACGCAGCAGAGAATTGATATATACCGTTCCAAAGAAAGTTTTTATTTTCGGTTTCAGACGTTGGCCAGAGGTCTCCGACTCCCTCTGAAAGATTTTGCTTTTAAGCCTGGACGCCCCAGAATCCGAAAGTCCGGTTGTACCAGCAAAGCTGGCAGAGGATTGTCTACCTCCTGGGGTAATTTTGTAATTACTAGAACGCTTCATCTTGTACTTTGAATTAAAGGTTTAAACCATGACGGTTCAGATATATATATATATATATATATATATATATATATATATATATATATATATATATATATATATATATTATGATTATTATTGTAGAAACTTTTTGTATTTATACCTATTTTAACATCGAAAATAGCCAGTTCTGAAGAAGCTACAGTGTTAACGAAACGCGTCATATATTAATAATGCAGTGGAAATATAAACAAAACAGTCTTTCATTAAAGAGGCGTAGGAATAATAGAGGCGTCAAAGAGCTGTAGAAGCATGTATAAACAAAGAAAAAACGAAAATATTTTTGTTAAACCCTATTAGTGTCTAAAATTCTTTAAAAAAGCATATGATATATGTTAGGAAGGAGACTTGAAAGAAATAATGAAAAAAGTAAATAAAAAGTTGACCAAAATACTTGAAAATCAAAAAAAAGAATAGAATATCTGTACACGATGTAAATTGTTCACTTAGCGATGTTAATTTACTCTTAAACTTAGTGGCCGATTTAGATTTAGAACCGAAAAAAAATAGTAACTCATAGGATATAAAATTGATACGACCCAGAAAGATTTAAGATCCATAACCCTATTGATTATACAAAACTGTTAGAAAACTAGGATTTAGTTCGTCCTGGTTCCTTATTCATCACGCGAACATCATGTTTTTTTTTATTTATAGGTTATAACTGGTAACTATATTTTGCACTTCTATTGTTTCTGAGTTAAATATTTTTAACATAATGAAACTAAATTGGTGAAACTGCATGTGTGTTTTTTATGTTTATATTCGTTGTTATGTTAAATAAAAATTATTTAAAAATTATCAATTCCCATTCATCGACAAGCTAATTGCACTTGATGGAGTACGCGAAAAACCACTTATTCAACTTGACTAACCATGAGAAAACTCCTTTTTTTCTTTAAATTGACCACCCAGTTATCACACAACTACTCTGACGTATAATTATCTTTTTTTCTAACGGTGCACAAACTGGTGATTTAGCATTTCATTAAACACGAGAATACATAGAAAACTGGTAAAGGAATATGACCTTTGAAGATAGCTAAATAATGATATCGGTTGCCGATATACAAGCTTAAGGCTCAGTGTGTTTTTGATCGTTGTTTGTTTTCATCTCTACAGAAAAAACCAAAACAATAGTTGTAACGAAAGAACTAATTGGATGTAGTCAAAGATAAACCAGTAGAACAAGCGGATTACCTAGGTATTAAGATATCAAGTGATGGAAAGATGGAGGAGGAAGTAAGACTCCAGGTGAAGTGTAGAAACAAAGGCAAGAATACACAAAAGTGTAATATGGGCAATACCAAAGTACACATCAGAAACAAGACCCGATACCAGCGTAATACAGATAGTGTTGCAATCAGCGGACATAAAAATGTTAAAGAATAACAAACAAGACACTAAAAGATAGAAGAAGGAGTGTAGATATAAGGCTCACATGTAGCATTAAGGAGATAAAAAAGAAGAAAAATGGAATGGAATCAACACGTTGAACGGATGGAATACAACAAGGTAGTGAGGATCGCAAGAGATAAGTTGCCTTATGGGAGAAGGACTCTAGAACAATCAAGAAAAATGTGATGCGACGACATAAGTCGGGAGGACACTGAAAAAGAAAACAGGCATTCTGTCTAACTATATAAGCTGGAAGAAAGAAAAAATTAAGAAGTGTGTTAAAGATATATCTGTGTTACCTTCTATCGTTCTAATTACATTTCTGATTATATTGTATATACTTTTAATTCCTTTTATTATATTGTTGTCTATTCTTCCATTTTTCAGTGATTTCCAAATCCTGCTTCTGGACATAATATGCCTCTTCAGCATGCTTTCAACTTTCACGGTCCTGGGTTTTAATCTGCCACTCGGGTCCCATATACTTAACAATGTCATCAGTCCTTCGAGTTTTCGGTCTTCTTCGCCGACGTTTGCGAACAAGTGGTATCTACTCCAGGATTGCCCTGGTCCATCTGTCGTCTCATCGCCTCGCTATATGGCCTGCCGATCTACATTTTAATTGCTTCACTCTTCCAATGATGTCACACACTTTTGTTTGTTCCTTGATCCATATGCAGGGCTTTCTGTCTCGTCTTGTAATGCCAAGCATACATCTTCCCATTCCCTCCTGTGCTACCTGAAGTTTTTGAATTGATTGCGATGTGAGTGTCCAGGTTTCACTTCCGTATGCCATAACGGGTAGGACGCACTGATTGAAGATTTTTCTTTTCAGGCAAAGTGGGAGTCTGCTCTTAAATACTATATTGAGCCATATTTAACATGCCGTTCCACCTCCCGGTATCCCCCTCTATTGAAATCCTGCCCAAGATAGGGACAGAGGATATATATATATATATATATATATATATATATATATATATATATATATATATATATATATATATCTTAAATTCAAATGGCATATCTGTTGGAATCATAGGAATGCGAGGAATGAGGACATCTTCACCTTTGAAACGTCCTGTCAAGATTGTTGCTTCTACGATATTGCTCACTAATTTTTTTTCAGTAAGCCGCGTGCTGTTGCAAAGCTTTGGCTGGCTGATATTTCGCAACATGACAATTGGCACGCTGATTTTCAACCGCTTTTAATCGCTTCATCTGCTTCCACGACAGTGTCGACGGACTTGTATGTGATTATACTCTCCAAATGAACACTATGGTAAACGATCCATCTCAATTCCAACGCAATGTCACATGAAATAATTAAATCAAAATGAAAATAAATCGATCTATGAAAATTCAATTTAACAATGCAATCGGAAACACTGAAAATGCTAAGTGAGTGCCGCTGTCCGGCATGAGCAATGTTTAGTTTTGCGTGTGTTGCTGTTACGTTCAACAGATGGCGCTCCCATTGCCGTTAAATCTATAAAATAGCTTGTATTGCTTTTACGTCCGGCATATGGCATGTTTTTACCTGTCATGGGAGTGAGATCTATATAATAGATATATAAAATTTCGAGTGTATTCGAATGCAACGTTGTGTCAGAATTATAAAGCAATCGGTGAAGAACTTTCGGACATATTGTTCAACAACACAGAAAGCATGTTGTTGAAAGGTGAAACGCACCATGGCAACTAACTGATTCTGAGAGTCATATTTTACTTTTTGTTTAATGAGATAATAATATAATGGCTAAATTCCAATTTTCAGATATTATCTTACTCTTTCAGTCCATATTTATGATTCTGATAGGTATTCATGTACTATTATTTCCCATGTAGTTCTGATTTTATGTTGTCAAATCTGGCTACTATCCCTATACTTAATTTTCGCAATGCCTCTACTGACAATGTCAATATTGTCGCTTTCCTCTCAATTTTTTAACAATCATTATGATAGTCTGCCCCACTTGCCTCAAATTCTTTGAAAAAAGAAATGTCATATTTATTTCTTTTTCTAACGAACTAATATTTAAATCCTGCAAATCTTTATACATGTACAGGTTGTATAAATATCAATATTGACTTCAAAAACATAATACAGTACTTTCTATAAAAAAAAATAATAGGAATATAATTTTAATAAACACTAATGATTGCTAGTAACTTAGTTTATTAAATTATTGATCAACTGGGTTAACAGTTCTATTAAAAAGGTATATTGAAATTCTCGCATTATTTTATGTTACATCTCCATGCGAAACGCATCTTTAAGATTCATGTCACTATTGATTATACAAAACTATTAGAAAACTAAGATTCAGTTTGTCCTGATTCCATTTCATCACGCGACGCAATTCATGATCCTTCACTATTTCTGAAATAACAAGTTAATATATTTTCAATTTCAATTATTTCTAATAAGGATGTTAACAGAAAATTACTAAATTGATGGAACTGAATGAAAAATAGTTATTTAAATATTGAAAATTTCCATTTATCGACAATTTAATGGCACTTGATGGAATACGGGAAAAACCACTCTACTAAACATAAGCAGCCTCTTTTCTTTGAGATAACTATCTAGTTATCACACACTTAGCAAAGTGTATATTATATCTATTATCTCCTTTTTTTAACGGTGCGAAACTTGATGTTTAGCACGAGAATTCGTGGCAAATCTGTAAAGGGAAATGAACTTTGTTAGAAGCTGTATCATAATCTCAGTTAATTTTAACCAGTATGTTCGTAATTAAATTGCACACACTAAATCGACTGTTAGAACTAGAATTTAAGATTAAAAGAAATCGAAAATTGATGTCTTCAGATAAATTTAGTATCATTATTCACTATTATTACAATGGTTGCACGAGATTGCTTAGTATTTATTTACAAAAACACTAACGAACAAAAATAGCCTAAAAAAAATGAGTATTTTTTAACCATATGAAAGCAAAAAAGGCATACGCTCTGCGGTAAAAAATGTCAACTACCAATGTCTTTCGACAATGAAATAATCGAAAAAATATTATGTAAATACTGGTATTTAAACATAGGTTTTGTTTCGATATCAATTTTAACTTCAAAAACAATACAATCCTTACCAATCCTAAAAAAAAACTTTCCAGAGATAGACACATCAGTTCTTTCTTGTTCAACCTTATGATTAAAGTATTAGGTCAACTGAATTATCCGCCTGTTTTTGACTCTCTGGCATTTATTTATGAAAAAACAATAAAACAAACTTAATCATCGAACTAATCTCTCATACTTTTTATACTTTTTCGCCATATTTCAGGCAACTATTGAATCCCAGATCGAGGAAAACTTGATCGTTGATGACTTGATGTGATACAGTTTCTGAGGTGTTTTTTGGCTTCCTCAATATGTAAAATGGCTATAACCAGATGATGTTGTCGGGATCGGAAGAGAGAAGGGAGTGTCGCTAATACGAATCAGTGGCTGCAGATAACGGTCAGCAATGGTCATTGGAGCAACTCATAATGCACGACGCCCAGATAATCTCACTCTATACATAGCAACACTTTAATGGAGTGGATATTTGGTTTTAGTTTTGCGTTATCGGTTGCTAGTTTACCAGCATTAACTCACGATTTTCGTCTCTTTGGATTATCGTAGGCGATCCACATAGTTCTTTTTCTTAAATTTGGAAAGCAATTATACAACAACCTCAGAACAAGTGTGCTTATTTTCAGCTGTAAGTTCATAGGCGATCCAACATAACTCTCCTTTTATAATTTCGCTAGCTAATGAAAACGTTCATAAATGACTTGCAGTACTACGGGGAGCTCCTGTTCGAGTTTTAGCAGTGTTCGACAGATATTTCCGCTTTCAATTCTTTATTCCACCAATTTTTTTACTCTTCCGGGCGTCCGGCATAATGTAAGTAAACATTTTCAGTTCGGAATTGTTGAAATCATCTCTTACAATATTATACGAAACAGCGTTTTCTTCCAAAGCTACACAAATCATATCCTGAGCTCTCGCACCATTTTTTGAAGTTGAAGAAGTCAGTGTCTCAAATGATGCTTTTCGATCGACGCTGTGTCAACAACTGATTCTTTAGGTTATATTCTTAATAGACTCGTATGTTATACCTCGGTTTAAAGTTGAAAAATGGCGCTTTAAAATATCGATAAGGCCGGAAAAAATTCTGATTGGAATATGTTCTGCAGGTGATGAAATATAGGAACTGAGAATTAAGGTGAGAAGATTGATATTATAGAAGTCCACCCAGACGCCCTTATAAAAAATGACAAGCTAATAATAATAATAACTAATATTATATATTAATAATAACACATTGGCTGCAACAATGCAGAAGTCTATCGTCTTGGAGTCGCTGCGTCTGATTAGAGCACACGATTCCTGATCTTATGATGACTAACCTGGCTAGTTGCAAGGAGTTGTCATATAGAAAAAAAACAGCATGAACACCAGATGCTCTACCAGCGAGTGTTCGCTTGTCGGAGGGCTGTCACCTGACTGGGTTTATAGTAATATAAATATTATTAATAACTGATATTAATATTAATAAAGGTTATAAACACTTTTGCCGTACCAGCCTTAACATATTCATTTGGATTTATATCTTAGTCGAACAGAGATATCGATACGCTAGAACGAATAATTAGAACTGAACTAACGAAATGCAGGAAATACCACCCGCGCAGTGGTACAAATCGACTTACAAAATTATCATGAATGATAGCTATAAATGATAGCTATAAATGATAGCTGATAAATATATGTAATCTAACGAAAAACAAACATCCAGTTTGAGAACATATTTTCATCAAAGAATGATCGAATACACGCTATATACTAGCATTTGTTTCCGCGATGATAATTATACGTCTATGAATCTTAAAAAAACTGGAACTATAAAATATGAGCATTCAAACAACTGAAACGATCATTCAATATTATCTGCATGGTAGATCTTGATCTATGATCTTGACTATCATGACGTTGACAAGAGCGCGTTGAAGGTTTGGTTGACAAGGGGAAATTTGTTTCTGGAGACTGAGGGCTTTATGTATGCTGTTCAGGATCAACTCGAGCACACTAAGAACTGACCAAAAATATTTCCTTAAAGATACATGGTATCAAATGATAAATGTAGAAAATCCCACGAAAAGCCTGACACTATCAATATATATTAAGTGCATGTAGTAGATAATCCCTGATGCGCTATCTACCCCGTCATAACCAGGTGACCAGAATACTCCACTAGGAGCTTGCTAGTTGTAAAAGCCTTATAACAGAGGTAGTTTCCTATTATAAATACACCCCAGAGGCGATACTAGAATCAACCGATTTCAGGTTATATTACGACGGAACAATAACCGATAAAATCGTGCACTGTAATAGGCTAGACATATTGTTCGACAAAAAAAACAGCATTCCTGATCGACATAGCTGTTCCAAACAGCCACAACATTCAAAAGACGGCTGAAGAGAAAGTATAGAAATATACAGATCTCAAGCTTGATATAAAGCGAATATGGAAGTTGAACCAGGTTCATATTGTGCTATTGATCATTTCAACAACTGCCATTATAGCAAACATTCTGAAAAATATCATCAACGTTACGGGTCTAGACGAAAGTATGTTTAGAATAATACCACTCCACTACCACTTAATACCTCTCGCATTTTTGGAAGAAGAAAGTTCTTTTAGCTAAGGCTCGCACTTCATTTATAATGTAGTTGCACTGGGGGAAAAGATAAAAAGGGATATTTATAATAATATTAAGATCTGTTATAGGAATTCGAATTTAGACTGCCTTATTACATGACGATTGTCAGTATGTTAGTTTTATAAACTAATCTCACTAGTTCCGCTAAAAATGTATGTTGAAATCGTCTCACTGTTTTATGTGTTACACCTCCATGCGTAACGCATCCAATTCGGCGCTCTGTAAATTTTATGTTCCTATTGATTATACAAAACTATTAGGAAACTAGGATTCAGTTCGTCCTGTTTCCTTATTCATCACGCGATACAAATTATTATTCTTAATAATTTCGGAAACAGCAAATAAATTAATTTTGTATTTATATTATTTCTAATTTAAACGTTAATAAAAGAAAAAAAAATATAATGAAGTTAAATAAATCCTTACAAATGTCTATTCATTCAAAAGCTATCTACGCCTGGTGGAGAACATGAAATATCACATATGGACTAACCGTAAAAATTAACAGATTTTATTCTTTTGAATGAGCTACCGGTTTTCACACAATCTTTTTTTTCTAACGGTACGCAAGATGAAGATCGGACATTTCATTAAGCACAAGAATACCATGGCAAATAACTAAAGGGAAATGAACTTTGCCAACAGCTGCATGATGATATCGAATAATTTTATCCAAGATATTCGTAATTAGGTTGCACCCATTAAATTGACGATTAGAAGCGGAATGGCATAAGCTCCAAGATTAAAGGATATCGAGATTAATATGTTCAATTAAATGAAGTATGATTTATTTTCAGCACTACTGCAAAAGCTAATTGAAATAGTTTGGTGATAATGATTTACATATTAGTGAACATATAAGTTTTAATAAAAATTCTTTCTGTAGCATAGTTACTATAAGTAAATCTTTTATAATCTAATCCTTGTAGCATGAACTGTAGCGGTTGTTTCTGATATAATTGAAAGAAAACCTTTACTTACATTTTAAGTTACTAAAGCATGTATATAGGAATGGAATGGCCTTTTATATTTATCTCAAATGTTCACAATATTCCATGTCTCCACCTTCGACGATCTTGATAATCATTTTCATGGAAACCTATATTTTCCACCGCTTTCTTCACTACCACTCTCCATGATAATCTTGGTCTTTCTCTTTTCCTTCACTATGTCGGAATCCAGTATCATACTTTTGAGGGTGGCCTTTCCGTCTCCATCCTTTTCATGTGGCCATACCAGTTTAGGCATTTCGCTTCTACAGTGTCCATTATGTCAAAAGGTACTCTGATTTCCTCCCTTATTGTTTCATTTCTGATTTTATCTATAAGAGCCTTGCCACAACTACGTCGCCATAAGTCTATTTCCATAGCTCTCAATCTCTGCAGATTTCACATACCTCTTCCCATAATTGTTTCAAGGTATTTATAGCTTTGACACGCTACATCCATGCTACAGTTCCTCATGCTACAGCTACAGCCGTTTTCTAAGTGTAAGTCTCTTCCTTCTTCACCAACTACCATGTATCCGGTTTTCTTCAAATTTATTTGAAGTCCCCCATTTTTATATTTTTCGGTTAACTTTCGCAACATGTAGCAGGCATTGTCGTCATGATCGCCTACGAACAGTACAGAGGAAAGCATGTCGTCATATATGCTAACTCCCATTTTTCCACACTTTCTTCTCCATTACATAATGGATACATTAAATAAGCAAGCAAATTACTGTTAAATAGAAAAATAAGGTTTTAGGTTTATAGTGTATAAGTAATATGGTTTTAAAGAACAGGGCCATTGTTGGAACAGTTTTCACATTGTGACAAATTACCGAATAGTCCATAGAATTTAATTAACAAACCTTAATGTGTTTTGTGCATATGTGCAAGGCTTTTGACATGGTTAGTCTCAGAGTTAAATTTTACCTTGATTTTCCTATTTGTGACCTGACTAACGAGACCTGACAAGTTTGGCGCCCAGAACATAATTAATAATAATTATCAATAAATTGTCAAATTAAATTGACAATTTGCAAACGTCGCACTGATGTTAAACGTTCCATGATGATTTGCCAGATATTTGATGTGCCATGATGATTTCACAGCGACCTCTATCGTAAATTCTTACACTCTAAAAAAATCACCCTTTATTTTCTGCTTAGTAGATGGAACAAACAATAAGGGACCTTTTTATATCATTTAAAGCTTCTGAAATTATTTGCCTTCGGAAGTATGATGAATAACTATTGGCTTAACCTATTTCACTCGCCAAATCACCTATTTTACAGCCTCTTGAAACACGTTTGGATTACTTAATATGAACTTTGTTTTCAATTCTTAAATTAAGCACATCATATCTTATGTGGTATAAATTAATGTTGAACTTTTGTTTCAGGTAAGATTGATGATTTCTTAAAGTCAAGGATGAAGATCGGTAAGCGTTTGAATAAGATGTATATTTATTACATTATTTATGGGGTTTATGAAATCTCCGACAGAGATGGCGCATGTATGATCAAATGACTGTGATAACGAATAATTTAAATTGAACGGTTCTTTAAATTCTTGAATAAAACACAGATGGCGTTGTGAATTTGCCTAGATCTAGACTCATTTCAGTGTAATGTATAACATTTATAAAAATGGAGTCGTACACAATACAACAATGCGTTAAAATTGTTGCATAATTTTATGAAAATGAACGTTCAGTGAAAAATGTTTTTTAGGAAATTACATCTTTAACGAGTCTTTAAGATGTAACATTACATCTTAACGAGTCACTGTTTAGTGGGCATTATGGTCAGGAGGTGTAATTGGGCCGTATTTCTTTCAGAATGCTGCTGGTGACGCTGTAATCGTGAATAATGTTCGATATCGTGTGATGATAACTGGATGTTTGTGAACTGAATTGAATAATATTGATCTGGAGGATATGTGGTTCCAGCAGAATGGCTTGAATGGAAATACTCACTCTGGTAATGAAACAGTTGATTTATTGAGAGTAACAATTCCTGAACGAGTATTGCAAGAAACGGTGATGTTAATTGTGTGATTTGCAACCGCTGGACTATTTTCTTTTGGGGTTACGTAAAAAGCCTGGTCTATAAGAACAATCCATAATCGATTCCTGAACTAAAGGATGAAATTATTCAAGTCATTGGTGAGATAGAGCCATAATTATGCCAAAATGTCATCAAACATTTTGACAAAAGGGTGGACCTCCGTGGAGCTGCAAGAGGTGGTCATTTGGCATATATTGTCATTCGTGTTTAAATGTCATACAATATACCTCAATTATCAATAAAAAGTTTTTTGAAATCAACGCAAATTATGCAAGAATTAAAAAAAAACGCCCAATTTTTTATTTATAAGTATATATATAAATATACGATCTTGAAGTGGAAGTAGAACCATATGATAATCAAGCATGGTCCACTTATTGCCGCCGATAAAATAATTTTTCAAAAAAATGTTTACGCTACATGTTTTAAATGAAATCTAGCATTATTATTGTTCGCAATAAAAAGATATTATATATATATATATATATATATATATATATATATATATATATATATATATATATATATATATATATATATATATATATAGGTACGATTGGTTAGATGGGGTACTGTGAGGTTTAAAAGTTTATAGTTTTTTTGTATATTTGCTTGTTTGTTGACATTTTCAGTTTAAGCTATTATAAAATACTTTGTTTTTGATGTTTTAATACAGACAGGGTCACTTCCGTGTCGTTTCTCATAGAGTTCACATTATATAAACCGAGGTGAGTGTCAATCGGCGAATTATACCCATGTGCATCCTGAAATCTGAATATTTTTAATTTTTCTTAACCGGTTTTATAGAAAGTAGTGGTGCGAGCCAGTGAAATAGCACTTCGATATTCCGTCCGCAGATTTTTCGAAGAAATATATTTGTGAAATTGAGCATTGTCAAACAATTTTCGAGCGAATGTCACACCGGTATTTAGTCCGAACGAAGCCGGAGGCTTCCAGTAGTGACCAAACGCAATAATTTTTCGAACCACCATTTGTGTGGTGGTAAACACTACTGTCTTTGTTAACAGCAATACGTTCTAACACTTTAGTGGTATACTGGTACAGTGACGAAGTCTTGTCCTTCTTGCAACATATCTCTACCTACCTTAACCCAGACGGGCATACAAGAAAGTTTATATTCCACTTTAAAAGACAGAAAGAGTCGTTATTCAGAAGGTATTATGATACTAGTAGCTAGTTGTTTGGCAAGGTGGCATTAACATATCTATATCGCTGCTTATTCCCACTCTGCCAAAATATAAATGGTCGGGTCTGATCTGTTTAGGAGGGGCTTCAGATTCGATTATAAGAGATGGTTGATTCTCCACGAGAAGTTTCCACTTCGTAAAAAGTTTTATGTGTGATGTTATTTGAGTATACCTTATTGAAATAAAGTATTTTTTATTTTCTAATATTTTTTTTGCATTTCATCTCGTGTATTCTCGAATACAGGCAGATTATTACTAATTACATTTTATTTGCATATATTTCGAATACAAATGGTCGTGTCTAATCTGTCTAGGAGAGGCTTCAGATTCGATCAAAAGAGATGGTTGATTCTCCACGAGAAGTTTCCACTTCGTAAAAAGTTTTGTGTGTGATGTTATTTGAGTATGCCTTATTTAAATAAAATATTTTTTATTTTCTGATATTTCTTTGCAATTCGTCTCGTGTATTCTCGAATACAGGCAGATTATCACTAATTACATTTTATTTGCATCTATTTCGAATACTAATGGTCGTGTCTAATCTGTCTAGGAGAGGCTTCAGATTCGATCAAAAGAGATGGTTGATTCTCCACGAGAAGTTTCCACTTCGTAAAAAGTTTTGTGTGTGATGTTATTTGAGTATACCTTATTTAAATAAAATATTTTTTATTTTCTGATATTTCTTTTGCAATTCATCTCGTGTATTCTCGAATACAGGCAGATTATCACTAATTACATTTTATTTGCATCTATTTCGAATACAAATGGTCATGTCTAATCTGTCTAGGAGAGGCTTCAGATTCGATCAAAAGAGATGGTTGATTCTCCACTAGAAGTTTCCACTTCGTAAAAAGTTTTGTGTGTGATGATATTTGAGTATACCTTATTGAAATAAAATATTTTTTATTTTCTAATATTTTTTTTGCATTTCATCTCGTGTATTCTCGAATACAGGCAGATTATTACTAATTATATTTTATTTGCATATATTTCGAATACAAATGGTCGTGTCTAATCTGTCCAAGAGAGGCTTCAGATTCGATAAAAAGAGATGGTTGATTCTCCACGAGAAGTTTCCACTTCGTAAAAAGTTTTGTGTGTGATGTTATTTGAGTATACCTTATTGAAATAAAATATTTTTTATTTTCTGATATTTCTTTTGCAATTTATCTCGTGTATTCTCGAATACAGGCAGATTATCACTAATTACATTTTATTTGTATATATTTCGAATACAAATGGTCGTGTCTAATCTGTCTAGGAGAGGCTTCAGATTCGATCATAAGAGCTGGTTGATTCTCCACCAGAACTTTCCATTTCGTAAAAAGTTTTGTGTGTGATGTTATTTGACTATACCTTATTGCTATAAAATATTTTTTATTTTCTAATATTTATTTTGCAATTAATCTCGTGTATTCTCGAATACAGACAGATTATCACTAATTACATGTTATTTGCATACATCTCATAGTAAATTTCGCAACATCACTTTTAACAAATGGTTAATAATACAAAGTTAACAAACTACATTTAGTTAATTATCTTAATTGCCAAATATTTATGTAAAGAATTAGGTTAAGCATTAGTTCGTAGATATACTTGTGTAATTACGTTATTGCATTTTAGACAAATTTCGTAAATCTTGACACCGTAACTGTTATATTTTATTACTAAAATTTGTAAAAAAACTGTCATCGAAATAACCCAGTTAACTCATTTTTCGTCGGAAAAATTAATTGGTGATAATTAGTCAGTAAATATTTTTTTTTATTATTTACTTAAACTATATAAAACGAAGAAATAAACTAACGTTGCCCAGTGGAATACATCAGATTTTTTTTCGTGCTCGCCCATTACTCTGCTTTTGGCACCGACTGTACTACGTTAGTCAACGTTAATATGTTTGTAAAGCCGTTCTTCGTGCTGTTCATCAAATGGTCTCTTCCCGTCTTCAATCATCTTACATACTAAGGAGCATTCCTAATGTCTGTTAATACTTTGTTCTGGAATCGTTGCATGGTGTCAATATTACTAGTATTACACAGTTCCATTGGATGTCAAAACACGTTTTAAGACAATAATATATATATATATATATATATATATATATATATATATATATATATATATATATATATATATATATATATATATATATATATATATATATAACCATCTGCACGTTCGTCGACATCGAAAATCTCTATTCAACATCCTAGAAGAACAAGGACTCCACAAAACACTATGATTGATCAAGCAGACACTGACCGACACAATCTCTAAAACGAAATTTATGAGAGATATTTCCGAACCCTTGATTAAAACCGGAGTACGCCAAAGAGATGGGTTATCTCCACTCCTGTTTAACCTGATCCTGAACAATGTCATAAAGGAATGGGAAAAGGAACTGAAAAATCAAGGACACTGGAAATCAATACGACTAGGACGAACCAAAAATTCGCGGACGACCTAGCCATACTCGCAGACAACGAAGCAAGAGCAAACCAAACAGATAGAAGTCCTCAAGGAATGTGTAGAGAAAGTTAGCCTACAAATCTCCTTTCAAAAAACCGAATTATTTTGCTCAAAATTAGATGTCCAAAATTTGAATACCAAATACTGCAAGATAAAAAAGATCATACATTTCAAATACCTGAGCGAGATCCCCGAACCCGCAGGAGGAGAGAAGATAGCACAGAAGACTCGATTTTAGAAGATGAAGAGGGCATATGGCAAGGCACACAATATCTACAATAAGAAATGCATATCCACACACACAAAAATAAGACACTACAACACAGTAATCAAACCAGAGGTTCTATACGCAAGCGAGACACTTACACTCCACACAAAAAGCGGCATAGAAAACATACTAAAAGAAGAACGTAAAATTATGAGGAAAATTCTGGGCCCAAAACTAACAGAGGAACGATACAGATTATATTCCAGGAAGACCACAGAGAGAATGTCCAATATAGCGGCGGACATAAGAAAAAGAAGGTTGACATTCTATGGACAACAGAATTCTTACATACATACAAGGGGTCAAGTTAACTGTACCATGGATCGCACAAGTCAGAACTGATCTGGGAAAGGCACAAATGGATCCGACAGAGATTAAGGACAGAAGCAAGTACAGAAACAAAATACGTATGTGGAACGTCGCATCAGAGAGCGAAGTTTCAAGGAGATCGGTAGACGGAGGAGGGAAAGAGGATCGGAGAGAGGTTGACGATGTGTGGAAGATCAGAAAGAATACTCAAAAATGAGTCGGAATGCTTTGAGTGATCCAACCGGGTCTATATGCACCTAATAATAATAATATATATATATATATATATATATATATATATATATATATATATATATATATATATATATATATATATATATATATATATATACAGGGTGTCCCGAAAAGTCTATATCAGTTCTGGCAAAAATAAGAAAAAAAATCCATGTCATCGTGTTATGTGATAATAGGCATATTTTTGAAAATTTTGAATTTTAACACTCTAGGCTATATCTTTATATATCTTTAGGTACTGCGATCACAAATATCCCAATTTTTCAGTGTTATTTTTTATAACGTGATTCTAAATGCCATGCCATGCTATTAATCGTAGTCACAAATCAAACAATGAACATTTTTAATTTGGTAACAAAAAGTTTCATTGAGTCGTGGTTTGAAAAATTATGTCAGCTAATTTGACCGTCATCTTTCGGTTTGTCAGGAAAAAAAGAACCTAATATTTAAAATTTTGTAATGAATATTAGATGCGTCTAAATGTTAAAAGCACCCTCAGTTTTATAGGAAACAGGAAGGGTAACAAGAGGAAAACATAAAGAGAACAACATTTTAATATTCTGTGGTCTGTACACCTCCTTATATTAAATGCAAAATCGTTTTTGATAATTAATCAACAACTATTCTATTGTTTGTTGTGGAATTTCATCACTTGACGTCTGGATAGAACTTTTCAAGTCTGTCATAATTTTAAATTGTCTTGATTTACTATAAACTTGTTTTGAAATCATTCCCAGACATGCTCTATGATATTCAAATCTGGAGAGAGGGCAAGTCAGTCAAATTTTCAAATATTATTTAAAGTAATTAAAGATTACTCAGAATTTATCATAACACCAAAACTATTTCCATAATTTTTTAATACTTTTATCTGTTATTTAAACTTCTATTATTAAACAACATTAATAAGAATTATGCAAAATATTCTAACAAATTGTCATTAATTAATGGGTTAATTATCATAATTTTGCCTTACATAAAGAAAGCATATTCTCACGGAGTTAATGTGTATGAGCGCATTGCGCGCATAGCGAATGCAATTATCGTGTTATATCTCGTGCAGCTTCCTTAGAAAGTAAATAAAATGTTATATCGTACACACAGTGAGAAAATATATTGCTCGAAAAACGAAATTGCCAAGGAGATTGTAATTTTCTTCGTTAATCATATGATAAAGTTATTTTAGACTAATTTGTGTCTTTACGTAACGCACAGGATGAGAAATAAAACATGATATTGTATAATTTTTCAGAAATGTCTTATTGCACCAACTTTATTGAATTCCGTTATGTAAGAGGCGCAAACACTCTCAATTTGATATTCTAACTGAGATATTCGAATTTTATTAATAAAATTTCAAACGTGTATTGCTTTAATGAATTTATTTACTAAACTGGAAGAGGTTTACCACTAAGCATCAAATCAGTTTATTTAACTATTCAACGCGGGTTTCGTTAATCATGTTAGCATCATCAGAAAGTTATTCTATCTAGTTTGGTAATTTACCACGCCGAGGCGGAAATTTAATTTAGCTTGATGGTTTTTTTTCTGAATAATTAGGATGTGGAAGTCAGAATTGTAATTTAGTGAACTAGGCTCAACAGAAACCCACATACAGCACTAAAAAATTATTGTCGGATTTGGTGTTACGAAGACCGAGAAAGATTTACTAGGGATACAGACTTTTATAGAAGGACTGCAGAACTACTGAATATCACACCCCATTGTTCTTTTTGTGTTGTGTCCAATTCATGGGGATTTTCTGGGGTAAAATTGAATGTCCTATATATTAACTATTGGAAATTAGTTTCAACTCTTGTCGTGATGATCAGCAAATGTAAGGAGTTGTGGAAAGTCTCAGTTATTCAAATCTTGAACAGTCAACAATTTTTACTGATGCACATTCATATCCTTATAAAAAACATACTTTACAGTCCTCTTACTCATCCCCAGTTCAGAAGCGTGCTGCTTAGTAGAGCGAGTGTGACTTCGGAGAATCATCTACATTCCGCGGTGTACTTTCAAGAAAGACCAGACGCGTTTGTTTTTTATAGTATTAATGAACCCTTCGTTTGAATGGCAGCTACCTATCAGAAAATGGTGTGTGGCTGGGGATCTCACCATGACATTCGACGTAAAAGTTACGCCTGAAGAATCCTTGCATCTTAATCGTGGACTCACCACTTTTGGCTAACGTATCGCAAGCAAACAGGCGATGCTTTTGAGTCAGCGCAAGATGATGGATACTAAACAGCATCATCGGGAGAGTAATCTGCTCAGATTACATGTCCCTTTACTAACGTAATACTATCCATTCTAACAATATGAGTGGTGATAGACAATTAGTCTAAATGCTTTTATGTTTATTCTCGTGACATATTTGTAGTTTGTAGTAATTTACAAACAAACCACATCAGTACGATTTCAGCACCTCAGATAACTATTTCCGTTAAACAGATATCCAATATGTCGTCGAAATCTACTTACTAATTTTTTGGTGTACTGTAATTTCGTCTTAGAACAGAACTGGAGAATCGGCATTGGCAATGTTATAGTTGTGAAGGAATTTATAAATCCGGGAAGTAAACGTCACGAGAACAACAACATTATAGGAGATATCGAAAATCGTATTATAAAGGGTAACAAAGTTACTTATTCCCTGCATTTTGTCCTAAGATCTAAACTTATTCAAAGGAACACGAAAGTTAGATTGTATACAACACTCATTCGGCTAGTAGTCACTTATGGCTGCGAGACGTGGACCCTCACAAAGGAAAACAGGAGTGGTGCTTACAGTATTTGAAAGAAGAGTACTCAAAAGAATTTTTGGGGATGTGAATGATAATGGAATTTGGAGGATTAGGATCAAGATTAGGATAACTTTGAACTCAATCAATTATATAAAGATTTGGATGAAGATCGCGGATTACATGAGGGTTCAGCGACTCAGATGGGCGGGACACGTAGGAGAATGCCAGAAAACCAAATACCAAGGAAAATCATGGAGAGGCGATTAAGGGGTATAAAAATAGATAAACCAAAGACTCCATGGAATGATAATATAAGAAATGATATTGAAAAAATATTGCACTTCAACAACTGGCAAGACGCTGCTGGATATCAATCTAGTAGGAAGCAAACATTGAAAGAGATCAAGGCTCACAATAGGAAGAAGAAAAAGAGAAAATTCATCTTAATGTTGGTAAGATGTAGGGCCCTTATAGACCTATAACACATACATATATAAAAATCCAAGAATCCAAGCTTATTTTTGAAAAGGTTTCTATTAATTTTTTCAATATTTCACAATTTTGCTTCTAATTGAGGTAGACTATGTTTCATGAGGTTAACTTAGAATAGAATAACGAATGTAATATAGAATCGAAATATCAGAAAGTAATGGTATTTTTTTGATATTTGTTTCTTCATTCGTAAATCGAAAATTCCATATAAAGAAATGGAACGTTCAATTTACAAAACAACTTACAATAATAATAATAATAATAAAAATAATAAATGTCTTTATTACTCAATCAAATGTTAAAGGACAGGGCGAAGTCTAGCTCAACGAGCCACTCATACTCAACCCGTATCCAAAAACCAATTACAATACATAATACTGACTTACATAATGTATATAAACATAAACTAATATTCTGTAGGCAAAAAATACAAATTATAACAACCTATATACGAAACTAAAACATAGAAACAAAACAAGTAACAACAAATAACAAATAACAAGGAAAATAACTCAAAAGATTCATCAATGAAAAAAAAAAAGAAGGTAATCATAAAATAACATACAAGGCTCTATCTCTGCGCTGATAGCAGATATTCCCTAAATTTAAATCTGATGTGCTTTCTGTAGAACATTAAGTGACATCTCAAACCTCTACTTAGAGAGTTAAACAGTTTAACAGCATTGTAGCTGAAAGAACGATGAAACATGGCTGTGTTATAACGTGGCACCACAAGAAGGGCACTGTGACGAGGGCAAGATCTACTCCTAAGTGGAGAGAACGTAATCATTAAACGTTCAATACTCGACAGTAAGCTATACCTAAATAAAGAGTCCATCCTTAACCACTCCAAATCAGCTATTTTACCCGAAACATGATCATACTTGCGTAAACCACATACAAAGCGGCAACAAGAATTTTGTATCTTCTGGAGACGGCAACGGGTTACGACATCCAAGCAAGGAAAATACACAGTGATACAGTAACGTAATTTTGTTATTACAAGACTTTCACATAGTGCCTTTTTTATGTTAAAGGATAGTACATCTCTAGCAGAGTACAAAAGTTTTAGACTAGCATAACTTTGTCTTGTCAAATAAGTTATATGTTCACAAAAGCGTAACCTTTCGTCAACAACCAAACCTAACATTTTTGCGCAGTTTACAATCTGGATTTTTTGCTGATTAATGCACAGTTTTATTTGAGAACATAGAAACTGCCTTTTCTTATTTGAGCTAAAAATAATAGCTTTAGATTTGGTAGGGTTCAAATGTAGGCAATGATTTGCAGCAAATGCAGAAATGTTACAAAGATCTTCATTAATGGTCTTGGCCGCACGCTCATAATCATCGCACACGAACTCCTTGTACAGCTGTGTGCCATCCGCAAAATATATGGATTTACTATTTACAATAACTGCATGTAAATCAAAGGTGTAAATTAAGAAAAGTAACGGACCCAATACGGATCCTTGAGGTACACCAGAACTTATATTCAAGCTTGAAGATAACAGATTATTTAAAAATGTCCTCTGAGTACGATTGCTCAAGTACATATGAAGAAAGTTAAGTGATGTTTCGTCAAAGCCAAGATATCCACATTTAGCAATCAATAGAGCATGATTAACTGTATCAAATGCCTTACTAAAATCCAACAAAACAGGAGCGGTCGCTTTTCCATCATCCATAGAACGACAAACATCGTCACATAGAGAAAGCAAGGAAGCTTCCGTACTGTAACCCATTCTAAAACCAAATTGAGTAGCAGGAAGTATATTAATATTAGTTAAATACTCATTAATTTGGTTATACACAGCTCTCTCCAGAATCTTAGACAAAGTCGGCAACAAGCTTATTGGCCGTAGATCGCCAAACTCAGACGGATTAGAACTTTTAGGAAGAGGAACTACAAGAGCCTCTTTCCACATTGAAGAGAAAAAGCCACACACCAAACAACAGTTTATGATATGACATAAATACTTATCAATAGCAGGCATGCATAATTTTATCATCTGCAGAGTCAAACCATGAGATCCTTTGGCATTAGATTTCATAACATGTACAATATTTAATAAATCACATATTTCGACTGGTTTAAAAGTGAAATTAAAGGCAGCATTTTTTTAGCAACAAAATTTAGAGTAGAAGTTGATGGACTGCTTGATTCAAAGACAGAGACAAAATATTTATTAATATCATCGGCATTATTTAGATTATGAGGAATGTCAGCTGGGGCTTTAGACTTACGAATATTTAAACTTGTAAGGGCATTATAAAAACTGGAGATACTTTGATTATTCAAATATCTCAAATATGCCGCTTTTTCTCTACGAATAGCACCCTTTGTGAAGTTTCTAAGATGTTTGTAATATTCCCAACAATCAGGGCTCCGAAATTTTTTGTAATAAGACAAGGCTTTATCTCTTTGCTTCATAAGTTGCTTTATGCTAGGTGTTAGCCAAGGAGCACGTGGTTTGGAAATAAATAATTTCTTTTCCGGAGCGTGTCTGTTGAATAACGATAAAATGCTGGGAGTAAGAAAATCAACTTTTTTATCAATATCTGCAAATCGAAAAATATTTCTCCAAGGGATCTTATACAGGTCTACATTAAATTCATCCATGTTAAAATTTCTGAAATCCCGATAAACAACGAATTTTTGCGCCTCTTTTTGAAATTTAATGCATAACTCACAGAAAACCATATGATGGTCTGATATATGGCCAACATTCTTAGTTCCGATACCCTTATATATCTCCGGAGTACTTACAAAAATGGGATCAATCAATGTCTCTGAATGGTTTGTAATACGTGTAGGCTCATTGATCAGTTGTTCTAGTCCATAGGAACCCAAACACATGCTAACTTTGTTGTTGTAATTAAAAAAGTTAACGTTCATATCACCGGTAAGCAATATATTGTTATATGAGGACGATAAAAATGACAGCACACTATCAAGGTAACCTATAGTTCGATCGATATGGGCCTTCGGTGGACGATAAATAACACCTAGTACCAATATAGTATGCCCTAAAGAAATTTTTAACCACATATCCTCTAAATAGACACTCTGCTCATGCAAATCTTGGGCAAATTGAAGTACTTCACATTTATAGTTGCTCCTCACGAAAACTCCCACGCCGCCCCCACGACCATCTCTATCCCTGCGATAAAATCTAAACTTAGGTATGTTTATCGAATCATTTATAATATTTGACGACAGCCATGTTTCAGTTACAGCAAAAATATTAAAGAAGTTTTCCGCAATCAGAGCTGACAGCTCAGCAAAATTATAATATAATATAAAATAAAACTTTATCTTTGTTAAGTAACAAATTCATAAATATGAAAACGGAAAAACTCGTAACGAAAGCGATTATGTTGCATATATAATGAATCAACTTAAAGAACATCGCATATAAATAATCATTAAAGTTGTTGTAGATTTGATGGAGTAGGGCATTTATATAATTTTCATAATGATTTGCTAGATCAACAAAATGTTTAAATCCTATTTGTGCTGTTGCTGATTGGAAACATACGAGGGGTATTTTTTAAATAAGTTCCGTTTGTGAATGAGAGTGAGAATGACGTGCAATCGCCGCAGTGCGCTGCACTTGCCCGGCTGCTCCCAGCAGGCTTTGCACCCGTTTAGGCACCATTCATAGCCATATTGTCTGTCTCTGTGCTGAGCTGTAGAAGTTTGTGTCTAAGAAAATTGAATCGTCCGCCGACTGTGAGATACAATCTGTGATTCGATTCTTGAGTGTAGGAAAGTTGGCATTAGCGAAAATTCACCATCACATTTGTGAGATTTACGGTGACAATTCTATGAGTGACAGTAAAGTTCGAAAGTGGGTGAGAATGTTCAAGGATGAGTAAGTTAATGTGCATGATGAGCCATGCCCGACTGATTTGTGAAGATTTGGTTCGTGATGTGGACAACGAAATTCGAGAGAACCGGCGATTCACGACGATTCCAAGACTGTTTTCTGACGATCACAAAACAAAGAGATTGGTCTATGCTTTATCGTTTTTGACTCGATACAATCAGGAAGGACATGAATGATTAGACCACATCGTTACGGAAGATGAGACTTGGGTCTCACATGACTGCTGAGCAACAGTCAATGGAATGGCGAAACACATCGTCCTCAACCAAAGTGAAAGCCAAAAAAATAATTTCAGCATGAAAGATCATGATAACTTTCTTTTGGGACAGAAAAGAAATATTGTTAGTGGATTTTATGCCGAGAGGCGCAACAATCAATTCTGATGCGTATTGCGTCACCTTGAGAAAACATACAAAACAAGCGGTGTGGCCTACTGTCTTCCGGTGTGATGTTGCTTCATGAATGTCCAAGGCCACATGTTTCTGTAAAAACCCAAGGTTTACAAGTGAAAATCAATGGGTACAAGATCTGGACAGTAAGGTGGATGATCCAGTTCTAATCAGGGCTTTTGGATGGGAAGAACTGGATCATCCACCTTACAGTCCAGATTTTGTACCCATTGATTTTCACTTGTTTCGGTACTTAAATGTGTTCCTTGGAGGTCAACGGGTCAATGGTGATAAAGAAGTTAAAACTGCAGTCATTGATTGGGCTTCTTCACAGGCGGCAGGTTTCTTGACGTTGGAATGCAAAAACTTGTTGAGCGGTATGACAAATGCTTGAATAAAAATGGAAATTATGTAGAAAAGTATTATGTAGAAAAAAATATTTTAATAATATGTATAGTATTTTTCTTTTTACTAGAAGAATAAAGTCCTTATTTAGAAAATATAGCACGTATTTTGACGTTATTCGATTATAATTAATGACTAATTAATGAGGGACCGTCAGCTATTTTGTTTAAGCAGCTATTGCTGATTATAGCTATCTAATTTTATAGACGATATTGGATTTTTTGTCCAGTAAAAATTTCACCTTTATGTACTTGAGACATCGCAAACTGTAACCAATTCTGTTCATTATCGTGTCAATTTAATTAAATGAAGTAAGGCAATTGGATTAACCTTATTTGATTTTATAAATAATTCAAGGATTTCCTAACACGAGATATCTTGTTTTAGAAACAGCAAATTGATGACGTGATTGAGCATACACATTTCGAAAATATACGATAAAAAACAATTGGAATTTGAAGATGCCTGGTATTACAGAATAAGGAACCATGAATTAAGGATGCATTACAGTTTATTTTTTTATAACTGCAATGGTTATATGTTAACCGAACAGACAAAACCACAACAACGAACCAGACAAAAACCGCTAATGAATTGAAATTTTTTATAAAAAGTTTTGTTTGTTTTTTACTAATTTTTAATATTGCTTTTAGTGCGTCTGTTTCTTCGTGCACTGGATTGTAGCACGTACAGCAAATGTATTTTGTGGAATAAATGTGACAGTTCAAACCATGCCTTTAATATCTCTCTCGAAAGCACTTATTGTCTTTTAAAAAGTATCTTCTATTTTTAGCCATTTTTATCCAAACTATATCGTATATTTTTTATGATGTTCAATGCTATATTACCATAAGAAAGTGAAATTTTCAATGGTGACATTAACGAGAAGTCTAAATCAGCAGCATTGACTGATTATACAAACTTTTCTGACCTATGCATTTTAATATAATTAATTTATTTTCTGTGTTCGCATTACAAAATTTATAATAAATTTTGTTTATATGTACGCATATATATGACACATTTTTCTGATTTTATATACGAGGGTTGTTAGAAGGTAATTGGAGCGAAGAGTCATTAAAGGCCGCAATAAATGTTTTGAAAAATGAGGAAATGTCTAAGAGAAACCTTAGAAAGGCGTTTCAAAAACAATAATGACAAAAAAAGGAACATCAAAAGAACACATTCAAATGAGGAAATGTACAAAAGATATGAAAAATTCCACAATGCTAAAAAGTATTGATGAGAAGTAAAAAAGAAAACAAGACTGCGGAAAAAGAAAACAAGATTCAGAAAAACAAAAAACAGCAGTGAGGAAGCAAACGCCCCAAAAACGAAAAAATCCTTAAGAAGAATATCTGACAGTAGCGACGATGACAAATAGCCAGTTTTTTGCGATGCATCAGATGAAGAGTGTGAAGGGAGAGAAGAAGGTAACTGTGTGGGCTTTGGAGAGAATTATTTTGAAACAAGTCTTCTCGAAGACTGGCTTCAGTGCATCATTTGCCAACTTTGGGAGCACGAATATTGTACTGAGTTTGACGACAAAATGTGGACAAAGGAAAAAACGGAACTGAAACTCAAAAAATACACGGTGAAAAAGGAGAAATAGTAGAATTAAATCCTGGCTAACTTTCCGGTACTACTAAGGCTATCTCTTCCGGACGCTTTGGGAGAGATGGCTAGTTGTGATTTTTTAATTTAATTATTTTTGAGGTTGATACTACTAGAAGTGATTATATTTTTGATAATTAACCTGTAGTATAACATTCAAAGTTTAATTAAAAATAATAATTGCATGTAGTTTTATTTTAACTGGACTAAAACTATGGCCAACTACAAAACTATGGACTTACTCTAAGTAAGTTATTGACAAAAAAAACTTCTAAAAGTGTTCCATAATTCACGCAAGATTTGAATGTGCTGCCATTTGTGCGGTAAAGTGTTTACAACCAAAAAAAAAGAAAAATAGTTTGACTACACGAAACTACACAAAAGAAAAACGCGTTTTCATTGTTGAACAATATTTCAAAAATAATGAAAGTATGGCTGCTACATTTCGCAAATTTCGTACAAAATATGGTCGATATTGATTTAACTTCGTCAAATGAGTGAAGTGAGTTAATTTTAAAATTCAGGGAGACTGGACAAATTGGGGATGCTAAACACACTGGCCGTCCAATAACAAGCCGTTCAAATGATAATATCGAATCAGCGCGTGAGAGTATTGGTGAAAGTGCAGGAAGATCGATTCGGCGTCGTGGGCAAGAATTGCAAATTTCAAGAAGCTCTCTACAGCGTACCCTCACTAAATATCTGTGTCTTCATGTTTACAAAGTTCAGTTGACACAAGAATTGCAGCTGATTATCGATTACAAGTGCCAAAACATTAAGTAAGGACCTGGTAACAACTTCTGGTAAGATTTTTGTGCTCAAGCTATATGAAATGTTCTTCATAAAAATTCAGTGAAAGGGAGATCACCAAGAAAGAATCCCTTCACAAATAACATTCTTTATTCATTGATTGACTAGTTGGAAGGAAATCTTTTTAGGCAATGCTAGGGTAATCGAAGAAAACAATTAATATAACTTTGATTTTACCGGCTTTGTTTCATCTTTATAGTGGCGGCTCGTGAGGGAGGACGTTGGGGCGCCGCCCCTCCATCATTTTTCAAAAGAAACATTTTTTCATACCAAAACACCATATTTTATTTCCGTTCAGTTTATTTCCTTTAACTTATTTTACGATATTATTAAAAATTAATATCTCCAAATGTAGTCTGTCGATCCATCACACCAAATAATGCGGATAAAAATTCCATCCTCTCACCACAATTTGGTCGTTGGTCGGACGTTTACCTCCAGCGACCGTATGCTACATCATCTTAGCTCGTAGTTGGTATTAAATGTTTTGTTGGTTGCCAGAATTCTGGGGTTTAACTGCTTTCTAAAACATGCGACTTGGACGTAGGTTCCCCGGCGACCGAGTGTATCGGTAATTAGGTTCGTGTCGCATATTTTGTTCGCTTCGCAAATACTTATTTTGATTGGGGATTTTTTACGTATCTACACACTGAGTAGTAATTTTAAATAAAAATAATCAACTTTTAATTGCAAACATGAAGGTGTCTGATTTAAAACAGTTAATAATGGTGGCGTTAATAATGGCGAGGTGCTATTCACCGACAAAAATGTGTACAATAACCCTTTTTCATAAAACAAACAAATAAAGTAAACAAAACGAACAAAGTCATAAAACTTTGATATTTTTTTTAACTTTTCGAACTTCTCATGAACTTTTTCGAATTTTCTCTGTTAATTTGCAGTTACAATAAACTATTTGAAATGGTTTGCTCTTCGGGAAACCGTAAGTACCTACTTATTCATTCCTTTATCTGTGCAACAAGCAACAACCCATCCTTCAATGTCCTTGTAAGTAGTAACAATACAAAATTTTAATGCTTTCCTGGTTTACCTCCTGTATAGGATTTCAATAGCACGAAAAGTAAAAAGGAGGAAGGGGAGAGCAAAAAAAAAAATTCAGCAGCACTATTTTCTTCGCCCTCCCACTTTAAAAACCCACGAGCGACCACTGCATCTTTAGCACCATATCCTCTTGATTATTAAACTGTTTCTGGGCCATATACATAGATATATGTCTCCTCAACAATAATCAGGCATTTCAGAAAGTCATCATCCATACAGAGCCTCCCTTCAGCAACCTCATCACGACGATGTTTTTCAAAATTTAGTGTTTTCGGGATAAGACGAGAAGGCATAAAATATAAGCTCAAATTCTTCTTAAAAATTGATCGAATTGGTCCAAATGATATTTCAATAATATCTACAATGTCCCCAATACTTAATATGATAATCCAGTACAAGACCTTTGATTTTGATAATGTTTTTTTCACTGGTTGACGTGGAAGGTCTTCCTGGGCGAGCTACATTTTCAACTATTTCTCTACCTCTCTACTTGTAAACATTTTTTTTAACATAGTTTCATCGTTGAACACTTTCTTAACAATTTAAAGTATCAGCACAAGAAATTTCGATTTTTTAGGTAAAAGTTGTACAAAAAAATGTACGCAAAATTTGATTTAAATAGAAAACACAGTTTATTTCTCAATTGTATTTTTTTTTAATTGAAACATGAAGTACATATCATAGGGTTATGTATGAAATAGCACATCGGGCAAATGACCTCCACGGCTTTGCTGACTCATACGCACTCTTTCGTCGAAATTTTCTATGATTATTTTGCATAAATGTGACAGTAGTATTGAATCTCCTCCTTCAATGCATGGGTGGATGTGGGATTGTTGACATAGATCTTTGACTTCAAATAACCACATAGAAAGAAATCCAATGTTGTTAAATCACATGATCTAGGGGACCAATTCTGATCACCAAAACGAGAGAGTACATGACCAGGTAATGTCTCATGCAGTAATTGGATTGTTTCACGGGCTATATGGCATGTCGCACCGTCTTGTTGAAACCATATGTCGCCCATATCATCTAGGTAGAAAGAACTCGGTTATCATGTCGAGATATTGAGCACCAGTAACAGTAACTGCGTGACCAGCCTCATTTTCGAAAAAGTATGGTACAATGACGCCTCCAGCCCAAAATCCGCACCAAACAGTGACACGTTGTGACTGCATTTGTTTTTCGACACTCACATGTGGGTTCTCTGAATCCCAAATGCGGCAATTTTGATGATTAACGAAGCCATCAAGGTGAAAATGAGCTTCATCGCTTGTGACGATCTTGCTCGAAAAATCAGCATTCACTTGTTGCTCAATAATCCATTCAACAAACTCTCTTCGCTGTGCATGATCACATACATCAACATGTTGTGCATCAACAATATTCGGACACCCACATCCACCCGTACACTGAAGGAGGAAATTCAACGCATCAACGAAATTCAGCCACTTTTATGAAAAATGATCATGGAAAATTTCGACAAAATAGTGTGTATGTGTCAGCAAAGCCGTGGAGGTCATTTGTTCGATATGCTATTCCATACATAACCCTATCCTATGCACTTTATGTTTCAATAAAAAAAATGCAATTGAAAAAAAAACTGTATTTTCTATTTAATTTAAATATTACGTAAATTTTGGGACACCCTTTTGTTCAAATACTTTTCTTACCCCCTCTGTATCATATCATATCTTCAAAATTACGAAATTTGACTATGTACTAGTAATTGGAGTATCTATATTTTTATTTTATATTGAAAATATATATTTCAATGAGGGTTAACCTTGACAACTAATTTTATTTCATGATTTAGTTACACATGGATGGAAAACCAGAGTTATGTAAAATATAGCCATTTACTTTAAGCAAATATTTTCTTGTTGCGAACCCGCCTTAATATTAATGTATTCTACATAGATTTCCATCCGTGTCACCAAATATACCTACGCGTATACTTTTTTTTTGTAAAAGAAACGGATTTTTTTCGTGAGTCATTTTGCAAATGAGTTTTTGGTCACGCCGTGCTGTTGACCTAGTCCGTCCTACCTTAAGCAATCATAAATATTATTTAACGTTGAACTTTCTTTTTTTTGCGTCAGTCTATATGATCAAGTAAACAATGGTTTTCTTTTCACATTTAGATCACGATGTTTTCCATATCTTAAACATAAACTCTATTAAAAATTTTGAGTCAGTTCTAAATTTAACATAGGTAATGACTGTTTATAGTTTCTTTTTTTTGAAACCTTTAATGCTGATTAAGACGGCTATTTTTAAACAAGCATCAGTTAATTAAATGGTATTTAGCCAAAGTTGTTTTAATTTGAAAAATAAAGCTTTGACCAAATTAATATTTGATCCCTAACATACAGTGGATCCCATGTATTCCAATGTTCGAACACGTTATTTTAAAAATCATTTCATCAGCAGTACCAATCAATCATCAAATCATCAGCAGTACCAATTTACGCAAAAGAAAAGAAAACATTTTTCTTCCCATATAATTTACCATTCTTACTTCCTTTTAACTTATTATGCTTAATTATAACCAAATACCCTGTATTTGGTGCATCGTTTACCAAATTAAAATGGCTAATAGGAGGGGTCTTTTGCTATCTCCTCAGCCTCCATAAAGGCCCACACATTTTTTCTCGCAAAGTTTTTGGAAGTAAAAATAAATTTAGCTCAACTTTAAATTGTATATAAAAAACCTAAAAGGTATCATGTTCTTCGAATTCTTTAAAAAAATCTCTGGTTTATTTTCTTTTTAACGGTATGCATTCATGCCATAAAAACGTTTTACCAACTTCACTAATTTGCTAACTTTGTGTATCGGGAAGCATTAGGCTGATATTCGATATGCAGGATAAAATTGGAAATCATGTAATTGGACCACATTACTCACCTGATCGTTTCAACGGGGATAATTACCTTTAGTTCCTGCAAAACGTCTTACCCGAATTGTGAACCTGAGGTTCCAATATTTAATGAAGACAGGAGTATTTTATTCCAAAATGACGGTTGTTCTGCACACTGGAGCTTAAAAGTAAGGGAGTATTTAAATAATGTTTTCCCAAATTCGTGGATTGGGAGAGATGGCCTTATTCCATGGCCTCCACGGTCCCCAGACCTAATTCCGTTGAATTTTTACATCTGGGGACTGGCAAAAGAACTTGTATACGTCACAGAAATTGAAACTAGAGATTTATTCCAATACATAGAGGCAGCTTTCGTCATAATTAAAGAAGATTTTTTTTTACATACTACTACGGTAGCAATGAGGCGACGATTGCGCGCGTGCATACGCAACGGAGGTTCGCAGCAATTCGAGCAAGATTTGTGATTAATTAAAACATTAATTATTAAGATTTTATTTTCACTTCAAGTCCAAGAAACGTTAGTACTCTCTGTAAGAAAGAGATGGCAGCCAGACTTTACTGCGCAAGAGTGAGATAGCATTTTCTATCTACTTAGCGTATGTTATTTACGCAAATAAGTAATATCGATTAGCCTAATGCGTCCCGATATACAAGGTTAGCAAATTGGTGAAGTTAGTAAAACGTTTTTATGGCACGAATGCATACCGTTCGAAAGAGGATAAACCAGAGATTTCTTTTAAATAATTCCAAGACTATGATCGCTTTCAGTCTTTTTTTAATGCAATTCAAAATTGAGCTTTAAATTTATTTTTACTTCTTCCAAAAACTTTGCGAGTCTATAAAAAAAGTAGATGTCGCTTGCATCTAATTTTGATTTTCATAGAACCCTACAACATTACACATTAAAATTAAAAAATTATTTAGAGGCTATCCAATAACTTTTTTTAATTCAAGAGTCAATGGTGATTTTTGGAATTTTTCAAAAAAATAATTAAATAATTAACATAATAAAACCTGTGGGCTCAATAATGCTTTATATAGGCTGAGGAGATAGCAAAAGACCCCTCCTATCGGCCATTTTAATTTGGCAAGCAATGCACCAAACACCCTGTATAACGAAGTTCCGAAATCATCGGTTTAATTCAGAAAAAAAAATAAGAAAAGAACATAAATATTGTTTTTATACATCTCAAAATTATTCTGACGTGCAAACAAAAAAAAATAAATCTGGGTCAATCATATTAATCTAATTAAGATAATCTTCGAATTTTGTTTACTACAAATAATAACTGGCAGACTCGAGTTGAAAGAACATCTTAAAATGGGTCGTATACCAAATTAAAAACATTAGTTCTGATTACGGCGATGATTGTTTAAGCAGAACAAATGTTTTTCTGGGGCATAAACGTTTTTTGGATGGCAGAGTTTCGCTAGAGAATGACAAAGGTGACGGGAGACAATTTCAGCTCGCATTCCCGAAATGATCGAAAAAGTTCGCGATTTTGTAGCAAACGACCGCAATGCTTCACTAAAAATGATGGAAGAGGCTTTGAATATCTGCAAAGAAACGATTCGACTCATTCTTCACAAGGATTTGGGTAAAACAAAGGTGTGTGCAAAGTTAGTTCCACATACGTTGACGGAGGAGCAGAAATCACTACCTGTCAATTATTCCAGAGAGGTCATCGCAGTCGCCAGAAATAATCAAAACTTCCTGAAATCAACTGTTACGGGGGATGAAACATGGTGCTTTCGATACGATCCAGAAACTAAACGCCAAAGTGCGGAATAGAAGTCGAAAAACTCACCACAGGTACGAAAAACTCCTTCAAAAATCAGGACAATGTTCATTGTTTTCTTCGATAGCAAAGGCATCATCCACAAAGAGTTCATTCCAACTGCTCAAACTGTCACTGGACAGTACTACTTAGAAGTCCTGAAATAATTAATGCACAGAATTCGTCGGATTCTGCCAAAATATCGCGATCCAGCCACCTGGAGTTTGTTGCACGATAATGCTCCAAGTCAAACATCGTTAATTATGAGTCAATTTTTGCCCAGAAACCAAGTCTGTGTGATTAACCACCCACCGTATTCACAAGATTTAGCCCCTTATAACTTCACCTTGTTCCCAAAGTTGAAATAAAAGTGGAAAGGGTGTTTTTTTGAAGACAATCAGACCATCCAAACAGCTTCGATGCGTGCTTTGGAGGCTATTCGACAAGATGAGCTGGAGCATGCATTTCAGTCACTATTGAATCGATGTAACAAATGTATCGAAGCGAGAGGAAAATACTTCAAATAATAATTCATAAAAGATGCCAGATATTTCGTTTTAATCATATTTTCCCGGACCAGTACTGATACTTAATGGACGCACTTGCATTATAGTTTTTTGCTTTATTACTTCAAAAAAAGTCTAACGATCGTCTGAGGTTTATGAAAAATATGGCGTGCGTCAAAAGTTGTTTCAAAATTACGTTATGGTGTTTTCAAGCATTAGTGGTCCATCCCCATGAGATATAGGGTGTAACAAAAGTTCTTTCTATGCCGGTTTTATGCCATCCCTATTTCATTCCATATTCCTATGTCTCACAAATGCCAGTTAACTGTAGTATGGGATACTCCTAATTCCCCTGAAAGTGCCTGTTATAGAATATGCAGCTATAGCTGCTCTTAAAACGTCGACTTCGACCGTGTATGATCTGATCTTCCTCTATGTTCAAGACTCCTATCTCGCTCCCTGAACTTTTTGAACCAGACCTATGCACTGCGTATTAATATAGCACGTTCCCGCTCTCCTTCACAAATCTCACTAATTTAAAAAAAATTAAATTCTTTTTTTTAATAAATCTTTATTTACATCTTAAAACTGCTTTAATTTCTCGACTTCTTCCAGTGAACTCATATAATCATTTTTGTTAAAAACTGTCGACTGAATATTTCGTAGTAGAATCACTTTAGAAGAATACTGAAGAAGGAATGTTTATTTGTCGGAGCAAGGAGTTCAAATCGAATTAAACCTCTGAGGAGTGAAGTATAATCCTTTATTTATTAACAATAAAAAATACGCAAATATTTTTATTACACCATTGCATTAGTGTTACTAGACTTTCATTCACATAAAGCAGCATTTCTTTAAGCTATTTTAAATCGTTAATCGTTAGTATCAAGTTGACTTCAAGTTCAAGACTTTTCAGGAATCAAGAATTGTTAAGATTCATCACGAGATGATTTAATCATATTAAATCATTTGATTTGATATTTAGTGGTAAATCTCTTCGAGTTTATTGTTTCACACTCAAGGGTCCAATAAACAATAATTGATCAAGTTCAAGAATTTTATATCCAAATACACATCATTAAGAAATAGATTGCCATTGAAATGCTGTTGCTTCAATTGTATATTTGATGTAATCTAAAATGAAACGGATTTTTTATTCTATAAATGGTATTGGTTATCTAGTTATATACGGGACAGAAAACTCGATTAAGTAACGCACCAACATTAAATTCAGCGTGAAATTAAAGGAAATCTTTGCGTTAAACGTTTAACTTAATAAAGGATGTATATAAAGATGATATATCCGAACGAGTATAGAAGTTTACGGCTAGTGCAGTCGATTGAAAGCCAGCTTGGAGTTAATTAAAAACAATACAAGATGTGTGATAATTTGGTAATGCCGATTGCAGACAATAACATTGAAAAATTTGTTACCAGCCATCTTAAATGGCTCTATATATATATATATATATATATATATATATATATATATATATATATATATATATATATATATATATATATATATATATATATATATATATATATATATATATATATACATATATACATATATGAGCAACGGTTAGTTGCTTGACCGGAAGGAAGCCCCACCCATCCCTTACATTGGAGGGCACATGTTTCGTCTGTTGGTGGTTAGACTCATCAGGGTACCGACATATGCTATCTCGCCAAGACTAGGGAGTCCCCCTCCACAATCAAACAACCCATATTTTCGCCGACTTCTCGTCGGATGGTTTATAAATGGAATTTTTTGACTTCTTTGGACTGCATTCAACGAGACAACAGTAGTCAGGAGTTATTCACTCTCGACCGTTGGGTTCCACAATCTCAACCTGCGTCTCCGCCAAAATAAGCAACATATATATATATATATATATATATATATATATATATATATATATATATATATATATATATATATATATATATATATATATTGATATGTATATATAGGTTTATAATGGTGGTGGGAATTCGTAGTACCAGTCATTGGCATAAAATAAACTTTGAAACATCTCTCTTCAGCCCAGTCCAACTGTACTCGGTTAGCAAAGTATTTGAGATTTCGACTTTTCATTTAATCGCGATTAAGATCAAGAATAAGAGATACAGTTTTTGAGAACTGTCAAAGATGCATTTTACAATTTCAAGGGTTTTAGTTAGTTTTCAAACTCTTCTTATTCTACTGGCAATTTGTTGATTGAATATAATTATGAGATGTTTAGTACATTGAAAAGCTTTCTGCTAGATCTGAACCATATGCTTAATAGTCAACCAAATATGCATTCGAATTAACAGTTCTGAAGAGTGTTTATACTATTTAACATAAGTAACACATACTGTTAAACACCAGAGGCGTTTGATTTTTAAATTAGTATAACTATCGTTAATATTTGAGAGACGATTCATATCATTTCGTTTGTTTAGTTAGAAATTATAACGCCTTTTTATATGCTGACGCATTGAAAAAAATTATCAAAGGGTTACGACGATGCAGCTATGTCAAAAAACCGTTTGCAAGAGATGGTAGGATAGTTGACGAACTTCTTTATGTTTTATTTAAAATTCAACTTCTTTCAGAAAAACATTTCACGTTAATCGGTGGAGAAATCATTAACAACATTAAGGATTTTTTACTGAGTAATCGCTGATTAAGTATTTGAGATTTTATAGATAAATCGTCCAGATTTGTGGAAAACAAATTCCTAGTTTCCCCATCACGAAAACGCACTTATCTAACATAAGTAACACATACTGTTAAACAGCAGAGACGAAGCAGCGATTCAAACAGTGAGTTGGTCGAGATGAAAGTGTTTCAAAAGAGGTTAAAAAAATGCCATCTAAAGAAAAAATAATGGCTACATTATTTTTTCTGTTATTCTCGTGGTATGATGCTCATAAACTACCTGGAATCATAACTTGAACGTACCATGCTTCACTGCTGGATCAATTGAAAGGCGCTATTCACGTTTAACTTCTATATCTGGCCAAAAAGAAAATTCTCTTTGTGCATGATAACATACCTGCACACACATCTCGGGTGTTACCTGCACACACATCTCTCATCTTGTTGCTGTTGCTAAACTCCATGGCCTACGCTTTGAAGTGCGATTACTTCCTTTGTTCAAACGTAAAAACTGGCTCTCTAAACGAAAATTTCATATGATGTGAGTAAAGCCACGATAACTTCCTTCTTAATTTACAAAGGTGGATAAATAGTTGGTTTAAATGTATTGAATTGCAAGATAAATACGTCCACTAAAAACTATTCAAAATCTTGAATTTTCTTTCTCAGTCTGATAACTTTTCGAACGACCCCCGTAGAAAGATGCTCTTACCATATTGAAACATCCAGTTTATTTTACAACTAATATTGATGTACATTTCAACAGTAATTAACATGAAATGATTTTTCATTAATTAAAGATGTATTGTAATCAGTTATAAGCAAGGTCGTTGCAACAACAACAAAAACAATGATGTTAGAAATTACTTTTCATTTACATCGATTAAAAACCTACAGTTATTTTTATAGTTTTCCAACTATAACTTTTTCGATAGATACGTATTTAAATCGGTTAAATCGAATTAAAGCACAAAGGAATGAAACAAATAGATAAAACCGAATGTCAAACAATTCTTCGCCTTTCGAATATCATGGTCACCCACTGCTGCCTTCGGTGAGTCAATAACACTGTCGTAATTTGTAACTATTTGGCGAATATTAAGAAAACTGGTAGCCGTATATCCTTTTCCTCTTTTTTTTTATTGTTTGATGTAGGCATCATAAAGTAAAAATACTGTTAACGTAAAATCATTGTTTCTTTTTGTAAATACGACTGAATGTATGTTATTGTGTCAAATACCCTAACATTTTTTTTTGTCTTTTTTCCGTTAAGTTTGAAATAGAACATGTAGCGGTTTTGGCCCAACTTTAGGCTGCTATTGAAAGACTGCAGTATTGAAAAAAAGTAGTAAAACAGAAGTTATTAAAGCGTTTGATATGAATATTGTAGCAGAAAAGAAAAACGTAAGCATGAAAAATATATAAGGTGATTTTTTAGTGCGTCCGAACTAAAACTCCGAACTAAAAAGCCTTAAAACTATTTATTTTTTGTGAAACAGCATTCAATGGTGTTAATGTTTGAACACAATTTCGAATAAACTTCTGACAAAATGCATTCGGTCAATTCAATTTTCGACATCTTTTCAAGAAATTGGGGTTTTATATCCGCAATTGGGATTTTGAAAAAATGTCATAAATGGAGAGATCAAATTAAAAAAAGTTTTATAAAACTATTTTTATTTTAATTTTTTTCCTTATAATTAAAAAGTTATATCAAATTAAAAATATTTTTTTTAAATCTAGTACCGATAACGCGCTGACAGTTCCTGAAAAAAACCGAGCGTGTGACGTCACAATATTTATTTCCTCTCAACATTACAGACAGCTGATACGAGTGTTTTAGTTTTTAATCAACTTACTATTGTTAGTATCATCAGTGTATTGATACATTTATTGAAAATATCAAATCTAATTAATTATCGTGTCTGTTTTGTACCATTCTGTACGAATACTACAAAAACAACTGGCGAAAAAAATATTTTAAATGTGTAAATAAATCTATATAAGCTTTACTCGGAACTTTATGTTCTGGATATACATGTCCTTTCACAGTGCAAATACAATTTTTGGGGTTGAAACCGTAACTTTCGCGTGACACCCTACAAATAATTTAATTATATTTAATAGAAATATTTTGTTCCTTATTTACATTTACATTATTATGCCGGTCGCGTTGGTACGCCGGTAAGAGCGTCTGCTTTGCCGAATCCGCGCTGGAGCGGTAGCTGGTTCGATTCCAGCGCTCAGATGGTTATTTTTCTTTCTTCTGTCCGTTTATCTTTCCTAAATGTTTGTGATTGTTTCTAGGCAAGAGTGTAAAATCCGACTACGAATTACTCCTCAGTCACGCCAGTTAAAAGCTGGGTAAGGCCGGATGCCTTCTGAGAAGTGTTCTACGTTGGTCACTCGCCAGTCGGTAGGTTTCCTAATAGACTTATGGGTAGGCACATAACCAAGGGTTTATAGCCCGAGGGGGGTGCTGGCCTGGGTTTGTCGGAAGCTGATGACCGTGGTTCGGAACCCACGTTAAGCTGTAGGTCCAGTCGCTAAATAGCCTAGTTGCTGATGCGCCTCTAACCCAGACACTTTACTTACATTGTTATTAAAAAAAAACTAAAATTGATACTTTATCAACTTCAGCTGAATTGAACCGAATGCTCTTTTTGAGAAAATCTGTGGCCATAAAAGTATCCACACTAGATATATTGTCAGAATTGGCCTTTATGATCCCTTTGTCGCACATTACTGAATTAAATTAGTAACCAACAATATTTTTTTTACACTAAATTTCAATAATTTTGACTTTAATATAATGACAATAACACTTTAACATAATGACGTCACAAACATGGCAACCAATCATGGCACTTTCGTAGTTACGTAATTTTATGAATTTTAATTCATTTATAATTAATTGCAAACAATTTTTTAAAAGTTTTTCGCATCGATTATCAATATTATTTATGATAAAGTTTTAAAATAGAAATAAAAAAATCGATAATTATTTTTTAATCAAAAACCCAATTGTCTGTGTTATGTTGACTTCCAAGGCGTCAATAGTTGCTGGTTTATCCGCATCGACCAAAGATTTAACAGAACCCCAAAAAAAATAATCTATAAACTTTAATTCATTATCCAACATTTTCGACATTTTGCGACATTTTGGACATTTGTCGACATTTTTCAACAATTTGCAAGCGCTGCTCTGATGCTAAACGTTCCATGGTGATTTGCCAAACTATATTGAATAATTTTGATGCTAGAGGTGCGCAAACTCACAGTTCGTTAATAGCAATTCCTGAAGTTCGGACTGACTAAAAAATCACGTTTAATTTTATATGACTAATTTTCCAATTTTTGTGTGCATGGTTATGTCATCTGTGTATTATCGTAGAGGATCCACTTTTCGTCCCAGGTCGTAATCTTATGCAGGAAGTTCTTTTCAAGACAATGATTTTCTTCCAGTGATGATTCCAATCGCCCACTTTTTTAGTTGTTCCGGATGTTCTGGATCATTTAAGTCAAAATTTCTAGTTTGGAATTGATGGAACTACTCTACGAAGTACTCTACGAAACAACATTATCTTCCAAACAGTACAAATTGTGTTTTGAGTTTCCGCAGTATTTTTGTCGGTTAAAAGCGAAAAGAAGGCAGTGCCTTAAATGTTACTTTCTGAATAACATCGCGTCTATATCTGATTTTTTAGGGTATATTTCTAGGCTCAATAGGCTCGTATATTACATTTCGTTTTGAAGCTGAAAGATGGTGCTTTAAAATAACTATACGGTGGGAAAAAAATCTGATTCAAATATGTTTGGCTCTAAATTTTATTTTATGTTGGGTAAAAATGCCAGAGAAACTTTTGAACTGATTCATACTATTTCAAAACAATGAAGTAATGAAAAAATTTGCACACGATCCACAGCAAAGTTAACTAACAATAGATAAAACAGAAAAGACGTCTAAAAATGGTCTGAATTTTGTTTAAATTATCATTTTACGGATTTTCTTTTGGCTGCTACGAGGGTTATCTGTAAAATAAGGTCTCCAAGGCGCTGGAGTCGCGGGGAACGCTTTAACGCAAGATCCGGCAGCATTGGCGTGTAGCTTGGTTTCCCCCTACAAATCCCCACTACCGTCTGCGATGCTCAATCTTTATTTGGCAACCGTTCGTGATGGAGCTTCCACTCGCCGCTACCGCCAGATGTGAGTTAGTTCTGTGATTCATTTTTGTGTGCATGGATAACAGTGTATGGACATCAAAAACATGCGAAAATGCAGAGAGTTTAAAAATTGACGTACTTGATGAACAGCGTGCCGGACGGCCATCGGTTTCGGACGAAACGATTGCAAAAGTGGAGAGTTTCACCTCATGAAAAAAATGCATCGATTGAAACGGGAGCTACGTAGAAAAATAGTAGAAGTTCAAGTTTTCCCACAATGTATAATTCAGTGCAAATAAATGTGAATTTCTTTGTGACAAAAAATTGGTGACCTTATTTTACGGATAACCCTCGTATTTATTGGCCATAAAACCATTTTAGTGATCCGTGCAACTTTTGGCTATTCTCAGAATGAAAATGGAAAAGTAATGCGAAGTGAATAATAAGATTGCTTCAAAAAACATTTCATTTTCATCCAGCGTACTATGAACTGAGCAAGATTCTGTGTTTGCTAGCTCAGTTGCATTATTCTATGTACAGACTGTGTAGTGGTCAGCTGTATTCTTTCATAGACATTTATCTTTATATCACTGATTAATATTAAGCATAAACTGTACACTGCAAATCAAAGCGTGTTACAAGCCGTGTTATTACGACGCGGGTAAGTGTATTTATTCTTTTTACCGTAGCCGGTCGCGCTGGCGCGGACGGTAGAGCGCTCGGATGGCTGTTTTTTTTCTTTCATCTGTCAGTATTTACGTCCTAAATGTCTGTGATTATTTCTAGGCAAGAGTGTAAAATCCGACAACGAATTAACTCCTCAGTCACGCCAGTGAAAGGCTGGGTAAGGCCGGATGCCTTCTGAGAAGTGTTCTACGTTGGTCACTCGCCAGTCGGTAGGATTCCTGTTAGACTTATGAGTAAACACATAACCAAGGGTTGATAGCCTGACGGGGGTGCTGGCCTGGGTTGTCGGTGGCTGATGACCGTGGTTCGGAACCCACGTTAAGCTATAGGTCTAGTTGCTAAATAGCCTTGTTAGTGCTGATACCTCTCTAACCGTAAATCCGTTCATTCCCTTTCTTTTTACCGTGTTAAAAATACGATTTTAATACATAACGTGTCATATCGACATGTGTAATGTGCAATATTGACACAGATAAGTGTGTTAGAAACAAAACACATTTAGTGGCATGGCAAGAGAATAACACGTTTATCACAAATACATAAGTAGGTGTGTTAAAAAAAAGCTGGTAACTTTATTGTACACTTTTAAGTGTGTCTTTGGAAGACACTGAAGACACACTGAGACATATAGAATAACACGTGTTTAATCTGCATAAATACTTATGAATATGTACTTTTTGAATGTTTAAATCTAAATAAAATTGGTGAACAGTAAATTTTTGACAAAGTTGATCGTATGATAAGTAAATTAATGAAGCTATTTGCTATAGAAGAAAATGGTGAAATTTCCAGAATATTTACAATTATAAGATAACATGAGCAATTGACGAGTAAGGAAGGTGATAAAAATAAGAACAACATGATATTATTTATTATGAAAGAGGTAATTTAGTAGACTAAAAGAAGTAGTAATTTTTTAGCAACAATAACAATTTTTATGCGTATCTTATGATAGGTTACGAGTTCAACAGCAATTCTAACAACTAAACCAGGAGATGCACCACGAGTTGTAGTTTATATTGATGAAAATAAAATTTCATGTGCATATATAGTGGCCGATGAGAAAATCAGAAAGGAGATCAAGAATCCAATAACTACAAAAATTACTTGTGGACTGATAGCCACTTATTTTGTTTGGCACCGTGAATATTCAACTAATTATTCTAATGTACTCCAGCATACTGACTATGAGGTATTTCAAACTGCTGTCGGTAACAAAGTTATACCATTAACGTATTAAAGTACCATTAAGTACCATTAAGTTATTAAATTAATTAGGGATGTTGGTAATATGTCAAAATAAAACAGATATACTTCTATAAAACAAAAATTCACATATGTCTGAAAAGGCAGTTTATATTTTAAAATTTTTAAAAAATGTTTTCTCTCAAAAACAGTAAAAAATGTTTCATAAATAAAAATATTGAAGAATATAAATAAAAATATTTAGGAATATTTATTTCTACAAGCTGCACGTGTAGTACATTATGAGAAACATTGTAACACGTGTTACGAATTTAACACGCCTGTGTGTAAATTTAACACATTTGGATTTGCAGTGTGTCTTCATTTTCCTTACTTTCCCATATTTTGGGACACCATACACTTGATGGATCTTACTGGGAAATACTCTTTTTCATCCCTACTAAATACTATTAAATTTTTTGAAAATCCTGCATCCTGAAAAAAAAAGCCTGCAAATAAAAAACCTCATAATTTAATAATCGACATTATTACATAAAATGACATACGTTCAACCTAACGAAAGTTTTAACGCAAAAAGCAATAAATAAAAACATAGCAATAAATAAAAACATAAAAACATAAAACAAGTAAGCATGTAAATCTTGTTGCAGGCGGTATAATAAATTTCTGATATTATACATTAATTTGAGGCAATTTTATAGTTGCATTTTGCAAGAGTTTCTAGAAAATTATCCTGTGATAATTAGATTAACAATCAATAAGAAGCTCATAATTTATTGTCGTTTATTTACTTTCGTATCGAGCTGTGTTTGTTTATGAATATTAATTAGTCATTTTTATTGAATTTTGATAGATTATGATTAATAATTATTGTTGTATATAAACAAGTATGCTATGTTGTAGAAATGATATTTTTTTGAACAAAACATATTTAATAATAAGTAATGTTGAAAGCTGTATGTTTCCGCAGTAGTCTGCAGCTGATAGATACGGACTAATCTGCTCTCTAGAATCGGCGAAAGTTAACAAATCGTTAAGATGTTATTTTCTGTCGTAACAATGCCAGATTGCAAATAATGAAAATTACAGATCAAACTTCTGTTCTCATACCTAGGTTTTTTTTTAACTATCATGATCCACTACAGTCTGAAGGTTTTTAGAGTATGTTTCTAATTTATATTGTTTTCTGCTTTCTATATTCAATGGAATTCTCTGTGCCTATAGGTATTCTTAATTCATCTGACTTTACGTCTCTTTGATGAACTCTTTTTTTGAATGGTAGATTATATTACTTTGAAATGAAGATTGTACGAAAACTACGATACTTTGAAAAGAAGACTCGATGCACAAATTGTTTACAAATTGTTTTATTTATTATATAATGTTATCTAAATGAACTAAAACTGATTCTTCTGTATCAAATAAAAAAAGCAAAGCATTGTGTTTGGAATGTAAACTAAACATTATCAAGGATTTAGATACAAAGCTAAAATTTTGTGAATTGGCAAAGAAGTCTCATCTACCAGAACAATTATAAAAAATACAGTCAGTACGACAGTCAGAACAACTGTAACATAGCATCGCGGAAAGTGAAGACTCGACAAGTGCAGGTAAAAAGGGTGCGTGTCTTTATCCAGGAAAACTCAAGACTATGATAGAAGAATGTGGCTTTAGCAGCCAAACCTTAACCAACGTGAATGGGACTAGATTGTTCAGGAAGAAAATGCCTAAAAGAACTTTTATCGCGTGTAAAGGAAAAAAAACCTCTCCAGGCCTGGCAAGATCGATTGACAGTTATGGGTGGTGGGAATGTAGCTGGTGACTGTAAGTTAAAACCTCTCTTCGTTTATCACTCGGAAAATCCAAGAGCTTTAAAAAATAAGTCAAATCTTAAGGCTTGAGTGACAGTCTTCCGTTTTAAGGATTTGTTTAGTCATCATACCATACCCGAAGTCGAACATTATTGTCAATCAAAACAAATCCTATTTAAGGTGATACTATTAATCGACAATACACATGGTCATTCTCCTGCTACTCTCATTTTTATATACGGTATTTTTAAATAAGGTCAGTTTGTGAATGAGAGGCGCCTTTGTGCTCGTTTAGGCGCCATTTGCAGCCGTGTTATCTGTCTGTGTGCTGAGCTGTAAAAGTTTATGATGTTTAAGAAAAGCTGAGTTGCCCGCCGACTGTGAGATACGATCTGTAATTCGATTCTCGAGTGTAAGAAACTTGGCAGCAGCGGAAATTCACCGTCAGATTTGTGAGGTTTACGGTGATGACACGTGTTTCTGTACAAACACACGATCTAATCAGGTCTTTTGGATGGGGAGAACTGGATCACGTCCAGACTTTATCCAGTAATTTTTACTTGTTTCGGTACCTAAATGAGTGGTCACCAACTACCTTGGTGGCCAACGATTCAAAGACGACGAAGAAGTTAAAACTGCACTCATGAATTGGGCTTCTTCACAGGCAGCGGATTTCTTTGACGTCGAAATTCAAAAACTTGTTGAGCGGTACCTCAGATGTTTGGAAAACAATGGATTTTGGAAAACAAAAATGGAAATTATGTAGAAAGTAGATAAAAATATGTAGAATGTGGAAAAAATATTTGAATGATATTTATTGTATTTTTCTTCTTACTAAAAAACGGATTTTATTTAGAAAATATACCTCGTATAAAAACTAGGTCTTGTCTTACGCAGTCTTGAATTACGTAAAAAATACAAATCATGACATATAATATATAACACAAATAATAATAACACAAATTCGGAATCCTGCTAATGGATGCAATCTATTTTAGAAATATCGTTTGTAGATTTAATAAACATGAATAAACAGGTCTTAACCAATTATGGTCGTGACTGCTCACGATAGATACACGCTGTGAGTTAATGAAAATTTTACATACACTTATTAATTAAAGTTTAATTTTATTTTTAAATTATAAATAAATTTGAGTGTTACAGAAAATCTGTGGGTAATAGAAAAATTGTGCTTCCAGATTTGGTTTCAATGTATTAAATTACATCTGAAATATCCAAAAATTGTTGTCATACATACTTTGTTTATCAGTGTTACTTGTGGTATTCACATTTCTCTGTGAGCCAGTATATCATAAATGCATTCTATTGCATGTGTTCAAATGGCTTAATTTCCTTTTTTATTTGAGTTGGTGTGTTTTACATGTATGATAGTTCGTCATTTAAAAGACCGAACGTACGTCAAAGGAAAAACAATTTGCCCCGTGACTTGATTAAACATTAATATTCGGAACGTGATCGAATTATCTCAAGCTGTAAAAATGTCGCTATTACGCCGAGACGAATCATTACAAATGCCGCAATCTCGATCGCTACTAGTCCCATTCTTAAACGGTCTTCCTTCGGGCCAATCCAATAAGCGAGTACTTTCAACTCTACGTGGTGAATTTAATTATAATTGATTACCCTGAGAACTGAGCCTTTAAATAAATAATTTTAGATAGTAGCCTGATTTTTTACAGACATTTAGTTTAAAAAGTATTTTTATTAAAATTCAAAGAAATTTCTCTATGAAGAAAATATATGAATTTGCAAGAAAAACAAAAAGAATATAAGCAAAATGTGCTGAACCGTCTTAGGTAGCTCCAAATCAAAAGAAAAGTCACTGTAGAGGGGGTCAGGAAACTGATTTTGTTTGACCTTATAAAGCGGGAGTTTTTTTGCAGATCTAAGTAAGAATATTATTTATTTTATCCTTTCCTCCTCCTAAATTCATTTTCTATCATTCAAGTCATTAGGCGATTGAGATGAAAAGTAGAAAATAAGTGTTTTTTTTTCAGAACAATATCATTTTTGATTCTAAATCCGTGATTGTCCTAGATGAGTCAGATGTCGAAGAGAAAACTGCTATTTCCGTAGTTTTGCTGTTGTTGTTTGTGTATGATTCCTGTAAGAGGCCAGCATTAACATTCTCCCTTAGCACGCATGATCTGTTATCCAGCACACCTGTTTTGGATATGATAAGTCGAATGGTTAATATGCCTTGTAATCATTCGACGAATTTACTACAGTTATTTTACTAGTTAATAGAATAAATTTCATTAGAAATTCGTAGATTATCTCAGCAAATATGCTCAGATCAATAACAGAATTTTACATTGAGCAGGGATGCGTAACTAAATTTTCACCATAAAGACTATGCATTTTTCCAATACAAAATTAGTCATTTGTATACCTGCAAAAACTGATTTAAACATATTTGCTTTTACTGTTTGAGGCGTTTCAATTTCTGTCACAAAATGTATATAATTCGCCGGTCATTCGAATAGTTCTCGTTCTGACATAGAAATGGCGCAAGTACCACCAAATGACACAAATATGATTCGTTAGAGGGCATGGTGCGAAGCTTCAAAAGCTTGCGTTTAGTTGATTGTTTGTGTCGATCGCGCAAAGTCAATTGATTTTAAAATCTACTGAAAAATTGATAAAATTTAAACTTTAATAGATTATTTCCCTTCGTTTCCGATGACATAAACTGTGTTCACGACATTTTACATGATGTTTTAGTAACTAAACTCGAAGAAATTTCCCACTAAACTATACTACTATATATATTTCACGCCAACTATGTTAGCATCATCATTAGATGATTCGGTCTGCAATAGATCAATAGATTGAACCATCTCCTGAAGTTGCTAATATTGTTAACGAAAAGTGCATCTATAAGTTTAAAAAAAAGTGGTTTGGTGTTTAGTGGTAAATTTCTTCACGGCTAGTGTTTCACACCGAAAGTTCTAATAGAAGTATTGAATGATATTTTCGGTATTCGAAAAGCTTTTCGCTTGTTAGGTATCGCGTTTATAAAAGATGCATTCGAATGACACATTTAACGAGAGTTAAATTAGGTTTAACACTTCTCAAGAGTGTTTACACCTATTTAAACACGATTTTCCTGACTTTGACATTTTATGATTGGAGATGAAAAATGAATTCACTCCAGGGGTAAACAAGTGGTTCAAACAGTGGGTGGGAATAGATGATTATGATTCTCTACGTGATCAATTGAAGGATACTATTCAGGCTAAACCTGTGCTCTTTCACTTTTATAATGTTACATACACACACATCTTGGGATGTTACTGCAAAACTCCACGACCTACGCTTTGAAATGTTAATATAGCTTTGGTACTTACCGAATTGGGCTTCAGGCGATTATTTCCTCCTCCCAAACCTGAAGAAATTGCTTGCTGGACAAAGGTTCACTTCAAATGATGAGGTCAAAGCTAGCACAGCGACTTATTTTGTAGAGTTGGACAAATCGCATTACACTGAGAGTATTTAAACGTAGGAGCATCGTTGGTCTAAACGTATTGAATTGCAAGGTGACTACGTTGAAGAATAGTTAAAAATTCCATGTTTTATCTTTTAGAAACACCCTTGTAGTCGTTGAAAGCAACAAACTTGGAATTACATTAAAGTAACATGTCGTGTAATGATGAAGTTATGTATTTACTTATTTATAAAGAAAATTCATGTCATCTCTTGATGTTTGTAAAACTACAACACAGATAATATGCAGATATAAGATAAACAAATGATAAAATGCAAATAACGGCGGAGCTTAACGGAGCATTGCAAGGGTTTTTACATGCAATTATTCCATAACGTTTTAAATTAAATGCGATTTATGATTCTCGCCGATTTATTTCCATAATATTCCCATACGAATAATGTTCCCACCCAGTTATCGTGCCAGCCTCATTCATGAACTCTAGTTATTTTCAATGTTCATTGTCTTAATTAAATTAAATTATTTGGTATATTGAAAACAATATAAATTAACCGGATAATAATAAAAGTAAAATTTTTATAGTAATTTATGTTTTTTTTTATTATATTGAAGGATCTCTTTACATTGTTAACTTAAGATATGTCATGTCTGGAACTTCTATTCTAGGTGTTCTTGGGAATGAGATACGAATAGCAAATATTTGAATATGACGCGAATATGTATTTATTTAACTTATAGAAAATTCAACAGAAATATTTTAATAAGTATGCAAATAGAGCTGGTTCGCAAATAATGTTTATAAAGTGGAATAAATATACTTCGTACATAAAGTCAGTTTATTGTTATACTGCTTTGATTAAAAAATAAGGTGACTACACAAACTATTTAATTATTTATCATAATGTATTTTATCTCCTTCAACATAATCCCCTTCTCACTACAATACGAGGTGTATGTGCCAGCGACCAAAAGATGTTTAGCGTAAAGCCTTCTCTTTCGAATGAAGTACCTCTCGCTTTTGTAAATAAATCCGTATAACCGTAGCCTTCGTTAGCATTAGAGTTGTTTTTTTACTCTGTCGGAAAAATGTTAAGTGTAACAATACAGCAACGAATTGTGAAATTTCACTTCAAACTTGGAAAAACCTGTACTAAATCTTATAATTTATTGAAAGAAATGTATGGCAATAATATATTTCGCGCTCACGTGTTTTTGAGTGGTTTAAACGGTTTCAAAAAGACGTTGAAGATGATCCAGGCTCGGGTCGCCCTTTCTAAGTCAAAAACGGATGTTAATATTGAAAAAATCGGTAATCTGGTCCGATCTGATCGTCGGTTAAGTATTCGTGCGACTGCTGAAACTGTAGGAGTTGACAATGGCAAATTTTACATAACAGTTCTAACATGCAAAAAGTGTGTATCAAAATGGTGCATAAAATTCTCACGTTTGAACAATAAACTCGCAAAAATGTTTCTACTGACACTTTGAATAGCATTGAAAATGACCCAAACTTATCGTGGTTTTTTACTTATGATTCTAAAACGAAGCGCCAGGGATTGTATACCTTCACTAGGTTCCTGATGGTCAAACTATTAATCAACATTACTACCTTTACGTTCTTGCTGAACTCTGTAAAATGATAAGGAAAACGACCCGATTTGTGGAAGGGCAAGCCATGGGTTCTCCACCAAGACATTGCGCCGGCTCATTCCGTATTGTCTGTCAAGAGGTTTCTAGCCAAATACAGCATCCCAGTGTTAGACCATCCGCCTTATTCGCCGGATCTTGCGCTGTACAACTTCTATCTATTTCTTAAGGTGAAATCTGCATTAAAGGGAACAAAATTTGAGTCTGTTGAAGCTGTAAAAGAGAAAACGGCACGCGTTCTGAAGGAGCTGACAGAACAAGACTCTCAGCACTCTCACTATTTCGAACAATTGAAGATTTGCATGGAGCGTTATAGGGATAGAGGAGGACTGGATATTGAGTAAATATGTATGAAATCCAAATAGAATGTTTTACAGCGTCAGTCTCGTTATTTAATAGTCACACCCCGTACACTTATTCCAACGTTTTACTACAGTCTCCGAAAGAGTTTTTAAACTCTACTTCTGATATTTCCTTCAAATCAGGCAGCGAATTTTCTTAAATCACTTTTTTGGACTTAAAACGGCATTTATGAAGTGGTTTCTTCAATCGGGGAATTGAAATAAGTCACACAGTACCATATTTCGTGAATATGATGCTTGTGGAGGGTTTGTTTGATTTTTTGGTGAAAAATTGACTAATAATTATTACGATATGCGAAGGTGCGTTATCGTGATGCATAAATCGTAAATTGTTTTGCAACAAATCTAATACGTAATTGGCGATTACTTAGTACAAGATACTTAATTGGTTATAAGCATAGATACACGTCTTATTACCAGTAATTATAAATTTCAGAATCATCATTCAAAGAAAGCATCTCTGCAACAATTTTAATACTTCCATGTTTTTCAAAAAAATGTTTTCAGACAAGCTTAAATTGTTCTTCAAAATTAATTGAATTTGTCCATATGCTATCCCAGTACCATTTTTATTACTTAATCGGTGATTAATCAATACAAGATCTTTGATTTTTAGTAATATGTGCTTCATAGGTTGACGTGGATGTACTTATATCACTTATAAATATTTTGTTGACATAGCACTTCCTTATGACATCTTATCACATTCTCATGAGCATCTCCTTACCATTTTTAATGCATGAGCATTAGAAATTTAACAAGCAGAAATTATATGACATTTCTGTCAGATGTCAACCAAACAAAAGCAATCTTACTGTTTGGTCATAGTAGTATATGTTAAAATAAGTTATATAACAGTTAAGTTATATATATAAAAATAAGTTATATATCAATAACCCGATATTATTCATATATAATTTCACTCTGCAAATATTAAACTTTATCATGTGATATTTTTTATTTTATAACGTTGGAAGATTAATGGTGAAAAAGTAGAAAAATCCGTGGCGGAAATCATTCCACAGTAAGAGACTGTGTTTGAAATTATAATTTTTCTAAAAAACTAAACGATGAATAATTTTCAAATTTTGGGCATAGTTTAATTGCATATTCTTTGTCACAATTACAATATTTCAAGTTTTAGACTTGGAAATTCGTTTTTTACTATAGATTCGTTCGTACTTCTTTCATTTAGAAATAATAACACATTTCGTAATTGTTAAAAATTATAGCGAATTTTATCTAAAAAATAAAATTTCTTGTGCTGATGCATTAAAACTTTTAAAAATGTGCTTACAACTTGCACAAGGACTTTAGTGATGGTAAAGAAGCAGTTGAAGATGAACCTGGTTCATGAAGACCCTCCACGTCAACCAGTGAAGAAAACATTACTAACACCAGGGATATTGCACTGAGTAATCGCCGATTAAGTACTAGAGATTCAATCAGTTTTTAGGGATAATTTAGGCTTTTTAATTAGATTTTTTATAATTTAGATTTTTTAAATCATCATCGTGGTAAAGTTGATGAAGAGATGCTTTCTTTAGAAGATGACATTCTGAAATATACAATTACTGATGATGAGACATGGATTTATGCTAATATCCCAGAAACAGCTCAATAGTCAAACGAGAATCGCTTTAAAGATATACCAAAAGCTGAAAAAACACGTCAAAGCTGGTCAAAAATCAAAGTTATGCTAACTTCTTAATTTATCGTTGTATTGTTCACAAAGAGCGCAAACAGTTAACTAAGTATATTATTTAAGCGTTATGGTGAAACAATTCATGGTTTTTAGTAACTTTTTGCTAAAAATCAAGTGAATACCGTTCCACAAGCACCATATTCACCAGATATGACTCTGTGTGACTATTTCCTGTTTTCACGAATGACGAAACTATTTCGTCGATGTCGTTTTGAGTTCTTAGAAGTCATTCAAGAGAGTTTGCTGACCGCTTAGAAGAAATAATGGAAAACCCTTGGAAGAAGTGTATTGCCCCTTTCAGTCTAAATTACTTTGAAAAAGACAAAATAACTTTTACCGTATAAATCATTTTAATGTATAAATAAATACTTTGTGTTTTATTTTAAGTCACTTTACTTTTTGATCATACTACATCATTCTAAACACATAATCTGGCTTCTAGCAAAATCATAATTATAATCAACTATATTTAAAATGTTGATGTCTTCTCTATGATAATCTTGATTCCAATTATTAAAATTTTTATTCTTGTTTAATGACACTATTATTAGACTTTATATTTTTTTACAGAACTTAATTGTTTCCTTCGTTATTTGCATATTTTTATCAGATATTCGTCCGTATAGTTGAGGTCATCACGGACGATTATTTTGAAAATTTCTGCGTGTAATTAGCACAGTGTTGTTTATTTTCAAGGTTAATAGTATAACCACCGAAAATGGAATAGCAAATACAGTAATGTATTAGTTAGTCTAACAGAAGCGTCTTGTTAATATGCAGACCGGTGGATCCGGTTGCTTTACTTGTATGTCCAAACGGAATATTCAATTGGGGGATGACGTGGTTGATGCAGAGGACATACGATGGGTATATTGCTTATGCACATTTGTTGATTTTTTAATTATGGTTATTTTGAATCATTTGTTAAAGTCGTGCATTATATTTATTTATATTTAATACAGAGAAGGTCAAAAGTAAGAAAATCTACAAAAAAAGACTAATTAACTAATTATAACTATACAGGGTATCCCAAAAAATGTATACACACTTTATTTTCTGATAATTTACTCGTACTGCATTATTTTTCAGATTGATCTAATTTAAAAAATGGTTACTACCAGATTTACCAACGGAAATTTATCCTGAAGTGTTACTGGAAATACAAAAATGCGGTATGAAGTCCAAAGACAGTTCAAGCGGGAATTTCAGAGTTTTATGTTCAATTAACTGCCAAAACTGCCCTTACTGGGAACCTGAGTATCCACACGTTACTGAAGAACTTCATCTTAATTTGCCAAGAGTCACAGTGCGGTGTGGCTTATCTGCAAAAGGGTAAATTGGACCATTCTTTTTTGACGGTACTGTAACTGGTCCTGTTTACCTTAATTTGCTACAGAAAGCGGTGATCCCACGTATTTGGGAATATTTTGAGGCTGATAACTTTTGTTTTTAGGGTGCACCTTTACATTATTATCATGACATAAGGGCTTATCTTGACGAAACTCTACCGAATAGATGGACTGGACCAAGAGGATGGGTTGAATACCTCGCACATTCACCTGACCTTACGCCGCTCGACTTATTTTTGTGGGGATACATTAAAGACACGGTTTAAACGACAAAACCGGCAACAGTCAATGAATTAAGAGTAGCGAATGAAAGAGAATGCGGACAAATACCAACAGAAATGATTTTTTGGGACAGCCTGTGTGTGTGTGTGTTTATTAAAACCTTCGGTGTGAAACACTAAACTCGAAGAGATTTACCACTAAACACCAAATCACAAGATTAAATCATCTCCTGATGATGTTAACATGGTTAGCGAAACGTGCGTCGAGAAGTTTTCAAAAAGTTATTTAGTGTTTAGTGGTAAATCTTTTCGAGTTTAACTAAAACAAGAACTGTTATAATAGAAGAGGTCACATCTGTGACCCGTTTACAAAATGTCAACCTGTGACGTTATGGGTTAAGAATCAGGCCATACCTCAGCCAGAATGTAAATGGCAACGTCGCCTTGACTAATTAAGAAGATCGCCATGACAAAGGACGTTGACGACGAAATTTATTTTAATATGTGCATTTAGAGTCCATTTAAAACCAAAATTGTATTCTGTACGCGAATATCACGTTATACTTATTCTTTATGGAGAAGCTACTATCAACCGTACTAGAAAATACCAGGACTTTATTAACGTATTCGGGAAAATAGGTTAAAACGGTGCCAGGCTTGCATAGACTCAAATAGCGAACATTTTAAACTTTTAATTTAATAAAACAATTAATCATGTGTTTCTTATTGTGACTGGAATCGTTTATAACTTGTTATAGTGTGAAAAATTAATTTCAACTTTAAAATTATACGACATTAATGTGTTATTTTTTTTGTAAAAAAAAACAAACCAAATTTATGCTGAAGCATATGGAATAAATATACCTAAATAATAACCTAAATAATACCTTGAGAGGACAAGTCAAAAAATTAATTTTTTGTTTCAATTAATTTTAAAAAAATAAAATTCTGACCTGTTTTCCGCGGAAATGCTTGTATTTTGGATATATGTTTTAAGGAAACTTTTTGTTCGAAATAATGTAAAGAATCGTTTGCTAAATTTACAAAAGGTTACAAAAACTCACGCCTTCCCAATTCTGTAAAAAACTTTTGGGATATTCTTGCTGTTGTTTGAATTAAGAAATATTAATGTCATTAGATCTTTAATATATTTTTTATAGAATAATCAATTATCGATGGTTTGTTATTTGTACATCAGAGCCTTCGGTGTGAAAATTTAACTAAAGAGGATTTATCACAATATTTTTAATCATTTTATTTGCAGCCTCGTGATGCGCGTTTCTCTAATCATATTGGCATCATCATAGACATGCAAATAACAGAAGGAAAAATATATCAAAAACTATGTGCAGTATGTGTTTAATTAAATCACAAAAATTAAAACCAAATAAATGGGATGATACATTGAACCTTTAAGTAAAATCAGAGCTTCATCAAAATGGCCACCTTTACAACCTAGAAATTGTCGACTTTCTTTGGTTTAATTTATCAAAACATCATACCTTTAAGCTTGTGCATTCACATTATAGATAATATCACAACTGTTCAGCACTTGAAGGCGAACGATTTTTGATTTTTCTGTCTAGTTCGCTCTAAATTTTATTCAATAGGAGAGAGATCGAATGATTACGATAGCAAAATGAAAAATGCTATAATTTTTTCTTTTCGTTCGATAAACTCTTGATCTACTTTAGATGAGTATTTTGGATTATTTTCCTGTTAGAACGTACAATTGAGGACAATAAAATTAAGACCAGGAGGTACTGTATTCTCCTGATTACAGTATTATAATGAAATTAGTATTAGTAGTATTACAATGAAATTATTCTATATCATCTTTTTTTTCAGGTAAGTTACCTTACAAAATGGTGCACATTCACAATACATGAGATGAGAGAAATGGCAAGATCTGGTAAGATTTAAAAATAACTTACTTTTATTACAAGGGCTGAAAAAGCTTCTTGTACTGACAGACAGACATCGTTGTAGTAGGTTAGCAGCAGTTTATTTGAAGCAATTGAAATGAATATGTTTTGCGTTTTTGTAAGAAATGGATGAGTTTTCAAATTCGCATCTTGAATAGTGGAATTTCTGTCCAAAAAGTTTATCAACAACCGATCAAATAGGATATAAAACTGCGTTTATTTCGGCAGGTGAAGTTTAACCTGGTTACACAAGTGTTTTTGGTGATTAATGTTCTCGAAAACCAAAAGAGCTAGTAACAGCAGAATTGATTAAAAAAATTATATTGTATTGATAGGTCGTAATGTGAAATTGAGTGAGTTCTCGAAAGAGCGTGTTGAAAATACCTTGCACGAACATTTATATTCCACAATAGTTTATTCACTTGAATGAAATATGTATATGAATTTATGTGTATCTTTATATGAATATGTATCAAAATTTCAAAAGTGGAATCTTGACGGCAATATTTAGACATCTGGAAAACAGTCTACACATTGGATTGAATTTAGTAAAAATTAATAATGTTTTCGGATATATATAGACTGTTTCTCATCGAACATCTAGAGAAAAGAAAAAACGATTAGTGATAGATTATTTTGTGCATTATTAGATAAATTTAAACATTCAATCAGCGAAAAACGTTCACAAATCAACAATGGTGATGGTAAACAATCACGATTGTTTCAATAATCACCATATATGAGGATAGAGTGAAAAGTCAGAACATTTTTCGAGAGATCATTCACAATTCTGATTGTATTTCCGAAAAGTAGCTTCTTTTGTGGTAATGCTCCATGAATGTCAAGCCAATATTATGTTTAGTTTTGTTTTGACAGTCTTCGAAATCATGAAACAAAAGTGAATTTCGTATCGAGATTAAACACTACTCATTGTGCGGGAAAACCATTGCGCAAACCGAAGAAAAGTTGAAAAGTTGAAGTTGAAGATTATAAAAAAAGTGGACAATAAGGTAGTTTACAAACCATATAATAAATTAAAAGAACTGGCTAAGCCAAAGGATAAAGTAGATCAACATAAAAAATTGGGGATATATATAAAATTAGTTGTCAAGATTGTGATCGAATGTACATTGGGCAAACTAAAAAATCTATATTAACTAGGTATAAAGAACATATTACTCATCCATATGAAAGAAATGAAAAATCTTGTGCTGCTCACTATGGCATGGCATGACCATGGCACTCGGACATGACTATAATATAGATATTAGAAATTTAAGACTTCTTAAAAATATAGGGCTTTGGATGCGTATAAAAGCATTCAAACAGATGCAATCAAATATAAGGACCTATTCTGTTTTTTTTTATTCTGTTCAGTCAAATTTTACAATTATTATTGTAAGGCCTAACTTCACGGTTCATAATTTTTACACGTTGCAATAGGTACGATTGTCATATAAACAGAACATAGTTTAGATTTAGAATTACACTGAATCATTTGATGATGCTAACATAGTCGTGATGTTTTCAAGGTGAATGTTGCAATCTTCGGTGTGAAAAACTAAAGTCGAAGAGATTTACCACTAAACATCAAGTCATTTTCATTTCTTTAAACTTTCATTTAAGTCTTTCATTTTTTTAAACTTCTCGACTCGCGTTTCACCAAACATATTAGCATCATCAGGAGATGATTTAATTTCTAACTTTTTAAATGCCAAACAAATTCATATTTAATTTCTTAAAAAAACTACGTCTTAGGTTTGATACGCACGAAGAAAATAAATAAATGACTTCCATGGAATCGACTTTCTCGTTGTTTCAAACTATTCATTAAAACTACTTTAAAGGTACAAATTTAAAACTGAGTAGGAATTTTAACAGTTTCAAATCATAAGTGTACGTCTTAGTAATTAGACTCGATAGAAACCTTCAAGCAAATGAAACGGTTTATTTAAAAATTGGCTTTTATTTTTATTAAAGTTGTTTGCAGTATTAGTAATAAAAGTCCTTTTTACTTTTATTATTTAAAAAAAAATAATCTTTGGCATATTCTTTTTTTGTATAGAATTTTAGTGATAAATCTGTTCGAGGAACTATTTTTAATCGAAAATTGATTCATGTAGTGTCCTTTTAGATCGACACACTTTGGCTAACGATTTTCGAACCTTCTTATTCCTTTCAAAAATTACGACTTATCCAATTCTATAAAATAGTCATCTGTTTTAGCGATGTTCCCTTAATTGCGCACCAAACGGTATTACCACCATTATTAATTTATTTTTGTTCTGTTTCTTTTGAAAAGTCGAAAATTTCTTTAGTAATTTTCTTTGTTAAAATTATCTTTGTTTAAAAGAAAATTAATAACGGATATATCTCGAAGTAGTGGTGTTTTTTTTCTAAGAATTTCAAAATCGAATCAATTTTTATTGTCTCTACCGACTAAAACATCCAAAAAGGTAATAATGGTATGGCAATTGTTCTCGAGTTCGTATGTGAAAGCTATAGTTTCGGATTTAATATTTTAGTTCATTTATTTATTAATTTTTTGAATTATACATTGCAAAAACATCATCTACATATCTTAATCACATCATCGGAAAGTAACTGAATTCAACCTTAGCCTTGGTTTCAAATTTGCTCATGAATAAGTTAGCTAAGGCAGCAACAGAGGATTGTCCATTGCCGTTCCTTCTTGTTATTCGTAAAACGTGTTATTAATCTGAAAACAGATTTGATTCATACATAATCTTGTTAGGGAGATGTACTCTGAAAGAATCTTGTTATTGAGCTTCCAGGATGATGTATTAAACATAAACGATTTCTAAACAATTGATTATTTTTTTTTTATTTTAAAATAAATTATACTAAAGTAGTGTATACTAGACTTAATCCAAAATTTAAATGTAATTTGTAGCTCCACAAATCTCTAAGCGAGGAAATTAGTAAGCAAACCTTACACAAGAACTAAGGTTTCTATTCTCGAAACAATGGGTTTTTCTTCTTATTGAAACTAGGTCAATAGTGCTTTTATTTGTTTTATTCCTTTGTAATTAAAAATAACTATCAACTATGTTTCCTCATCAGTTAATAAATATCTCTTTAATTGTGGACATTTCGAATATTCAAACCTGTTAAAGCTTTTAATGGATCTTTTAATGAATTGGTTAATAATGACTTGTATAGTTAATTCCATATTATATGCTGTAGATTTTCAGTTTGTATACTGGTAATTTTTAAACTAAGTAACATATTCCTTTAAACACATCTTATCAATTAAAATACCAAGACTACTTAAAATCGTTATAGAAAATCATAATATTGCCGAGAACGATTACATTGGTCAATAATGACTTTGTTGCCCTTGATATGGGAATGGTTCTAGGATGATTTTATACTGACAATTATGGAGCTACAAATGATTTTCCGAAATTGGTTCTAATTTTTTAAATAATCGCCATTTTCATATTACACTAAAATAGGGCAGTAAGTATATATGCGATATATTTAAATTGTTTTTAATATGCATATTATATTCACTTAATTATATAATCACTTAATTACACTTATTAAAGTATTTATTTTAATTATATAAAAGTAAAAAAAGGTAGGAAAAAAAAGGGGAAAATTATATTATACCTCAGCAAAACACCTCTTATAAGATTATCCTATCTGCTCTGATATCTTTCCTCCATGACTTTTATATCCTGGTGAAAGAGTGACCAAGTGACTGTGGAGATAATGCATTTTTATGCTAATATTTATTCATAAAACCCTTCAGCGTTTTGACAATATCTTCATAATTTTACGTTCTATGGTTACCGAGAAAATTACTTCTAACAGATACGAAACTTTTCCAGGCTTTAGCTTCCACAGTAGTCATGACTTTTATAGTCATGACTTGTCAAGTTTGCATCTTTAACTAATACTCAAATTTGATGGCCGTCAAAAATTCCGGCTTTTAGCTTTTCCATAATTAACTTAGGAAATCTCTGCAAAAGTATTCCAAATATTTTCCGTTCTTACTCACTGCTTTGATAAACAGTTTCAAACACAATGATATCCAGCTTAATATGAAGTACCGGAAGTATAATTTTATCCCTGCTCAGTAATGGCTTATTTACCACATTAGCTTTACCTACAGTTAAGGATTCTCTTAAAGGCTACAACTTTTATTCCCAGTGATTTTGTTTTGCTCGACTGTCCCAGAGGCAAATTAAGCATGGCTAGTTTGTGTCCACTTTGCTGACCAAGTAAGAAATTTACCATTTTTAAATGCATAAAAACTGACCAATGATGTTCGTAGTAATTAATTCTTCTTTGAGTTTGGTTGAATGGACAATTGGGATAGATGCATATCTGTTTCCATTGTGCAATAAAACACATTTATACTTCTTTTCGAGCTATCTATAATGAGCCGCTAATTAGTAGGTATATATTCAGATAAACCCATGTCTAGAAGCAACTTTGCAACATTGTTATAATAAACAATCTCTTCGTCCTCATAAACTATAAATCCTATAAACCTCCTCCACGAAGTCGGTGATATTTCGTTTCTGTTTTACTGTTGTATACCACCATATATGTAGAAATACTCAAACTCCATGTGGGTGCTCTCTCCATTCCTTCAGCTGTCGCCATAACATGAGCCATAACATGAGAACTTTCGAAATCGGTTTCTGTCCTTATAGTTGTTATCAGTCGGGCTCGTGCTGAACGCATTAAAATAGAGAGAAAGAGAAGAACAGATAATGTATAAACATTAAACTATTCAGCAAATGCAACTATTTTTACAATGTCCGTATAACCGTATAGTTTGGTGTTAGAATAGTGGAACAAGACGTCTTTGTGTAGGCATATCTAGTTACTTGTTGATAATTGTTTTCTTTTGTTTGATCTATTTGCAAACAGCACTAGTGCAATAAATATGTTGATTTGGAACCAGAATGTGTCCAAGTAAGAGCAAATTAATCTTTACGATCGTCCATGCTGGCTGTAGTATCGAGCGATTTCAAAATTTCGTAAACGAATCGCCACCGTATTGAAATTAGTATTTATGATAGTGTTTAATCAGTTTTACAGTGTTGGCAAATGAAAATTATCATTTCCACATTGAATCGTCTACAGCATCAATACTACATATTTATTAGAAACTAGCGGTACACGGCCACGCTTTGCTGTGTCTCAGTCTGGCTAAGTGACAGCAGCTGTCAAGAAACACGCCATATTACGTTCAACATATAGCGCTCCCATTGCCGTAAAATGTTTAGTATAGCATGTGTTGCTGTTACGTCTAACAGATGGCGCCGTTTTTCAAAAAAAGCGTATTTTTACTAGTCAGAGGTATGACCTCTATATAAAAGGTATATAAAAACAAGCATGTATTCGAATACAACGTTGTGTCAACATTTCAAAGCAATCGGTAAAGAGTTTCCGGAGATTTAAGATTTTGAACAAACGAACATTTTCATTTTTATTTATATAGATAGATTTGTACAAGTTTGCGATACCGTAATTCCTTTATTTTTTCAACATCTTTTGCACTTATTTCTTGTTAAATTATACTTTCCCTTTCAAATACATTTTCTTCTTTCGCCTGCTAAGTTCAAATTACGCTAATTTTTTCTCATTGTTTGTTGTTTATTCATTAACGCATTATTTTATCTTTTTTGTCAGTTCATTGTTTCTTCAAAAGCGCTTGAGTTATAATGTTTACGTTTTTTTTTGTTTTGATTGTAACAGAGCAGAATGATTTGATAAAACAGTTTTATCTATAAAAACGTAGAGTTTTATTATTGTTATTAGGTTTATTTTTTAGATGAATAATATCAACTCGGTCTGAATTAGAACTCTACAACTGTACTGTACAACAGGTAAAGGTAAATGATTTTAGTTTTATGTGCGTCAGAATCAGATGGTATTTTGTATTGCGCGTTGACTACTGGGTATGTAATTATTGATCCTATTAATATACAGGCTGTGCCGAAACTCAACGTCAAGCTGGTGCCGGGCTAAAGGTCAGATTATACAAGCTCTGGCAAAAAAGAAAAAAGTGATAATAGGCATATTTTTAAAAATCTTGAAATTCGACACCCTAGACTATATCTTTAGGTACTGTGATCACAAATTTCCTAATTTTTCAGTGTTATTTTTTATAACGTGATCCTAAATAACCATGCTGTTAATCACAGTCACAAATCAATTTAGTATTTAAAAAGAAAATCATTGAGATGTGGTATAAAAAATGATTTCAGCTAACTTTGACACTTCATCTTTGATAAAAAAAATTATTACACTACCCTGGGCAAGTTATTTCAAAAGATGGCCCATTTAGTCAAGATTTTAAAATAGTACAACAATTGGCACATTTCTTTCCACAAAAAATATTGTTGTTTTTTTTTTGCAAAAGGACCACATTTCAAAAAACTCATTATAAAACCATAATAACAAATAATTTTGTGTGCTCAAACATGGACGTCACCAGTGTAAGTTATATGATATTTAAATTTGCATAACTTACATAGTTGGCACAGGGAAAAACAATTTAAAGTTAACATGTGGGCCGGAATTTGAAACGCACAAATAATTGGACCATTTGAGCTGCCTGAAACTTTCAATGGCGCCAACTACTTGGATTTTCTCCAAAACGATTTGCAGACTTTGTTAGAAGATGGTTGCCCGGCGCATTATGCTCGTCCTATATAGGACTATCTGAACAGGGAGTATCCCGAAAGGTGGATTGGGCGCCGTGGTTCAATTGAGTGGCCCCCTCTTTCTCCGGATCTAAACTCCCTTTATTTATTTTACTGGGGCTGCATAAAAGAAAAAGTGTATTCAAAACCAATACAAAATCTAGCCGAACTGAGTCACAAAATTGTTGAAATAGCAGAAGAAATAAATGAAAGGAGATTCGCACGGCTGATGAAAAGATCTTTTCTGAGACGACGCAGAGTATGCATTCATGCCGAAGGCAAACAATTTGAGCATTTTTTTGAGTTTTAAAGAAAAATAATGTCATAAATAAAAGTATTACAATAGTTCCTTTCATTTAGTTTTGATTAAGTTTTATTTGAATAAAATAATAGACCAATTATTAATTTGACTCACACACATTGCCTTTGGGTTGATTTTTTTTGAAATATGGTTCTTTTGCAAAACAAGGCCAATAATATTTTTTGTGGAAAGAAAAAAGCCAATTGTATCATTTTGAATCTTCTCTAAATGGGCCATCTTAAAGTTGAATGTCAATTTGTCTCTCTCTAATTCGTCGTCGAACATCGTTACTATCTATCTTACTCTGTCACATCTGTCCATCTCACTTACACTGGTGAAGTGAATTTTTGAGTACACAAAAGTAATTTTTTATCCTGATATGAGTTTTTTGAAATGCGGTCCTTTGGCAAAAAAAATAAGCAATAATATTTTTTGTGAAAAGAAAAGGGCCAATTGCTTTACTATTTTGAAATCTTGACTAAATGGGCCATCTTTTGAAATTACTTGCCCAGGGTAGTGTCATAATTTTTGTTTTAAAAGATGAAGTGTTAAAGTTAGCTGACATAATTTTTAAACCTCAATGAAACTTTTTTTTACTAAATTAACAACGTTCATTATTTGATTCGTGGCTGCGGTTAATAACATGGTTATTTAGGGTCACGTTATAAGAAATAATACTGAAAAATTGGGAATTTTTTTTTTAATTTGATCACAGTATCTAAAGATATGGCCAGGGTGTCGAATTTCAAGATTTTGCTATCACTTAACACGGTGACATGATTTTTTTAAAATTTTTGTCAGAACTGGTATAATCTGGCCTTTCGCCCGGCACCCGCTTGACGTTGAGTTTTAGGACATCCTATATATATATATATATATATATATATATATATATATATATATATATATATATATATATATATATATATATATATATATATATATATATATATATATATATATATGCGTGTGTGTGTGTATATATTATATTAGTCTTCATTATGTTACATATTGTTTTAGACCTCAAGAGTTTTCTGTTCTTGTCGGACTTGATTTCCCTTCGGTCTTCTTTAATCCTTTCTTTCCCTATTTATTAAAATTATGATTGCCTGTTATTCTATTTTCTGAATTTTCTTTCTCATCCTCATGAATTTTGTTTTATCTCCATTAATCATTAATCCGAAGTTTCTGGATTCTCTATCATCTCACAGCGAGCTCATCTGCATTGTAATATATTTATTGTTCAGGTTCAAACATCAAGTTAAAGATCGTTGGCCATATTGTGTCTGAAAAATTCACTCCTTTACTTTTATCGAATTCCTTTGTAATCATTCTTTGAAATATTACTTTGCCCTTAGTGTTCTCTAATGTAGTTTCTAATATCTGTATCAATTTCTTAGATATTCCTAATGTTTTCAGTTCGTTTATCATTTTTGGCCTGATTATGGAATGAACGCATTTCTAAAATCTACGAAACAACAGGTACTTCTTTATTATATTCCTATGACTTCCATATCATTTGTCCAATGATGTATATTCCATTAAATCTACCGGTTTAAAACCATTTTAATAGTCCCTTAGTATTTATTCTGTGTATACCTTCAATTTTCTATTGATATTGAAATCCAATATTCACAACGATTTTATAGCTATTGGCCCGACCATTTAAATGTATAATCTATATATATATATATATATATATATATATATATATATATATATATATATATATATATATATATATATATATATATATATATAATGATTAATATCTAAATCATAATATTTGCAAATGTATTTGCTTTAAAGAGGAATTCAATTATTTTGAAAGCTTTTTTCTCCTTTTTTGTAAAACCCGCAGTCTATCGGCTTCGGATTGAAGTCGAATTCATCTTTAATTATCCCTCAAGCTGTATGTAACCCCCTACAAAATTTACCTCTTATATACTGATGAATAGAATGATACGGTGGTTTGTTGATACTAATATAACAGAACTATTTAATGATGTATTTAAATAAAACTTGTGAGTGCTAAGAAAAGCAAATAAACCTTTCCAATCTCACATGGTTTACGTGTATTTAAACCCAAATATGATGTGCAATTGCCGATTGAAATCGACAGCAACAGTGGTTTATTGACCTATGAAGTTTTAAAATAATTACCCGAAACACGCTATCTATTCGGATTGTTTATTTTTTCAGCGTAGATGCGTAAGATTTAGACAGTTCAGAATTACGAATGCAATAAATACGAGTTCTAAATTTAAGAATGTTTGTGTCGTTTTTTTCTTAAGTGGTGTGAATGTCTGGGTGTTATTTTTGGACGAGAATCCGTGATGATAATCCTTCGCTCTTCTTTTATTTATTATGTAAAAAAGACATAGAAAATTATCTAAACAGAGAAGTTCTTGGTGAAAGATGAATATTTTTTATTTAAATATTTAAAAACTGCCCGTTTACATTATTTCTGAAAAGTATTGGGTTGATACAAAAGTCCGTCTCATTTTTTTTGAGAAAAATTGAAGAACAATTTTATTTACTAAAAATTACAATTAATTCATACAGTATGAGCGGTTCTATATGATGCCCTTTCTCCATTTTTCCGATAGCTGCATAATCCCGAGCTCTTAGAAGTTCTGAGGTTTCTTGCTAAATAACTGGTCCAGATGATTTTTTAAGGATTCCACGCAAGTAATTTTTTTATATCTAAGGTGCTTTAAACCAACCTAAATTAATGGTAGTTGCAGGGCACAGGATCGGTATAATAAGGTGGGTCGACCAAGACATCCCACTCAAGTTATGAAAGTTGGTGTTGGGTGGCCAAAGAGACGTATGATCTAGCAATCTTGATGGAACGCAATGTCCTTTCTGTTAGCTGATTCAGGCCGCTTCTGGTCTATTACCCTGTTTAATTCACTTACTTGTTAACAGTAGTTCTCTGAATTACTGGTCTGGTTTTCAGATAACAGGTCAGAATAAACGATTCCCTTTCAGTCCTACCAAATGTATAGCATATACTTCTTTCGATGTAAACTGGTTGAAGAGGCATTTCCGCGCTTACACTATCATCTCTTATGCTTAACATTATTATACAAAATCCATTTTTCTTTACTTGTAACCATCCGCTTTAAAAATGAGTCGTTTCGTTGCGCGCCAATAGAGAATAGCCAGGAATAGTTCGATCTATGCTCCTACCACATCCTTACATCGGGCTTGCTAACCATTCCATCTTGACGTAATCACTTTGACACTGTTGACTGATTGATTCCAAGCATTTTTCCGATCTCTTGAATTGTTATATGCACTGTTATTTGTTGCCAATTGTTTGGTGCATCGCTAAGATTAAAATACAAATTTCATCTTTCAACCAGATAACTCCCGACCGCATACAGCTCGCCTAACAGTGTAACTTTTCGAAAAATCTACGATAGGAATACCCAAATAGCCGGCGCGATCCCTTCGAACTAATTTGAAGCATGGACCTAATTCGGTCCGTGCCTCGCAAAGTTACAAAATATTATAATGACCGTGGTGGGGCTATTTATTTTCTTTATTCTTTTGTTGGGATTTAATACATATCAGGGAGGAAATTCATCCTATCCTGCTACAAATTGAAGAATTTTCGAATGATATTGCAAATTTGGATGATTACATTTTGTGCATAAGATGACTGAGATTCATCAGCAGTCCCAAATGCTCGATGTTTTTTCTAAGATTATTTGTCATTACTCCACACAGCGATATTATTATGGGGATCAGTTCCACACTGGCTAAACTCCACACGTGCTTCCACACATTTCCGTTTTTGCCAGATTTTGCGCTAACAGACAACTTACGTCAACCACAATGACCACAATTGTTATGTCTTTTATTAATCAATATTAGGTCTGGCCTGTTATAGTCTATTGTCCTGTCTGTAATTACAAGCCTATCCCAATAGAGCAGCCAGTCACTGAATTCTAAAATCGGTTACGGGGAATATTGGTAGTATGATGGTGGATTGTTGATGAGGTTGTATTTAACCGCCCATCCCCGGTGTATAATTTTCGCCACCTGATTATGTCTTCTAAGGTAGGTGAATTCTTTTAGTGCTGAACATAAAGCAGTTATGTGTTATATAGTCTCTCCAGGGCTTCTGCATTTTCGACATATATCATTAATATCATTTTTTACAATGTATTTTTTATAATTTCTGGTACGGATTACGAGATCTTGTATGGATATTATGAAGCCCTCTGTCTCTGGATGGAGCCAACCTCTCTTTGGTCAGTTAAGCGAGTTTTCTTTATCTACATTGGTATGGTCTAAGGCAGCAGAAAATTTACCATCATCATTTCCACCAGGAAGTATTTGTTTCAGCAGAAGTGTTGATATTCGAACTTATGTGTGTATCACTTAGGTTTAAGGGTGTATATTCTCAATTTGCCTGAATGATACTCCGTATTAACGACTTACTTGAGTTTATAACATAATCTCTCATGCTTTACTCCTGCTTCTTACATAGTTCTTTTATACTAATAATACCTATTCCCCCTTCTTTTCTTTTCAAGTAAAGTCGTTCCAAGGCTGAGTGTGGGTGATGGTACCTAAATTTCGTTAATAATCGGCGAGTATGGCGCTCCTGCTCATCTAGATCACAATCAGAGTATTTGAGTACCCCAAACGAATAAGTCAAAGTTGATATAACCTTATTTAAGTATTTATGGCAGTAATTAGGTTTCGTGAATTGAGTTTGGTATTCAACAATTTAGTAAGTCGGCTTCTGTATTTCTCCCTAAATTCTCTTTTCATTGCAGTTTGGTTAATGGATCGGTTTTGTGACAAGCCCAGATATCTATATGCTTTATCCAGCTCTAGTGGTTCAATGCCAGATATTCTTAGTTTCTCTTCATTGTGTAACTTCCCTTCGTAACTCCAATCTGAAGGCCATTTTGATATCCGTGCTGAGTATTTCTGCTGATTTGATAAGGTACTGTCATTGATTTGGTGTTTCTGCATAGAATTTTTATCATTCATAAACATAAGATGACTGATTTTGACATTTTCTTTCAAATTTGGGCTATATCCATGTAATATTTCATTTAGTAGATATGATAATGGATTCAGTGCCAAAACGAACATTAGTGGCCTCAATGCGTCACCCTGGAAAATACCTTTGGATATGTTTATATGACCAATGTTTACATTCCCAGTATGTAAATGGATGTTCCAGCCGGGCATGGATGTAGTGAGGAAATCTCGAATCGAAGGATCAGTCTTGTAGAGCTCCAGGACTTTTCTTAGCCGTTATGTGGAACAGAGTCAAATGTTTTGCTATAATCCAAGAAGCACATATTAAGATTTCGTTGTTTTACTTGAGCTTCATTATCACCGCGTCGATGGTTAACATCGCATCCTTTATGTTCTAGTGCAATCAGGTTGTTGTGTATACAGTGCTCGTATATCTTATGGTTTATTGCTGATGTAAACAATTTATAGATTACAGAAAGGCACGTTATGGGTCTGTAGCTTTTAGGATCGTCTCGGCCACCCTTTTTGTAAAGTAGGTAGGTGTTTCCGCACACGAGGTTTGATGGGAAAATACTAGGATTGGATAATATATTATTGAAACATTCGGTCCATATACCATTCAGGCAATTAAATGTCTTCAACCAAAAATTTTGAATTTGGTCAGGACCAGGTGCACGCCAGTTGGGCAAGGACTTGCATTTCATATAATCTTTTGTGAAGGAAACTGGAGGTATCACTGGTAAGTTCTGAGTGGCATTATTGACACGCTCAATCCATTCTGCCTTATTTTTAAACTCTGCTGAGAATTCCCAAATAATTTTCCAATATGAGAGGATTCGTTCTTCAGGTTACACGTTTTCAATAGCATACATACTAGGCGGTAGAAATTTCTTTGATTCCAAGAGAAGTCACGATTTTATTCTTTGCATTTATTCGTATCATTGTATCGACGTAAACGTGCCCCTTTAACCTTACACTTTTATCTGAGTTCATCTCTATATAAATTAATTCTAAATTTATACTAGGATCGGTCTGGGCATCTTTTAAAATTAGTTTCGTCTTATTGGCTACAGTTCTGCTCGGATTCCCTTTAAGATGTTCCGAAATGATTGAATCGGAGTTCATCAATTGCCTTGTTTAGTCTGGTCCTCCATGCCGGTTCGCCCTGTTTTTTATGTTCTGTTCTGATTCTCGACTTGATAAACCTTTGGCCATTCAGTTCAATCGCAGCTGAACACTAGGTGCACACTATTTAGTTCATTATTATCTTTTATACATGTTTCAATTGTCAAATTCACCTTGTTTAAAATTTGTAAGGTATTTTTTTTAAACTGAAGTGATATTAATCGCTCCTTATTTCGTCAATATCGGCCTGAGCTAAAAGCTTTCTTAAATAAATAGGTCTGGGGCGATCTGATACGTTCTGTTTTGATAGTTCTAAATGGGGGTAGATTGTTTCTAGTTCACTGTGGAGTTTTTTCCTCTACCCAGGAAGTGGACCGTCAGGACACTCGTTGATTTGGAGAAAATGTTTTATCACCGTACGATTAATTTCTTAATTCCATTTTATACAAGTGCGTTTGGTTGTTCTTCGCCGGGCATCGGCAGCAACCTCTCGACCTTGTTGGTTAGATTGCGAGTTAATGCTTTCGTTATCGTTCACCACTTCATTATTGATTTGGGCTTTAGCTTTTGGGAGCCCACCTTTTCAACACCCTGCCATGGTTATATATACTCAAATGTCGGCGCGTTCCATAAAACATGAATTATCATCCATAAAACATGAATATGATACTAACTGGTCGAACTGGTTCGAACCAACTTGAAGTATGGACCTAATTCGGTCTATGCCTCGCAAAGTTACAAACTGTTATAATGACCGTGGCGAACCTATTCATTATTGTTATTATAATTTGTATGAATTTAATTTTTAAGAAAATGAAATGGAAATTAATTAAAAAAATAGAATAAATGAATAGACGAGATATAATGCAATCAGAGGAAGAGCCTAAAATTTCAGAATAATACTATCATATTCTTTGAAGGATTGCTTATAATTTAAACCATGAATTAACTAAATAAAAACGTGATAAACATGAATAATAATAAGACAAGATCTAAAGAAAGACCGCCAATCGTATGGATAATTTAAAAAATTAAAGAAAAAAGAGAAAAATGCAGAAACAGAAACGTCCAATCTCCAACCAAAGCAGCCGTTATTGTTTAGAATTTATAGGCCTCTGCATTTAATATGCCAGTAGAAAAAGAAACAGCCATGAAGGAATTACAAATTTTACATTAATGTTCATTTATTCAATGATGAAAGAATATTACATGTACTATCACTAGAAAAAATGAACCTGTATAACAGTAGACATATGTGTATGTAATATAATGTTTTAATAAGTCGTAAATCATTTAAGTTTTAGCATCTGAGTCATATTATGTAATTGAAGATATGTCTACGCATATATAAAAATAACATTTTAGTATTGAATGGAATAAAACAAAATATTATTGCTCAAAAAAACTTTTACTTGATTTTGTAGCATTGCAGTTAAGTTAAATAACAGATTTCGTATTACTTTTTATGGTTATTTCAACAGTAATTATAAATCTCATTATATTTTAATAAAATCAGATTAAGACATATTTTTCTGGACTTTTGTTTGACTAAACTTAATTACGACCATTTATTATTTATTTGTGTACGTATGTATTTGTATGTAAATGTATATTTCAGTAGGAAATAAATTAATTGATTAAAAAGTAAAGACAATACTACTAAATTTAAACAATAATTAGAGACAGTAGATGCTTTTTTAATTTTACCAAATATGGCAGTTGTCAAGAAAATTTCTCGGCCTGACGAAGAAAATAAAAAATGTTTGATTTTTTTCAATATATTCACTTCGCATTTCAATTAAACGAAGTTCCAAATTTGTACTATCCTCAGTATAATCCCGTTTGTTCAAGTCTGCAAAATAAGTGATTGTTACGTCCAACAAGTCAGTTGTTCAGACTTGAGAAGAAGGGGCAACTAAAACCACCGAATAGGACGCATGTGGAAGCATTCGGAAGCGTAGGTCATGAAATATTGCACTAACAGCTCAAGAGGTGTGCGGCAGCGCATTATTGTGGTGAAAGCATTTTCTTCTTTCAAATTGCACTCTTCAATTGAACCAGCAGGGTAGCGTAATGCCCGTGTTTTTTGCAAGGTAGTTTTTAAGCATCAAACCATCAAAATCCCAAAAAACCGTAGCCATGATTTTTCCTGCAAATAAATTTTTTTTCGCTTCCTTTGACACACTTCCATATATTCCCACCGATTCTTTGAACTGCTGTTTCGTCACCGGCATTTAATAATAAATCTATATTTCCTCCAGTGTTATAAAACGTCAAAGAAACTCAGCAGAATCACGTATAAATAATTCTAAACACTAATGAGAAGTGTTCATTCGAATGCGTCATCCATTGGGCAAAAAGCTTTTTCGTACCCCAAACATCGTGTAAAATGAATAGCAGTAAACACTACCTCTCTAGATTTATAAAACAGATTATAATGTCACCAAGTTCTCGCAGCTTGGTCAGTCATGTGACTTTTCATGAAAACAAACCGGAAAAATCCTTTAGAGTAGAATCTAAATCTTTATGTATAGCCGACGGGAGCTGTCTGAAACAAAATGCTTTATAACAGCTTGAACTTCAATTTTATCCATTTTTCAAAAACTGTTATTACCTATCTGAAACTTCGCAGCATTTTATCTAACGAATCACACTTGACACATATAATAATCATACTTGTGCCATGTCTGTGTCAGATGTGCCAACACCTTTTGAACGACTCTCGTATACCACATACTTGTTTTAAAAACTTATTTTAACTGTAGTTTTCTTAAATTTTAGTTAATGTTGGTTGTTGTTCTAACTCTGTTTTCTGATGAAAATAATTGTTATGAACAAATACCAGTGCTATTGTTCCCGATCCATGATATAATATTTTAAATATTAATTTCTACTCTTTTCGATCTTAAAGCTGATGGTCGCGATTTTAAACCACCTGTGTAACTAACACAGTTAATTTTTCATTAATATCCATTAACTAAAACAGATGGTTTAGTTGTTTACTGTGTGAAACAGAATCACAGATTACACAAAAATTATAAAAAAAATATTGTTTTACTTGTTACCACAATTAATCGCTTATTACCGCATGAAGTCGATGATTGGTTAATAAAACCAATAAACCTTTTAGACAACTATGTAAATAACGCTACGGTAATATTACGCATATTTTAAATAACTGCTTATTTTATCAACTAATTGCAGGCTTTAAAATAAACTGACTCACATAGAAATGTGAATAACATGAATTCGGTATTAAATTTAATTCATATCTTATTATTATAAAGTAAAGTAAAGTGTTTGGGTTAGAGGCGCATCAGCAACTAGGCTATTTAGCGACTGGACCTACAGCTTAACGTAGGTTCCGAACCACGGTCATCAGCTTCCGACAAACCCAGGCCAGCACCCCCCTCGGGCTATAAACCCTTGGTTATGTGCCTACCCATAAGTCTATCAGGAAACCTACCGACTGGCGAGTGACCAACGTAGAACACTTCTCAGAAGGCATCCGGCCTTACCCAGCCTTTAACTGGCGTGACTGAGAGGTAATTCGTAGTCGGATTTTACACTCTTGCCTAGAAACAATCACAAACATTTAGGAAAGATAAACGGACAGAAGAAAGAAAAATAACCATCCGAGCGCTGGAATCGAACCAGCTACCGCTCCAGCGCGGATTCGGCAAAGCAGACGGTCTTACCGCCGCACCAACGCGACCGGCTTATTATTATAAAGATATATATTAAATATATATATATATATATATATATATATATATATATATATATATATATATATATATATATATATATATATATATATATATATATATATATATATATATATATATATATATATATATATATATATATATATATATATATATATATATATATATATATATATATATATATATATATTTAATATATATCTTATTAAATTTATATTCATATTAAAAAAATCCTTTTTTTTATTTTTTCCGGCCCCTACAATAAGAAGTTGTAATATTTTCAATTTAATTTATTGTAGTGTAATATCTAAATCTATTAACTTTTTTTCAAGCGGTAGAATCAATATGCTAAAATGTATGTTTTAAACATACATTTATAAATTTAAACAATTTAAAATATGGGTGTTTAATTTGCATTTTCCGATTAATACTGTCAAAAAAGTTAATAATTTTGCTTGTTAATAATTTCCATAATATTGAATTTGAAAATAAGTTCATCTTTTTTTACACTGTGATTAAATATAATTGCAAAATAAAATATAATATTGTAAAAAACTATAAAATACATATTTTTGGTAAAAATTAGTAGAATTTCGAGGGCCTTGTATTATAAAATAAAACACCAACAAATATAACCTTTCGTTGAATTAAACATTCAGTTATATTTTCCGGAAATTTTAAACTATTTTTATTTGCACATTTTATTATGACAATAATAAAGCAAAAAACCCATTGGACTGAACGTAAATGCGAGGCTCACTCCCACCTCATTCTCGTTTCATAAAAAGGATATTTTCTATAATGACTAATTTTTTTAAGCAACATGGTTGGGGAAAGTTTAGAACAAAAGTATTAAGATGATTACACATATACATACTAAATTATAAAAATACTACAGACAGTGTCTATTAATTGCATAAAATCCAATTTAAAAAAATCAAAATGACGTAGTGATTTGACGGATTTTTTAGTTTGCAAATAAATATGTTTAACAACAATTAACACTACTTATCCATACCTTAACTACACTTCTCCACTATTAAATGTGATGAAGTGGTAATTTTTACGTTGACAAAATTTGTTATTTTCAAAAGAATTTTGGTCGTATTACAAACTCTGTATGCTAATTTATATATACGTACACAAATACAAAAAAAATATACACATTACAAAATAAGCCCATGTAATATTTACTAAATTTTAGTTATAAAAACATTTTGGAATACGTGTTTTCAATGTAATTACCTTGAATTAACCACTGTTAAATGTAATTCCAGAAGATTGTACAACACCCACATCTATACAAAGACAACTTAAAATATAAGTTGTCATCCTACAGGTTTCCTTTTTGATCGAAATTTGAAGAACCATCATCTAATTGAAGACTTGTTAACCTTGTTGAAATGTTAACAAAAACCCAACGGAAAAGGTGAATGTTGGATAAGGCAAAGTTTGAGTTTGATACGTTGGAGCTTATCTTTAGTCTGCTTGGCAATGCGGCAATTTAATGTCCTGATATAAAAAAAATAAGAAAATAATTTCACAGAATATAGAAAATAGTTTGTCATAAATTAGATTTCAATGTTGTTTCTCTGTTAAAATGGATGATTTTTTGTCAGAATTTTTCATCGTAAGTCACAAATTCATTAAAAGTTTATCACCAACACATTTTTTATCTTTAAAATTGGATCTGGTCAGACCTGTAAAAAGGACCAAGTTCATTAACATTAGAAACATCACCCACTCATAATTTTTAATCAGCAGAACCAATTTTGATGTAACTCAATTAGTAGCGTTGTCCTTATTCACAACTCACCTAGAACTTTTAATAGATCATTTTTTAAATCTATACACCCTGCTTAAACTACAAAAAAATCCTGTACCGTTAAACAATTTTCCTACCTGTTCTGCTTCATTTTGGAGAATGGAGCCAGTTATTGAATTATTAACACTTGTTTGGTATGTAAACCATTGTAGAAACGCCTCATCAATATTAATTTGAATCTGTTTGCGAATTGTTTTATATGAATCGATTTTTCATTATTGCAGAAGCAGTAGTCTTTTTGAAAGATCTAGATTTACTAATGTTTGTCTGTTTAACACCACTTTCAGTTTCATTAATTATAGAACATTTTACTAGATGATTAATAATTTTGTATCCAACTTACCCGGACAAATTTCAAGGACTTACGAACATTATAATACAAGTTCAATAAGTAAACTAAATCATATATATATATATATATATATATATATATATATATATATATATATATATATATATATATATATATCTATATATATATCTATATATATATATATATATATATATATATATATATATATATATATATATATATATATATATATATATATATATATATATATGAGCAATGGTTAGTTGCTTGACCGGGAGGAAGTCCCACCCATCCCTTACATTGGAGGGTACATGTTTCGTCTATTGGTGGTTAGACTCATCAGGGTACCGACATATGCTCTCTCGCCAAGAATCTTCTCCGTAGGATGCCGACTTCTCGTAGGATGGCTTATAAATGGAATTTTTGACTTCTTTGGACTGCGTCCAACGGTACTCTGATGAGTCTAACCACCAACAGACGAAACATGTGCCCTCCAATGTAAGGGAAGGGTGGGGTTTCCTCCCAGTCAAGCAACTAACCATTGCTCATTATGGCGGAGACGCAGGTTGTTGTGCGTACCCAACTGTCGGGGGTGTATAACTCTTAACTACTGTTGTCTCGTTGGGCGTGGTCCAAAGAAGTCAAAAATTCCATATATATATATATATATATATATATATATATATATATATATATATATATATATATATATATATATATCTATCTATAACATCTCATTGATGGAAATAATGGTTGTACGTCATCAAAATCTATGACAAATTCACGTTACAATGTTGCCACATCAACACCAAAATGCCCAGACTTTGGTTTTTGTATAATCGATAAAACTATAAATAAAAAAGTAACACTAAAAGTTTTTTCTTTAAAAGTTTTAATCAAAAATCTGTTTCGAAACTTCTTGTGAACATAGCGGCTTTTCATTTAGTTCACACAGTATAATTATTCACTATAAAACAACTTTCAGCATCTGAATCGCTGTTCAAGTATATTATTAGGGGATTAAATTCTCTATCAAAGTCATCTTTCAATCTCTTCTTCTGCATGTCTGATGCTGTTCATCCCGATTTGCGGTGTAACTGTTGATAAAGCTTCTTTCCGCATATCTAAACAGTTATCAATCGTTCTTCGATCTCGACCTATATGACGATTGTAATAATTTGGCCACCCTCCATATCAATTCTATAGAAATGAATATGCAATAATACGGGGGAAGCCGTAACACTTTGTGACTATACTCTTCAGCCATGTGATCTGCCACGATTTTTTAGGCTTGTTCCTAAAAACAACATTATGAAACTTGAATAGATTTACCACTAAACACCAAAACATTTTTTTTTAACTGCTCGACGCACGTTTCGCTAACCATATTAGCATCATCAGGAGATGATTTAATCTGGAAGATATGGAAGAATGGAAGATTAAATCATCTCCTGATGATGCTAACATGGTTAACGAAACGTGCGTCAAGCAGTTAAAAAAAAGTGATTTGGTGTTTAGTGGTAAATCTTTTCAGGTTTAGTGTTTCACACCAAAGGTTACAATAAAAGAATTGAACATTATTAAACACAAACCTGTCCCTTTAATTACTGTTTACCGAATAATGATTTGTAGCAGTTCACTTTTCAATATAGTGTTTTCAAGATTATGCTTCGTCTGCCATTCTGCAATTTTTGATTTTGTCCATGCACTAGTTGGAGGTTTATCCATCAATGTACTATAATGTAGTCGATTATCCATGACAATAACTGATGGATCCTCCAAAATTTTCGACAGCTGGTTTTCAAACCAAAACAAAAAGATATCTTGATTCATTTCTCCATGATAATCGTTTTTTGTTTTAGAAGAGAAGATTAACTCGGCCTGTGGAATAAAGCCATTCTTGTTCTCAGCATGAAGAACAATATATCTGCAATAACATATTATTATTGACACGTCTTAAAACAACTATTCATGACAACATGACTTTAATGGCTCCTAACAATTGTAGTCTTTACAATCCTCTTGTTATCATCTTACCATGCGTTACTCAAGGTCCCATTTTGAAATATCCATATTTCATCCAAATAAATAAAATCAAATAGAGATTCGTCTTTGATATTTTGATACACTTTCTAAAATTGAATTCGTTTAAAGGCAATATCTGGAAATTCCGTCAGGACCCTACGTGGATTATCCTTACTCCATTTGAAACCAATTTCTTTCAGAAGTGTATAAAGCGAAGTTTTATATCCATCAAAGAGGATTTCATGTTCTTTAGTTTTTCATGAAAACTTTCAAGATTAACTGTTTGTTTAGAAATACATTTCATAGATTTGATTGCGAATTGAGCCCACATCAAGATGATCTACATTAGTTACTCATACTGGATGTAGACGCGTTTTCTTCTGTGATTTTAAGATTATGTTATTCTTCAACTTTTTTTCATCTTTTTCGAAATTGCACTAACTGTACCAATATTAATATTTAGTGCAGCTGAAATTCGTTAAAAAAAAAACTCCAATTAACCACAGTGTCTCACAGCCTCTCACAGCGTTTAATGGCAAAAGAGGAGCCCCATTATCTCGTTCCTGTTTAAAACAACTGATAAGTGACGAGACAAGTTGCTCACACCGACGGCTTAACGGTTTTGACATTTTTTTGCAATTATAATCGCAGACTTTTTACTACAGAACTCACAAAAACAGAAACTAAACCAGAAAATAGCTAAAACAGCAAAGAATACAGTAAAAATTATTCAAAATGTTTGAAGGCACAACTCAAAAACGACATGAAACATGAAAATGACAGATTCAACGAAGAAAGTTGTGTTAGGCTGGCAGCACTGTCACAAACCCAAATGTTAGCTTCACAGCGAATTCACAGAATGTGATCCACCGGCTCACCGTATTTTTATTCTGTTCTAATAGGATTAGAGGAAGAAGGAAAAAGAGAGTGCTTCGAACTTTAAATGATTGAGAGGCTAATCATGTACCCTCCAATTGCAGGGGTGGGTGGGGCTCGTTCCCGGTCAAGAACCTAACAAAAATGTTCATTTAGGCGGAGACACAGGTTGCAATGTGTTCCATATGAGATTGTAGAACCCAGCAGTTGGGTGTACTGACACTCAACTAGTGTTGTCTCATTGGACGCTGTCCAAAGAATTACACATATATATATATATATATATATATATATATATATATATATATATATATATATATATATATATTACAGAAATCTTTCACCCTTTCTCCACGTGGTGCCACCGATCGCCTTCGCCGAACTGTCAACCATGCGACGTCACGTGTCTCTCGGGACCGGTTTCTAGCCTTTCAGCCGTCATCAGCCGAGCTCTAGACGAACGCAAGGAAAGCAGTTCGGAGAGCATGGTTGCAGACGTCGCATGGTTGACAGTTCGGCGAAGGCGATCGGTGGCACCACGTGGAGAAAGGGTGAAAGATTTCTGTAATATTTTCCCTCCACGGTTCCGTTACGCTAGCTTGTGGGCATATATATATATATATATATATATATATATATATATATATATATATATATATATATATATATATATATATATATATATATATATAATCAGGAAGTTTAAAGCACCAATAAATATTTATTGTAAGCCAGCTTCTTACCACAAAGAAATAAAAAAAATAAATGTTTGGTTGGTGTTGGGTGGTGGTGTTAATGTTTGGTTGTGCTGTAGAAAATTTGGTAGGAGGGGTAGAAAGGTGGGGTCGGCCTTAAACGATAGTTTGGCTCAGAGAATTAGTCATCATACACGCTATACCGGAGAGGAAAGCTCGTTTTATGTGCGTCAATAATCAAAATTGTCGGTATTGGTGTGGAGAAAACCCTAAAAAGAAACATGAAAGACATGTTCTGCATAGTCCAGAGGAATAATCCGGAAGAATTGGCTTTTTTGTCGAAGACCTCCAAGGCCGCGCAGTAACTTTGAATTCTCAACGTTATGTCGACGTGCTGCAAACTTTTTTCACTCCTGCTCTGTTAGAATTTGAAGGATACACTCAGGACACTTGGTTCCAATGGCACTGAGCCATCTACCCCAGTTGTCAGTCATTCAGGCGTTTTTTTCCGGGAAAATTGATTTCTCAAGGAGGATACATTTAGTGCCCCCCTCCACAAGCCCAGACCTGACTCACTGTGATTTTTTTATGGGGATATCTTTAAAGTCAAGTGTCTGCCACTCTGAAAGATCTAAAACAGAATATTCGGCAAGAAATCGAAGCCATAACTGCAGATCCTTGCCGCCGTATTATGACACATTCCGATCTTTTGATTTTTGAATTTTTTTTTTAATTTCATTTCAAAAAGTTAACAACCCTTTGGACCACCCTGTACGCGGCTGTTGTAGTCCAAAGGAAAAGCGGTGGCGACGTTTATCATTTAAGTTAAAGACGACCGCCTAGGCTGAAACCTCATGAGGGCAAGCGATTAATAGAGAAAAAATTAAAAACAAATTGTTGCTATGTGAGGAACAGGAATTTCGGTACTTATGAGTGTATATTATGAGAGAGTGTACTGTATTTTAGTTGCCGCTAGTTGAGCAAAAGTTTAATGATTTTCTGTAAAAGTTCTATCATCCTGACAAAATACAATTGACATAATTATTTTCAAATATTATTTACACTATGTGTATACCATTACGATCAAAAAGTGAGGTGACTTACATAAAACACATCCACATTTATTCTGTCTCCTTTAGACAGTAATCCCATGGCACTGCAATGTACTCATTCCAATGTGTTTTCCAGTTTTTGAAACGTATTAAATATTCGATTTCGGGTATTTCATTCAAAGCGGACAACGACCTCTCTAAATTACTTATATGGACTCAAAACGGCGTCCACGAAATGGTTTCTTTAATCGATGGAACAGGAAAGTCGCACGGGGCCATATCTGGTAAATATGGTGCTCGTGGAACCATGTAGCCGTATTTGTTTGATTTTATCGAAAAATTGACCAATAACTATTGGGGTGTGCGATGGTGCGTTATCGTGATGACCATGACTTATTTTGCCACAAATCTGAACATTTTGTCTCTAATAATTTATCAGCTATTAGTCATATTCTTGATTTTGATAATGTTTTCTTCATTAGTTGACGTGGAAGATCTTCCTAAACGCCTCTCTATCATCACTAAATTTCTTATACCACTTGTAAACATTTTTTTTACATGGTTTTATCGACAAAATAGACAAATAAAACATAGACAAAATTTAATGTAAATGATTTGCTCGATATAATCCGACGACTTGAAGGTCGAAACGCAGGATGGCTTGTTGCGGTTAGTCCTTGAATGGGTAACCCCCCCAGAGGAGGGTCCTGGCTTTCGTATTGTACACAAGCAAAAGTGTAAAATCGGGCTAGGAATTTCCCTTCAGTTACTCCAGTTCGAGGCTGGGTAAGGCCGGATCTTCCGAGAGGTCTTCTGAGAGGTATTCTACGTTGATTGCTCATCACTCGATAGGTTAAGCACAAACTAAGGGTTGATAGCCTGAGGGGGATGATGATCTTGCTTCAGTTGCTGATGCGTTTTCAATTCAACTTTTTATGCTTGTTAAATTTATCCATTTTGAGAAATCTTCAACAAACTGTTTTAACTATTATAAAAAATGCTATAATTTCTAACTTAACAAGCGATATGATATGAAACTTCTCTCAGATGTCAAGGACAGTCGATGATACAATAACATACATCTGCATATATTCGCTTTCATTGAACATATAATTGATTAAAATAATTTATCCCATTCATTGTACTTATTCATTTCATATAAATGTATCTTGTTTGAGGATTAATTTTATTTTAACAATATGCAGAGAAAGTTTTTGTACAAAAAGAATTTTAATAGTTGGTGCTTGTTACATATTATTGTTCAATTCAAACTTATAACATTGAAATAGAAACTTCATAAGTGATTTCAGTACACTTTCATGTTTTTAAACAAGAAAAAATGATCATCTGGCAGATGTCTTGTAAAATAAAAATAATCTGTTATTTCTTCGTCGTTTATATGAAAGTTGATGTTTTCTTTATAGCTGATGAGCTCACTTTTATTTCTGTACAAAAAAATTGAATTAATACGTTTAGTATAGGTAATTGGCCTTCATTATCGAATTTTATCAAAAACCTTTTTAGTTGGATTAAAGTCAAGTCGTATTTAATTACTCCCACTCATTTCATGTAACACAAAGTAAAACGAAAAATAAAAAATGAATACCAAGAAATTAATTGAACTTTCATAATTATATTACAATCAAGGTAACCAGTGAGCAGACATTTTCCTTTAAATTCGCTGTTGTTTTTTTATTGTAGTGAAATTGAAAATGGATTAAGTTAATTGCCAATCCCACATTTTCTATTTCTTACTCATTTTTTGTTGGTATTATCTAATACTTCAAGAATGTAATATGTTGTTAGTCATAAGTGGTTTGGTTAACAATTACCAGTGTCTAAAGGTTAATCTGGAAACAAACATTGTTTGAAAAGCTTCACAATGTTAAAAATGTAGAAAGATTGTTTTGATATATTAACACTATTATCAGAACTCGCCCCATAACAAAGATTGCCCATAGTCGTACCCAAGAAATTGTCATTTCTTTTTTTTCCTTACCTTTGCCTTGAAATTTTTGATATTCACCATTCAAATATTTTTGTACTTATGTTATGTATCTTTAATATATCTTTATTTGGATCCAATGTCATCAGTATCAAATCTGATAAAATATTTGCCCGAGGTGTAGCAAATTATTTTGTCTGTCGGAATAATAATCAAAAAATAAGGTGATTTAAAATATAACTCAAAATATTTATTTATTCATTCACATTTATTTTGCTTCATTTAAAGTAATCCCCTCTCACTGCAATATACTTTTTCCAATGTTTTTTCAGTCTTCGATACAGTTCTTATACTCGACTTCTGGCATTTCCTTCAAAGAGACTTGCGAACTCTCTTAAATGGTTCTCTCTTGACATAAAACAGTGTCCACGAAGTGGTTTCTTCAATGGGGGAAACTGGAAAAAGTGTTGAAACATGTTGCCATATCTGATGAATATGGTGCTTGTGAAACGGTAAATGTTTGATTGTTAGTGAAAAATTGACGAATAATTATTGCTATGTGTGATGATGTGTTATCACGATGCAAAAATCATGAATTGTTTTGCCATAAATCTGGAAAAATCTATTCATAAATCTATTATTTTTTTTCGAATATCGGTTGAAAGAATTGCTATCTCTAACGAAAACCGTTTGAGATATCGAACCGAGCTAGTCGATGTTCAATTCCCCATAACGTTCTCTATCTGATGGCGTATTTTCATATGGATAGGGTCACTTTGGTTTTTTAAAATCTTCCTAGGATAACCCCATTGGAAAATTTTCGCTCCAAAATGGTTAACTTCAATAATTTGAATCGGCATATTTTTGGATATTTGCCGCAGATTTACTTTATCTCTTTGAGTTTTTGAGATATGATTTTTCAAAAATTGGTCGGTTTGCCAAAAATGCATTCTCCCAATAGTTTTCTACGGGTATCTTGGAAACCACTCGAGATAGCGAACTGCGTTAGTAAATGATTTCAAATTTGCCACAAACAATTAATTGTTAGTTAAAAATAATAAAAACATTAATTCTAGGTATCATGTTTCAGTAACAAATAAAATATAGTTTCACTACTACTTAGTGGTTCAATTTAATAAACAATTATTTATTTATTTCAAATATTTTCATGTCTGTTCTTATTTGTTATAAATGTTTTTTTTTATTTGGCAGTGGTAATCTAATTTATCGTATATACAATGTGTTGTCTACGAGCAGGATGTTATAAAGAATTGAAAAGAATACATTTTAAATTGTTAACTATAATAGCAGCAGATAGTTTTTGTTTTTTTTTCTGCTTACTTTCTAGAGAACTGATGATTTGTGGTAGAATATGCTTAAGAAGAAAACTTCCTCTAGTATTCCTCCAAGGCTATTTAAATATTCAAATTTTTCTTAACGAGGTCCTGGAAATTGTTGCCTAGTCATACTTGAGTACTATTTGCCCAGTTATGAGAGCTGAATAAACCAAAATAAGTTTTATATAATTTGGAGCCTGTCTAACTTGTATAAACATTTTTTCTACTAAAAAAAATAGAACTTCAAAGTTATCGACGTTGTCGAGCATTTTTTTGAGAAAACATTTCTTTAAACGGAAAACCGCTAGAACAAGCCCCACATTCAACTATCTGAACACAATAACGGAAGACAGTGGGAAAATAGACACGGAAATAACAGAGAGAATAGGAAAAGTTGGAAGATTATACAATATACTTAACAACACATTTTTAGAGAAAATGGAAATCCAAAACCTTGTTTAATATATGGTAGCGAATCATGGACGATGACAATCAGAATTAAAAACAGAATTACAGCGACAGAAATCAAATTTCTCAGGAAAATCCAATGGATCACAAGACTAGAGAAAATCATAATTGAAATTGGACACTTGGTTGGTATGAAGCGAGATTGCAGGGTAAGGATAAAATAAGAAGGTTACGTATAAGATGGGAACAACAAATAAGGCAAGCAGTAGTTAGACAAGTAACTGAATGGTTTGAGAATGGTTGGCAGACTTGTACATAAAAAACTATAGGAAAAAAAATCCTCACACACACTGTATTCAACACGTTGAAAATTACCAAAAAATTCTAACAAACTGGTTAATAACAAGCGGGTTATTTAAATAAATCATTTCCGGCACTGTTTAATTTGAGTGATACCGATACAAATATTGTATAACGCATATCAAAACATTGTCACAAAATCATAAGCTTTCGACTAAGCTTTAAAATGGGCATTGGCCCCTAAACGACAGCGGTTTCTACTGGAACTGTATCGCTATTGTAGTGTCATAAAGCACAAGTGGTTCCGGTTTTCGATGGGAATAACTAGAGCTTAAAGCTAGCAAAACAGTGGCGTTGTTTATATCTTAACGAACACCAGCAGAAAGTAGCTGACTAGATTCGATAACATGATCAATTTAAGTTCGATAATTAAATTTTTTGTATCGACTACGTATAAAAAGTTGTTATTATACATATATTTTATATCACCGAGAGTTTAAAATGCCGTTCAGTAGATTCAGTATTTCAGTAGATTCAATGAAATTTAGTTATGTCGTTTATTCATTGGATCCTTTCTTTGACAAATAAAATATAGTAGAGAAGAGTAAATTTGCAGTACTACTATATGAAAAATATATTTTATCGAGTTATTTTTATAATTTTTGTGTACACCACAAAGCTTTTGTGTTCAAGATATACTAGTGTCTGTTGAGCACTGTGTGACACTGATTTGTGATGAAGCATAGATATAGTGCTATGATCAATTTAAATTTTCGCGCGTTTTATATTTAAATTCGTTAATTTGTTTTCTAAGTTGGTATTGATGTCCTTGATATCTCACAGAAGTTTCATACATTTTTGCTTGTTATGTTGGAAATTATAACGTATTCGGTAATTGTTAATAAATTTTGTCGACATCTTATAACAAGAATAAATTTATCGAGCAAAGAATATGCAGTCAATTTTGTGTAAAAAGAAATTTCCTACGTTGATGTATGAAAAAATACGACACATTATCATTACGTTGATGAAACAATGTCAAGAAAAATATTTGCAAATGGTACAAGGACTTTAGTGATGATAGAGAAGCAGTTAAAGATGAATCTCTTTCAGGAAGACCTTCCATGTCAACCCATGATAAAATAAACATTACCAAAATCAATGATCTTATACCGAGTAAATGCCGATCAACTATTAGAGACATTGTTGATATTATTGGAATATATTTAGATGAATACAATCAAGTCCGAAAAACCACTTAGGCTTGCCTCATGTGCCTTCTCGTCTTGTTCCGGAAACACTGATTTTTTGTGAAAAACATCGTCGTGTTCAAGTTGGTGAAGAGATGCTTTTTTGGACGATAGAGCTCTGAAATGCATAATTACTGGTGAGGACCAAACCAAAGCCAAAAAAAGACATTCAAAATCGAAGTAATGTTAACTGTTTTCTGCAATATGGTATTGTCCACGAAGACAATATCAAATAAATTCTTTGATACTTTGATTGGGCGAACCGTGCTAGTCGTCGTTCAATTCCCCGTAATTTTCTCTATTTATCTTTATCTATCTATATCAAAATTTGATTGGTCAGCTATTTTCTGCTGGTGTTCATTAAAATATAAATATCGCCACTGTCTTGCTAGCGTAAAGCTCTGGGTATTCCCATCGAAAACCGGAACCACTTGTGTTTTATGACACTACAATACCGATACAGTTCTAGTAGAACCGACTGTCATTTAGGGGCCAATGCCCATTTTAAAGCTTAGTTAGTCGAAAGGTTATGACTTTGTGACGATGTTTTGATTTACGTTATACAATATTTCAATTGTGATATTACTCAAATTAAACAGTGCGGAACTGATTAATTTAAATAACCCGCTTGTTGTGAACCAATTTGTGAGATTTGTTTTGTTTTTTGGTAATTTTCAGCGTATAGAATACAGTGTGTGTAAGGACTTTTTTCCTACAGTTTTTTCTGTGCAAATCTGCCACCGATTCTCAAACCATTCAATTAATTGTTTAACTACTGCTTGAATTATTTATTGTTCCCATCTTATGCGTAACCTTCTTATTTTATCCTTACCCTGCAATCTCGCTTCATACCTACCAAGTGTCCAATTTCAATTATGATTTTCTCTAGTTTTGTGATCCCTTGGATTTTCCTGAGAAATCTGATTTTTATAGCTGTAATTCTGCTTTTAATTTTGATCATTATCGTCGATGATTCGCTACCTTATATTAAACAAGTTTTAGGAAAATGTGTTATTGGTATATTGTATAATCTTCCAAGTTTTCCTATTCTCTCTGTTATTTCGGTGTCTATTTTCCCATTGTCTTCTGTTATTGTGCCCAGATAGTTGAATGTATGGGCTTATTCTAGTGCTTTTGCGTCTAAAGAAATCCTGTGTTTCTTTTGCACGGTGCTGCTATCACCATGGTTTTAGTTTCATTTTTATTAATTTTCATATTCATTTTTCTAAGGTCTGTTCAAGAACTATTAAAATGTTCTTAAAATATTTCTTCTGGCTTTCGCTGTTAGCATTATATTATCTGAGAATAAAAATCCTTTTTAAATCTTCATCAATAATTTCCGGAAATTGTATACATCCCTGCCATAACATCCATTTAGAACAAATAAGAACAGATATTAAAATATTTCAAAGAAATAATTATTTATTAAATTGAACCACTAAGTAGTAGTGAAACTATATTTTATTTGTTACTGAAACATGATACCTAGAATTAATGTTTTTATTATTTTTAACTAACTAATTGTGTGTGGCAAAACTGAAATCATTTACTACGTAATAGATAGTAGCCTAAAGCTAATTAAAAACAAATTTCTATTATCAGATTTATTATTTTAGAACTTGTATAGATTTAGAAATAATATTTGTTCCAGGTCATTCCGGGGCTACTTAGTTCTTCCATGATTGAGCGTTTCCATCTTTGAGCAAATCTGCCCCCTTTTCTTGATCCTTGAGGATTCCAATCTAGGGCTATTTTTGAAATATTATTATTAGGTTTGCAAAGCGTACATTTAATCCAGTCCCTGTTTCTGATTTTTCTTTTCACTCTCCACAAAGACTTGTAGTCTTTCTATCAATGACTTTGTAACCTTCCAAGTTTCTCATTTATACAATATAATTGATTTATTGTTTTACTGAAAAATTCGCAGTTTTGTTTGAATAAAGTATTGCGTGAATTTTCACACGAGGCCAAGCAAACTGTAGGTTTGTTACGCTTTTCATATCCTGTTACGGACATGAGGTTCCGTTCCTCCCTTTTTTTGTATCATCAAATAATTTAGTCATTTTATTTTTTAAATATATTCTCACAAGCAATTTTTATAATCACACTAATGACGAATGAAACAGACATAATACATATTTATAATTTGTTTTAAACCATTTTCACAATATTAAGTACCAACTTGGTAAGTCTAAGATCTGAATCACCATATATTATTTAACTCCTAAGGCATAATTTGAGGGGCGATGATTAAATAATCATCAAATCATTTATTGAATGACTGATGATTGCTAAATGTTTGATGGCAATCTTGCTATTTTCCAGCTCGATGACAAAACCCATCGTCAAAGTGTAAACCTAACGTTTTTATTCTGTTGATGACATAACTCGAATGGCTTAGTCACGGTTTTCGATTGCTGAATGCTTTTCGTGACTTTAAAATCGTAAGTAGGCAACCTTGCGGTTTTTCGGATGATTAATTGTTGCGCTTTTTTTTCTGCGAATCAACCGGTTCAGCTGTGGGAGGAAGAATAACAGAAACAGAAAAAGTAAGAAAGCAGTTGTCGAATACATTTTACAGGTTATAGTTCCTAAACACAGACAATTGATGAGAGTACTTTTGAATTTTAAATGCGATATTCTTACGTATTGTTAAGTGTACAATAACATAATGATAAATTATGAATAAACAATGGTACATTCGCAATGTATGTTCCATTATTTCGTGTGCATATACGTAATTTAAGTAAAAGCACAAAATGAACAATATTATAATTTGTATCTTTTAAAATATTAAAAAATAAAATTTATGCGCGTAAAATATGTAACACCCAATATACATGTTTGAATCAGACTAAAAATTTACTCTCTGTATAACATTTTGAAAACTGGTATGCTTTTCCTTGTTGGAATTTATGTTTCTATATGCGATTGCTCAAAATCATGCAAAACAAACTGTTTAAAAATATGTTTTTATTATGTTGGGAGGTATAGTATTTAGTATGCTACTAAGCTAAGCAGTATTCTTATGATTCTGTTAAAAGTATTTAAACGAGAGCGCGCAACTCCTCGTTTTAGGAAATTATCCGAATTGATACAGAGACAAAAGTCCTATTAGTATGAAAGAAGGAGGTTTAGGTTTTACAAGAAGACTTTGTTGCTTCTATGCATAAAAACAAGAAAGAGATGAACGGGATTTTAATATTCTCGTTATACGAACTCGTCATAACAATATCCGGTAAGTTCGTGATGATTTTGTTGCAGTTAGAGGTTGGTTTCGAGGATGAATGTTAATCAACACGTACTTGTGATGGAAATGTGTCTTAGAGCGCATTACAGCACAGCGTGCTTAGAATGGTACCAAACTAGAACTGAATTGGACCTTGAATGGAACAACATTTTTAAAAGTGCAGGGGATGTTCTACAATGTCATAGTAACTTGCTAAGGTTATCTTAAGTTCGTCTATAAACTGATTTTGCATCACTTTCTCATCATCTTTTCTTTTCGAACAACTTAAAATTCAGATATATAAAATCAATATGTGCTATCTGTATTTATAGTGATAATGCACAAACTACTCAAGTTCCTCATATTCTTGTTGGCCAAATGAAAATGATGACTTCCATTTTTACAAGGGTTGCTGTTATGTATGAGGAACAATGTATTGACATTATTGATTGTACACATACTCGTTTTATAATACGAACCCTATTTGTGTTGTTTAGTGACTTGAAAACTTTAGCTTAGTCAAAAAAAGGAATTAACTTAAGAGAATTTTGGTGCAGTGATTCACTGCGACTTTCGACGTGGATTATCTCAATAACAGTGCATCGATCAACTTACTTCGACGTTTGGCGAGGAAACACCATCTAAAAGTACTGCATATCACTGGTTTCGTAAATTGAATCGTGACCGTCGTTCGCTTACGGACGAATTTGAACAAGGCCATCCAAAATCGGTTGTTGTGCCAGAAAACATGGATACTGTGCGCGAACTGATAAATCAAGATCGTTATGTGACATACCGTGAGATGGAGGCATCCCCGGGCATTAGTCTGGTTAGCATACACAAACATACCGTGAAACAGATTTGTGCACGTTGGATTCCGCATAATTTGACAATCGCTCAAAAAAAGGCTTGTGTCTATTGGTGCTCATAAAATACAATCGTGATACATCAAAAGCCTGTACAACATGTACATAGGTGACAGATCTTAGATCTATGCATATAAGCAGTGTATGGGTTTTACAAAATAAACCAAACCCAACAAAATTTGCTCGCACAAGAAGCTCTTCGAAGCAAATGGTCCCTGTTTTTTTTTTAATAAATTGGCATGTAGCTACAGTGTCATTAAAGAATTGTAGAATGGTCAATTCCGAATGATACACATCTATTTGTTTGCCAGAAGTCTTTGAAGAAATAACAAAAAAAAACAAGCGAAGCAGAATCAGAGTTGTCACACATCGGACCGAGCAAGTCAATATTTGACTGATCAAAACATCGAATTGAAGTGCCATACGCCGTACAGTCCCGATTTGGCACCCAATGATTTATATTCCTTCTCGACCATGAAGAATAAACAACGTGGTCAACGATTGTCGACGCCAGAAGAAGCGGTTGATGCGTTCAAAATGCATGTTTTGGAGGTACCTCAATTGGAATGGAAAACGGACAGTAAAAGTTGGCTCAAACGTATGCAAAAATATATCGATCATCGCGGAGAATATTTTGAAAAACAATAAAACCATTTTCAATGATAAATATTTGTTTTTATTTATTATTCCGGAGACATACATATACACGTACATTCATATACCATGTACGTATAATAACTGATCGGGAAAAATGTACTGTATACTGACATTCTTTTTTTTAGCCCTTTTCTATCGTAAAGACGGTACAAGCTTCTCTCATATTTATTCATCCTTCTCTATTATGTGCTATTTGAAACCAATTCAAACCTGCTACCCATTTTAATTCGTCATACCTGCGTTGTGGTGGTATGACGATTCCGTCCCCAACGTCTCCGTCTAGTGATTATTACTCATCAAATTCAATTTTGGTGTACATATATGGTTTAGAGCATCTTCCACCTTGATTTGTTCTCTTATCCATTAGCTGATTTTTCGATCGTTTAGCATTGTTCCAGTAGTGTTCTTTTAGTGGCTCTCTGGTGTACTTGAAGTGTATTTATTGTCTTTTTATTGAGCGCATCGAATGTTATTTAACCAAAAATAGATTCTTTGTAGATTTGGGTTTTGTACTTCATAGGAATTTTCATGTTCTAATATGCACCGACATTCATCCAAAGCTAATATTTAATAAAGGTCTTTCACAAAAACGCTATCATAAAGATGACAATAGAGACTGATCTATTGAATAAGTCAAATACTATCAACTTTTTTATTAGCATAAAAATGTTAATAATTTCATGGAAACTAAATATGCTTGCGTATTGAACTGAAGATTAAGAATATTGTTACATAAATACAAATCTAATTAGAAAATTATTTAAAAAAGTAACTCAAACAATTAAATATTTTTACTCTAATTAATAAATTTCTTCTAAAATGAAATAAATATGTTTTTTAAATCAGGAAGTTTCTATTTTAACATAGATTTCTTGAATACATTTTTTGTTATATTTTATATAAATATAAATTAGAACTTTTTCAAAATAACACGCTTTAAATATTGATTTCTTGCACTATAATCCGCTTGAAGAATTGGTTTTTAAATATCTGCAAATATGTATTCAAAATTAAGAGTGAATTTTTCAAATTTCACGCCTAGTTAATTGACGCATTTTTTATTTTTTTGACAATTAACCATGTTACGTTATCGGATACTAAAAATGCAATTAATTGGTTTGTAGTTTCAGAGCTAGGAACACTCTATTCTTGAAGATTATTCCAGAAGCATGCAATTATCTTTGCTATTTTGGAAAAAAGTGAATTTCATGTGTTGATAAGACACTACTTTTTGCATGGAAAAACTACTACGCAAAACAGAAAAAAAGTTAAAATCGTATTATGAAGACACTGCTCCTTCTTATTTCATGTTTCATAAGTGGTTTACTGAGTTTCGATGTGGTCGAATTAGCATGACTAACGCTCCGCACTCAGGACACCTCGTTGTGATCACTGCTGAGGAAATGGTCAACAAAAACCATAGTATCGCATTGGTCGTCCGTATAGTGAAGGTTAGAGAAATTATTGAAATGATAAACATCTCGGACGAATGCGTACGAAACTTCCTATACTAACATTTGGGCATGAGCTCAAAAGAAAGAAGAAACTCTCAAAATAATGGGTTTTATTCGGCGAACGTCCCCCGAATAATGCGAAGATGCTTCCATTGGCCGGAAAGGTCATGGAAACTGTTTTCTGGGATTTGTAAGACATTATCTTCATCGGCTATTTGGAAAAGGGAAAATCGACTACAGAAGACTATTATATTGCATTATTGGTTAAATTTAATGAGTTGATAAAAAACACTCTCATTTGGTAAAGAAAAAGTCCTGTTTCACCACAACTTGATCAAGATTTGATCAATTTATGCTACGAAACGATGCCGCATCCATCCTATTCTTCAGACTCGGTCTTTCCAACTTCTTTTTCTTTTCAAGCATGGAATAATGGCTGACTGGAAATAAATTCACATCATATTAAGAGGTTATCGCCCACATAGATGAATAGTTTGCAGAATTCGACAAGTCGTGCTTTTTGAAATGCAAAAAAGGAGACTTAGTTATAGAGTTAATGTTTTAGGTAAAAAGTATCTGACTTCTCACTCAATCCTTATACTTGTACTGACTATCTTCAGATTGTTGAGGGTCTTGTGTCTTGCCGTCTGACTTAAAAGTTGGAAAAATATATTTTATACGAGGGTTCCTATTTATGTAGGGTTGCCATTTATGGCAACAATAGTATTACTAGGTGCCATTTGACATATACATCGTAAAGTTTGACATTGTTGACTGTATACGTACTCAAAACGTTTTGTCATACGGAGGCTATTTGTGTTGTTTAGCGACTTGAAAATTTTATCTCAGTCAAAAAAAATGGAATTAACCCCATAATCTTTAACTGAGAATTTTTGTGCGATGATTTACTGCGACTTTCGACGTGGATTATCTCAACAGTGCATCGATCAACTCACTGCAACTTTTGGCGATGAACCATCTAAAACCACTGTATATGATTGGTCTAGTGAATTCAATCGTGGTCGTCGTTCGCTCACGGACGAATTTAAAGAAAGTCTTCCAAAATCGGTTGTTGTGCCAGAAAACATCGATACTGTGCGTGAACTGATAAAGCAACATCATCATGTGACATACCGTGAGATTGAGGCATCCCTGGGCATTAATATGATAAGCATACACAAGATTTTACATGAACATTTAGCAGTGAAAAAGATTTGTACGTGTTCGATTCCTCATAATTTGTCAATCGCTCAAAAAAAGGCTCGTGTCGATTGGTGCAAAGAAATGCTTATATAATACAATCGTGGTGCGTCAAAAGCTGTGTATAATATCTACATAGATGACGAATCTTGGATCTATGCGTATACGCACGAAAGTAAACAGCAATCGACTGTATGGAACTTTCAAAATGAGCCAAACACAATAAAAGCTATTGATTGATTTGTTCGTTACACTGTAATAGTTCATTTTTTAACAAGGAATAAAACAAACAAAAACAAAAGCTGTTCGCGCAAAAAGCACTTCGAACTAAATGGTCGCCTGTTTTTTTTTTTGATAAATAGGCATGTGGCTACAGTGCCACTAGAAAATCGTAGAACGGTCAATTCTGAATGGTACATAACCATTTATTTGCCAGCAGCCGGTGAATAAATAAGAAAAAAAAAACTAGCGATGCAGGATCATTCTTCATCATGACAATTCTCACACATCGGACCAAACAATTCAATATTTGACCGGTCAAAGCATCGAATTGATGGGTCATCTGCTGGACAATCCTGATTTGGCACCCAATGATTTCTATTTGTTCCTGTTCATGAAGAATAAGCTATGCGGTCAACGATTTTCGACGCCGGAAGAAGCGATTGATGCGTTCACATTTTGGAGATACCGCAATAAGAATGGAAAAAGTGCTATGAAAATTGGTTCAAACACATACAAAACTATAAAGACATAGCGGAGAATATTTTGAAAAACAATAAAACCATTTTCAATGATAAATATTTGTTTTTATTTATTATTCCTGATACATAAATAGCAACTTACGTATATTATAATTAAACCAGCAGAAAAACTGTATTATACATTTACGTTATATTCCTATCAAAGAAATAAAATAATTTTTTTTTGCATGGGAAAGGGTATGTTAATAGAAGATAACGTGGGCTTAGTCATCTATAAAAATGAATCTTAAAATATATTGTAAATGGCCAACACAAAATCCATCAAAAAACAATCCAACATCAAAAAATTTTGGCACCCCAAAATTTCTAAAACATCGCCTTGCAAGTCAAAATGCATCTCCTGGAATTCCCTAATGGAATTCTTTAATCGTCGTTAACAATGATTAAATAATTCTGTTAGGGAATCCCAGGAGAAGCATTTTGCTTCCAATATTGTTCTCGTAGTCTTAGAGAAGCGATTGATATTTTTCTTTGTCTAATGGTAGCTTCAGATTCATCATTCCACAAAATGAGGTACGATAATAGAGAATACAGTAATGTATAAGAACCTACGAAGTTTCGAGAGAGACATGGATCTTCAAGATAATATACATTTTTTAAACACTGAATAACCAGGTACATCAAAAACGCAAATACTTTTTTTACACCGTAGTAATATCGATATTTCTCGTACATATTTGATTTCCACATTTACTTCTTGTGAAAGGTTTATAATTTATCCCTTGCAAGTCCGTGTCGTAATTTCTCACAGTATCGCCAAAAAGACAGACCACGCATTATTAAAGAAAACCAGATCTGCTGTTACGAAAACGGAACACCATTTAACAGTTACAATTACTAACTGAATAATAATGGGTCAAATTGTATTCTGATCGTGATTTTATCGTCGTAACAAAAGTTGCAAATCGGTTATACGTTTCGATTAAGCGATTTATGTATTCTCTGTTATCTTTGCCCGAGTATGTTGTAATAGTCTTTATATTTCGCAGAAATGCAAACTAAACTAGTTTCTTTTGTTGGTAATTGATTTTATGGACTTGTTTATTTGTTTTTTTTATTACTCGGTAGTATTTTTTATTTCGCATTGTTAAGATATGCTTGTTCGCCATTTATACAATTTTTTATGTATTCTTGATGCCTACATTTTATGCTCATATTTCAAGCAATGCATTATTGAATTTCATATTTTATACATAGGTTTAAAATGAGAACAATAAAAGATTAATCAACCAGAATAATGTATTACTAGGACTATGTAAGAACTATATTGAGTATCAATATACTGGAGATATATAAAAATATTATTAGAGACTGACATTCAAATTACAGGGTGAACCAAAAGTGGTTAACTTTTTGAAATGAAAAAAAAACTAGTTGATCTATTTTTAACAAATTTATTCATAAAATGTATTAACCTTTTGGGAAATTTATGTTCTGAAGTTTACATTATCTAAACGTGCTTCGTTATTCTCCTGGCACTACTGAAGCCAACCTCTAAAATTTGCTATAACGCCGACTTGCCGCTGTCTAAAATAGTGGCGGGGCGATTGCGGTACACTTGACTTGAAAAAAATCACAGGGAGTCAGGTTTGGACATGCTAACATCACATTATTATATAAACTTTGATCAATATTTAGGAACAATTTCAAATTTGTTATATTTACATTAAATTTATCAAGATTTGCCAAATGTACCAGAATTAAGGCCAATAGAAAGAATTTTCCCATGAATTAATACAGGAACTGTAAGAAAATGTTTAGAGTTCCTAAACGTTTAAGAATTCCAAATTATTAAACTTGTGATAACTCAAGTAGCAGCAAAAAGACCAATAAATAGCTGATTACTAATAATCTGAAAATTATGCAGATGCAGATACAAACACTTAACGACAATGTATCTCCTTGTTTTCAAATTATATCTTATCTGTTTTCAGTACTACTTATTAATTGCATTTATATAATAATATTATAGATAAAAATATTTTTAAATATTCAATTATCTGAGATATAAACAATGTATATATTTGTTTGATATCTGAGAAGGGGGCATTTTTTGAAAATATGAAAATGGGTAGTTAAAAAAAATTTTATACATAAAATATGCAACATATATATAAAATACAATCGATGTTAAGAAGCTTAGTGAAGCAATTTACACAAGTTCTTACAATTTCTTCAAGAAATGTTCGATAGTTATATATTTGGTTCGATCGACAATAGAACCTATTCAAATGAGAACTTATACAATTAATTCTATATATGATATGGTTATGGATGAGAGACAATTGACTTTGAGTGAAATTGCTAAGGCCATGGACATCTCAACTGAACGGGTGTTTCATATTTTGAATTATAAAATATACTTTACTTTATAAAATATACTTTAAACGTCGTTTTGTAACTATGAATGAGACTTTAGTTTATCACTATGATCCTCAACTGCGACAACAAATCGCAGAGTGGACTGAGCCCGGTTGTTCAGCTTCGAAGCAGCCAAAGTGATCAAAATCGACCAAAAAGGTTATGGCATCAATTTTTTAGGATGCAAAAGGCATTTTGTTAATTGATTACCATCAAGCCAGTAAAACAATAACATAACAGTATTACTCAAAACTTTTAGATCAGTTGGATGCAAACATTTGTGAGAGACCTGGTTTAGCGAAGAATAAAATTATTTTTCATTAAGACAATGCACCGCCTCACAGAGGTGTTCTTGCAATGGCCAAATTGAAGGAGTTACACTACAAATTGTTGGAGCAGCCATCATATGCACCAGATCTAGCCCCCTCTGACTTTCATCTGTTCTCAAATCTCAAAAAATTCCTACCTGGTAAGCGTTTTTCATCAAATTAAAAAGTTATTGCAGCCGTCGATGAGTATTTTGATGGACTTCCAGAAAATCACTTCACAGATGGAATAAATGAATTAGAGAACCGCTGGAAAAAATGTATTGAGCTTAAGAGAGAATATATGGAGGAATAAAGTCATTTTTTTAAACTATTAGGATATGATTTGTGCTGCATTTGGAGCTAATTCTGCTTCGTATAATACTTGTAAGAGGGAAAATTTTTAAGGAATATCGTTGATGAAGTATATGAACTCAAATTTAAGAAAAAGAACTTCCTGCATCAGATTGTGACCTACAAGGATAAGTATACGACTGCATATAGGCACAGTAGTCCACAGTAAGCTTGTACATTATACCTCATTTAAAAACTTATAAATTGTGCTACAAAATAACTCTCTGGCAGGAAAAAATTCCGATTCGAATAAGTTCTGTTGAACTCGATTAAACGAACTCGATTAAATTTTTGCTTTTGTTATTCTGCAACTTTTATATAAATGATTTTTGGTAAAATTACTTATTTTTACAATGTGTTAAAATAATAAAATAAATGACTCAACTTTGAAAATACTCTGTATGTATATATATATAATGAAGAATGGAAAAATGACATGTCATGAAGATGTAGTTAAGATTAGACACAAAAATTAAAATGAATCAAATATACACACCACACCTCGATATAAAGTAACACGTTTTTAGCAAGTAAAACATCACTGTGGCACCGCTGTCCCCTTATTCACCAGACTTCAGTCTTGAGCAAGGAATAGAAAGAATTTGAAGAAAAGAAAATTATATTTTAAATGTAGTGACAAGTAATATTTACATTTTTTCAGTAAGGATATTTAGATGGCAGTATGAACAGATTTTCTTTATTTAGCAAACATTTTCCCACTAATTATGAAAAAAAAAAACAATCGTCAATTCTAATTGCGAAATTTTAGTTTGACCTCTTTATTGTTGGTTCTTGGTCATAATGCAATATTTACGTGAACTGTTAGGAAAATGACACAATATTATATCTTATTAAGGACAGTAACGGGTCTTAAAATGCAATCTAAAGATTTTCCTCTGATTCCTCTTTTTTTTTGACGAGTTTTATTACGTTTACTGTCGTGAATAACTGGAAAACTGCTAATGAAACATTAAATCTTGTACTGTAAACATGTATCATTTTTATTTGAATATTTATACTTAGAAAATGTAGTAGCTTGATATAATATTTAACGGTGAAATGAAACATATGGTATGCATTTACTTGATTTACTTGAGGAAGAGGAAGACTACTTTTAGTGTATCTAGTTTACTCATAGGCATTTCGTCAGAATGTGACAATTATATGGGCATGCATAGAACAAAAAATATATCATCAATTCAAGGGTCAATGTAGATCATGTTTGTTTTTTTGTATTTTCAAATATTCAGCTAATTATTTTCTTGGAATATTAAAAAAAATATTAATATTTGTTCAATTTTTTCTTCGTGCAGTGGATCTCAAAAATATTCGGACACCCTATGTTATTAGGGTTTAAAATTTTAAGAAAAAAACATAAATATAGTTTTTATACATCTCAAAAATATTCGGACGCACAAACAAAAAAAATGTAGATATCTTATTATTCTAATTAAGATAATCTTCAAATTCTGTTTACTACAAATACTAATTGGCAGACTGGTGTCAAAGAAACATCTTAAAATGGGTCGTATTCCAAATAAAAAAAACATTAGTTATGAAAATAGACAATTACGATAAATCGATGTCAAAACTGGAAACTTCTCCCGCAATAGAGCCAAAATTGGTCGTGTTGTGTAGCTGATGGCGCCGTCTTGTTAGAACAACATGTCGCTCAAATCGAAATCTTCAATTTCTGCCCAAAAAAAAAATCGGTTATCATACGGCTATAGCGCTCAGAATTGACGTTAACAGTCACTCCTTCGTTTTTAAAGAAGTACGAGCCAATGACACTACCAGACCAAGGGGACAAAACAGTCCCCTTTTGCAAATGCAATGGACTTGTGTGTTTTCAGAACTCGATATACGGCAATTTTGCTTATTTACGTATCCGCCGAACGAGAAATGAGCCTTATCGCTGAAGAAGATTTTTTTCGAAAAATCAGGCAAATGTTCAAGCACCCAATCGGCGTAGGCTCAGTCAATTCCATGGTCGGCTGGCTTCAAATCTTGCGTGAGTTGAACTTTGTAAGGATGAAGATACAAGTTCAAATGCAAAATACGCCATAATGTGACGTAAAATACGCCATAATGTGACGTAAAACAAGCCTACACATTGTGAATTTTGGGTCTTCACTCACACTTTCACTAACAGCAGCGATATTCTCCATATCTCCATCTCCACGATGATGCACATGTCTTTCCACATTCATAACAGAACCAGTATTTTTAAATTTCTTGACTGTGTTGGAAATTGTGCGATCAGAAAGACGATTTTAACGATCACATTTTGCTCGTAAGGCACGAAACGTGGTTACGGCAGAATCACCATTTTGTAAAAACTTTTAATAAATCTAACGCGTTGTTCGGTGGTTAAGCGATCCATATTGTAAAATGGCAAACCTTAAACTAAACAAACCACACTTTGGATGATATTTAACTTTAACAGTTATCAAAATAAGGGTTGTATTTTCAGATTTCCTGTACAAGAAGTTAAAACGAGGTAAAATAATATTTGGGGGATCCAATGTATATAAAATGTTGTTTACTAAAGCAATATCTAGGTCAATATACGATGTGTGTAAATAAAGTTATGAGACTGGTGGCGTAGCATTCGATCTATCAACATTGTCGATTTCTCCTTCGGACCAGAGGCAGGCTAACATCTGACACGTCTTTAATACGAATTTGAACTCCCTAGAGTTACATAGTGATTTACATCAATTCTGTTGGAATGATCCGTGAACCGGATTTTTCTAGTGTACCAGGTTCTGAAAATGAATGGCAACAATTCGAGCAACGGTGTCTAGCATCACTTGCTGCGGTTAGTAGTTCTAAGGATAATCCTTCAAGGAAAGAACAGCCTTGTGTAATGCATTTCAATAGGCAAGAATGTAAAATCCGAAAAGCAAACCCCACTTCGAGGCTGCATAAGACTAGATGCCTTCTAACAGATCTTCTATGTTAATCACTATCCAGTCGGGCGGCTTTCGGCAAAATTAAAAGGTTAAGTACAAAACCTAGGGTTGATATCTCTGTGCGAGTGCTATCCAAAGTTCAGAGCCCAGTAGCTTCAGGTCAATCACAAATAACCGCCATGAGAGATGAAGAGATAAACCTAACCATAGTTGATGTATATTCATGTTTACAACATCTAAAGGGTGAAGGGACATTAAAATTAAATACAACAAAAATCCTTTCAGATAGAACCAAAAGTTTAAAAGCACCATAGATTACATTACGCTCTGAATGTGACATCATTTAAATAGCCACCTTGAGTGGATTCGATGAACCCGTTTTAAGGCCGATGTAACTTTATGAATGCAGCAGTCCATGTTTAATTTCAATTAATCGAGTGTTCGTGATTTGTTTCCGTATAATAATTATTTCAAGTAACTCCGCTGATAGATATCGAAAGAAATCTTCTTCATATCACTATTTACATCATATTGCTATTGACAAATCTCTTAGTTTCTTTCAAATAAAGAGCTTACTGTTCTATTGTAGTTTGTATGTGCCACTTTTAAATCATTCCAGGTGTCGATCCGGGTGTCGTTGATTCTGTGAAGAGTCACGACGTTTCGCGAACATCTCATTTGGCATTCTCAAGTGTTGTCCGTTTTGACTGAAGACTCTCAGTAGAAAATAAAAAATAAACAGTGGCGAAAAATAGGGTGATAGTGTATATTTTTTGTACATTTTTGTACATACAGTGTACATTTTATAAAAAAAGTAAATCGTAGAAATGAGCAAAAGTGTTATTTTTAAGTAACAATTTGAACTGTTTCTGTTATTTTAAAATAATTGTTAAAAATATCAGGTTACTGTTATTTTTGTTATTTACATTTGTTCTTGTAACAGACATTTTACAACTATATTTACGCGCTATATACCATATAAAAATAATTACTAAAATAACAGCTTTAGGTCGTTTCTATAAATTGTTAAATCAAATGCATAATACAAAATACAATCGTAGAATATGCGCACTGAACAGATTTATTATATGAAAAAGGAGTAAATATAAAGCTACAATACAGAAATCATTTGATAAAAGATATAACTATTTGATCTTAGTAATAATTGTGTTTTAAATGCAAGATTCTGATAATCTGGACAATGAAGATATATTACAAAAATGTAATTTTATTGCGATTTTTTATATTCCTGTATATTAACTTTTAATTTGACTTACTTTGAATACATCTAAATAATCTAATGCATATCACTAACAGTAACTAGTAGGTGTTATAATAATATAAATTTTATATTGAAGATTGTTCTAGTACAAATAATTATGAAGACGACCATTAAAATGTTATTATATATATACATGTGAAATGTGCAGACATTTGCGTAGTTGTTCGTATCTGGTAATGGACTATGCGAGGATTCCCCTTATTACTCTGCATGCAGAGTCGAAATATTATTATAATGTTTGGTTGCTTTAAGTTAAATTTCTACATTCCTGTAACAAAATAAATAAATAACTTAGATATTATATATAAAGAATATATGTAAATGTCCAAACGTCTTATTAAAACAAAGTGTTTATTAACAATATAAAACCATACTTATTCGTAATGTTCTTCTCGAAACAGCGATTCACTCAACTTTATCAATAACGCTGTTATTCTGTTATTTTCTAAGATTGCTAAACGCGGCAGCAGCGAAAAAAAAAAAACAAAACTACGACCACGACTGTTATTTTCTATCAGTTATTAAATGCGCTACCTGTTATTTGTCTGTCTACCTGTTATTTGTTATTTCATTTAGAAGCGGGGACGCGGCAACAGCGACTATAAAACTCCATATAATATTAACAGTGCACCTGTTATTTCTTCACATCAATAACAGTTGTTAATATGAAATAACTGTTATAAAATAACAGATTGTTAATTAACATCCACCTCTAGTAAATCGTGCTTTTTGAAACACGCTATAAAATATTTGGAAATTTTAACGTTTTTTTATTCGTTTGCCAACGTCGCTTAACTAACTTAAAAATGAACTTTAACTTCAGCGAACATCAACTTATGTTCGACATGGTGTGGTCTTTGCATAAAGATAATAGATAAAAAGTAGTACCAGAGGTTCCAGGAAAAAAATCAATAGCGAACCCAATATTCTTGTAAAATGTTTTGCTCAGTATATTGTAGAATATGAAGAGTTTGCTGCTTAGGGGTTGTTAGATCGTATCTGTGGAGCTCTACAAATAACTACTTGTTTGTCTTAAGTAAAAAATATCTTATACTGACCTGCACATTTGTTAAATGGTGCAAGATATTAAAAAATGAAGATTGAGATTGATTGAAATAAAGGACATTAGAATAAGGGCATATTTGGAGAGGAACGGAACCAAAACAAGTGGCATCGTTTTAAAAATCTCCCAATATTTCACACAACCGCATACTATGTTCAGATTATAGATCGTAAATCTTGTCGATCGTTAATGATAGCGGAATAAATTAAAATATATTTTATGCGACGCGTTTAAAAGATGTTCTTTTTTTACCTGTCGACAGGAAACACGGTTCTAATAATATATTTTTTTCGATCAGATCCCTTTTTTTCATATAAATAGAATACGGTTATGTCGGTGTGACGAAAAAGGCAGGTGTTGCATTTTTAGAAATGCATCGGTGATATATCCGTATCGCTCTATTGCGTGACATTTGATACTTGATATTAGTCCGAGGTCAAACATTATGAAATGTGTAGCACTTTAGAAGATTACATCGGGTATAACAAAGAATATTCCCATTATAACATTTTTCTGTTTTGTCTTGTCTCGTGGAATTTTATTTTTTACTGAAAAAGAAGTTTGTTACTTTGCTACAGCTTTTATATGGAAATAGTCTTATATGGCGAACAAATGTATTATTATTTTCTTTAAGTTGTATTATTATCTATAAAAACACTTTTCCAATTAAATAAAAACACAATATAACACATCTAACGTATTATTTTGTTATAGCCACAGCCAAAAGTATTGAACACCCGATGTAACTAATTATTCGGTTGTACTTTTGATTCAGATGAAACAAAACTTCAAACACAAATTAGTGTATGCATATTAAACGAGGTATATAAATAAAGTAATGAGCCTGGTGGCGTAGCGTTTGATCTAGCAACATTGTTGGCTTCTCCTTTGAAGGGAAGGCAAGCCATCATCTGATGCATCTACACTACAAGTTTGAACTCCCTAGAGTGACTTGGTGGTCCGTAGCAATTATTTTCGCGAACCGGATCTTTTCAGTGCGTTCTGAAAATGAGTGACAACAATTTCGATCAACGGGGCGCTCTCAAGTTTTGTTTCAGACTTGGGTGCAGTGCGACGAAAACTTGAAAAACTTTAACATGCCTATGGAAACAATGCTTTATCAATGGCTCAGGTTTAAGGCCTTCTCAGGAGGTCGAGATTCTATTTTTTTTTAAATTTAAGTCACGTCAACGCTCTAGGCGTTATTTACTGACCCAACACCCCCAAACACATACAAATACGCATACAAATATCCCTGCCTGCACTAGGATTCGAACCCGGAACCACTGGATTATCATCAAGGCAGGCGACTAACCCACCAGACCACCGCGGTCAGCCAGACTCTATTGAAAATAAACCTCGCCAAACGATAAACCAGCATTTTTACTGAGAAATTCTTGGAAGAAGACTTGTGTGAGACCGAACATCAAGGACACCTGGGTGCTCCATCACGACGCTACACCCCGATTTCAGTTAATGAATTTTTGGCAAGTAAAAACATCACTGTGGCTCTGCATCTCTCTTGTTTACTACACTTGAGTCCTTGTGCCTTTATTCCTGTTCCCAAGATTGAAAATTCACCAGAGTTCCAGCACTGCTATGGAAAATGAACAAACAGTCTCCAGCGCTGTGTGGCTTCCAAACTATTTTGAAGGAAACAATGTAGATTTATAACTTCAATTGAATAAAAAATTATTTCGTAATAAAAAATCATTTGCCCACCTTGTATATCTATAAATAAAATTACCAATTATAAGCCTGCATCGCCAAAAAGCTAAGGAATCGACTATTTTAGTGCCATTTAAACACAATTATGTATTATATGAAATATATACGCCTGTAGCAATACATATTTCAGCTTCAAATTATTATTCATAGCCTTCCAACATTGCCCATGTCAATATTTGACATGCACAATATTCTTCACTAATTCATTAAATTTGTATATAGAACTCTGGGAGTTTCAGAAAGCTAAGACAAATTAATTAATATTCTCTTAACTATTTCAAGCTACAAGTTTCCTTGAGATTTAATCCTTAAAACCAGATAGCTTTCGTCTAATCCTCTACAGGTAGATGTGGTGTAAGTAATTTTGTCTTAAATACTTAAAACTACAAGTTTCCTCGAGATTTAATTCGTAAAACGAGATAGCTTTCTATGAATCATCTACAGGTTAGTATGGTGTTCATCTATTTGCAGCGATATATCTTGTTGACTGTAGACATACATGGCTTCTTTCTCAATGTGGAGCGTTTCAAGCCTGTTTTGTAAAACCTTATTCTTGCTATTTTCACATAAATTTATTATGCAGACTGTTATGACAATTGTGCTGCGATCTCGGATGTAGTTTTTCTTTAATGGTTACACCACCATTTTAACGAATATCTTTTTAATTTATTATTCATATATACTGATGTTTAACTATTATTATGGAAACGTTGCCTGCAGATTGTTTGATGGTATCTTTCAGGACTCCCTGCGAACACTTGACGATATTGAATATTGCCACTTACGTTTTTCCTTGCTCTTTAAAAAATAAAATTTTTATAAATTAGTGTAAAGTCGTCTTTTTAGAAATTTTTAGAGTAAATTATGTAAAATTAAAAGTATACAGCAATAATCCAAATCAGAAAATGTACGTTTTCTAAGAGTTAAAAAAAACGTAACCATTTTTTATAGTAATTCTCATCAGGTCAAATGTTTGCTTGATATTTTTTATAGCCCCGATTTATAACTGTCTAAATCATTATTAAAATCCGATAGTATCCGCAACAAGGGATTGTAGGTATTATTTTTGTCGAACAAGTGTCAATACACCAGTGCTCAATGCTTTTTAGTTATAACTAGCTGAACCCTGCCAGGCTTCGCAGTGGCTATTTTGTAAATGAAAAACATTTTATTTTTATTTTATTTATTTATTGATAGTAGAATATTATTTATTTATGTTATAACATCATTAAAATGCTTTTGGATACAGAATATTTTTGTTTTTTCCATTTGGTGCATATACAAGTAAATCTGATGATTTTACAACGCGTGAACAGGCTGCGTAAAACTATCTATGCGCGAAGCTTAGCGTGAAAACTATTCATTGATGCCGTTTTGAGTTCACAGCAGTCATATAAGAGAGTTCGCTGGCCCCTTTGAAGGAAAAATCAGAAGTGAAGTATAAAGACTGTTTTAAAGATTGGAAAAAACGTTGGAATAACTGCAGTTTACTGAGACGGGATTACTCTGAAGAAGACGAAATAAAGTTGGATGAATATGGATATGAATTTTCATTTAGAAAGTCACCTTAGTTTTTGATCGTAGTAGTATACAACAGAAAGTAAAACTAAATGGCTGTATAATATATTTTTAGAAAAATAATAAAATGCATTCGAAAAGTATTTGGTCGAACAATTTTCTTAACGAGTAACAATAAATCGTTGCCCTGGTTCTAAAAACAGAAATATCGTGAAGAATTTTAGATTTATGGACTGCTGCATTTTTAGTTCGACCTAAAATATATTTTTATACATTATTCGAATATGTCACTTTGATTTATTAATATTGTTTGTGACAAAGGGACTGCTAATTTAATTAAATTTACCTTTATTTAGTTGTTAATTTAATTATTATTGGCTGTGTTCTTTAGGCAATTTCTTTTGCTTGTTTATCTTTATGTTTTTGTATGCGATTGCAAAAATTGTGATAAAATAAGCGGTTTGAAAAAAATTGTTTTTTGTCATGTTATGAGCTATATTGTGAATGTTACCATGTGTATAGTATACTCATGGTTCTGTAAAAAGTGGTAAAATGTCGCAGGTTCATACAACACGTCGTTTCAGACGTTTATTCGAATTAAAAAAAAAAGACCAGCTACTGAAATAAAAGAAACAGGTTTAAGTTTTCATGAAAAAGAAAATGATTGAACATTACTATCCTAAAGGTAACGATTGGCATCTTAGATTTTTAATGTATAAAATCGATATTAAGTTATTCGGCAAATGCTTGTGTGATGCTACACTACGTGCTTGTGCGATTAAAATACATGTTGGACTAGCTGGGAAATTTAAATGCAGCTCTTCGTTATGTTATTTCTACAAACTCATCCAAATCTAATATTTCCACGAGATAACTAGACCGTATTCAGCTCCTCAAAGAGTGTAGTTTTTAAAATAACAATTGCGAAACTCAATTAACCCCCGAGATCCCTAGATATATTATAATAGAACAAGTATGGGATATTATTAGCAAACTTGAGTGAGTCTTGAGCGACTACCCCGCTTGCTGGCAGCATCTCTAAGCATGCACTCGAAGCATGAATACAACGTGCCATGATACCTTTCCACAAGACGACGTAAATCATCTAATTTGTTCCATGTCTTGCATATAATATATATATATATATATATATATATATATATATATATATATATATATATATATATATATATATATATATATATATATATTAGGATGGTCGTGAAAAATTATTTTTTTCCGACGCTGCCAAAAATCTTCCTTTTGATGAAAAAATCCGGGGAATTTTTTTTTTACAAAAATAACACGTACCTCAAGACGATCTGAGTTCATTTATTGATAAAATCGTAGTTTTTTGTAAGTATCTTTTAAACTATATACAGATTTGAGAAAAAGATATAGGAGCAATTAAATTCTCTACAAAAAAGGTCCTCTCCATTTTCTTCATAAAATTCATATTTATGAAGATATCATATCATATTTTCATTAGAATATGTTTCTAAATCGTTCCGGGTGTGGATCCGTTAATTATGTGAAGTCACGACGTTTCTCCAAAATCTCATTTGGCATTTTCAAGTGTTATCCACTTCCACTGAAAATTCCAACTGACGTGCACGGGTTGTTGTGCTCGCTTTTATAGCCGGCCAGCTATACTGCCCAGATTATATCGGGGTAGTTTATTGTCGGGCGCCCGTTTATTGATTATTCCACCTCGTTGCCACGTTGCCGCGTTTCTTCTTTTTTCAGAAGGGATTTCCATACTTTTGTAAGGTTGCGAGCGTCGTTTCGCGTATTCATCTCACCCCTTTCTTCTATTTCAAGGGCTTCTCTGATTGTCCAGATCTTGTAGTTTTTAATATTCGCTATTTCTATGGCTCCTTCAAAATTGATTTTATGTCCTGTTTGTAGATGGTGCTCGAACAAAGCGGAAGTGGTTTGTTTGTTTTTCGAGTTGTTTTTATGTTCTTGTATTCTGGGCGATATTCGTCTGTTTGTTTGTCCTATATATGTTCTGTTGCAGTCGAGAAAAGATATACTATACACCCCATGATTTTCCAGTCTAACTTTATCTTTGAGGTTTTTTAGGATGTTTACGACATTCTTTAATAGTCTGCCTATCCTATCTGTGATTCCGTTTACGTATGGTAGCAGGACCTTTAGTGTATAGGGTTCATGATCCTCTATTATTCTTCCTGGTTGAGTTTCCTGACAGTAAAATGACCTTTCTGATACAATTTTCTGAATATCCATTTTGTCTTATTTTTGGTAGTTCTTCGTTTCGTGCATCTGGTAGTGTCAGTCGGAAGGATCTGGAAATCAAGGTGTTCGCTACTGCTTGGATTTGAGAAGAATGATGATGGGACTTGGCGTTGAGGTATCGATCGGAGTGAGTTGGTTTTCTAGACACTGTGTATTCGAGGGTTCCAGAAAGTTTCCTTGTGATGAGGAGATCAAAAAACGGCAGTTTTCTATCCTGTTCGACTTCCAGAGTGAACTGTATTCTGGGGTTTAATTTAACTTAGGAAGGTTAGGAAGTTGTTTAGATGTTCGTTTCCGCGAGGCCATATTATAAAGATATCATCTACGAGGCGTTTCCAAAGTTTAGGTTTTAAAGGAGCGTTGGCCAATGCCTTTGTTTCGAAGTCGGTCATCGAACAGGTTGACTATAACGGGTGATAAAAATGATCCCATTGGGGCACCGTCGGTCTGTCTGTAAATCTACTGGTTCAAAGAAAAATATGTATTCTTCAAGCAGTGTTCGGAGAGTTCCCCTAGGTATGGTGGAAAGTCTTCGTTCATCGAAATTAGGTCCAGGGTCTCGTCTATGGGGATACTTGTCCAAGCTTGCCAGTATGTATGTATCCTCTAGTTGTAAATCTTTAATTATCGTTATCAAATATTCGGAATTTTGAACATAGGACTCGGCAAGTTTGACGTTTGCAAGTATCATGCAACCATACTTGCTAGATATTTTTCCAAATTTTGGGCTGGAGAACCGAAGGCACTTACTATGGGCCTTAATGAGATTTCTGGTTTATATATTTTGGGGGGACCGTAAAGTTTAGGACATCTGCTTGATTTTTCCCTTGGGATTATTGTTCGTTCAATGTCCGGTTCTAGTTTTCATGCTTTGATTTTGCTTTTGGTCGTTTTTTCTAGATAGGTTGTTGAATCTCTATTCATTGGGTTATGTCTTTTCCAGTAAAATATTCGTCATCTTTGCCATATAGTCCTTGGTGTTCATTATGACTGTTGTGTTTCCTTTGTCCGCCGGTAATATAGTGATATCCACGTTTCTTTTTAAACTTTCAAACGCTCTGATTTCAGTCTTATTAACATTTGGTTTTGGTATTTTGCTGGATCGTAGTATTAGCGCTACATCCTGTCTGATTATTTCCGAATGAAATCTGTCCGAATGAATGTGTCTTCGATACAAGATTACGCTGCCAACTTAGTGATTCGTAGCAATTATTTTCGTCAACTGAATTTTCCTAGAGCTGTATGAAAATGACAGTTTCGAGCAACGGTGCGCTACTAATTTTTGTTCCAAACCTGGGCACAGGACAACGGAAACTTTTGAATAATTTTCACTGACTTAAGGAAAGGTATAAAAATCGTATAACTACATTTATTGAAACCTATGTCACCTAATTATAATTATCCTCTATAAATAACAGAGTTACGTCAATTTTCTAGATGGATTCGCATGACGTTGCTTTTTTTTCACTTTTTCTAATAAACTGACCTCATATAAATCAATATCTTGTATCTTTTAATCTTAATTAAATTCAACAAATTAAAGATGGATATCTTTTGATTTATTCCTTTTAGATAGTAACTTTATCTAATTAAAAAAATCTGGATTAATCCAATTTACTTTTTTTCTATTCTAGAAACAAAAAAATATTTTGTACATAAATTCTCCTAGGTTATATAGATTTTCTACAAATACTTTATAGATTCAGTGGGTTAAGAAACTCGATTGTCCAGGATTTTTTTTATTGTGATGAGATTAGAATCTTTAGGGGTTCATAAATTTGTAGAATATTAACCTCCACAAATCCTAGTTGATTAAAAAAAATTAAATACTCTAACGTTCTTTAGTTATTGGTTTACCACGTTCAGAATAATCACTCGTATTTATTCTTATATTTAGTTTTAAAAAAATTGTTCATCCATTTTAATTTCAAATATTAACAAATTCTTATTTGAAAATGAAAATTAGCATATATAAATATTTATATTTTAGCATTAACTTATCTGTAGGCTGCCTCATTTAAATTTTACTATTTCGTTTCGTTTTTTTCAACCGTCAAAAATAAACTTGACCTTCTCCATTCCTGAAAATGTTACTAAATGATCGATAAGGGTAGGCGACTCTGCAACTAAATAAATTCTTTGGGAAATCGATATTTTCATTGTCATTTGTCGGTTTATAAGGAGCACGTGTTGGGCGTTCGGTTTTAACATCAGAGACCAACTATCAAATCTGACCCGTACGTTCGAAGGTAAACGAGCCTTGTGTAGGATTAGATGGAAATAAAATTTATTGCTTAATTTATTTTCGTATTAAATTGAAAATGTAGATCATTGTATTTAATCATTATGATATAGTTTTGTTTTTATTTAATTAATTAATTATTTAACTATGAGAAAAATTAATTAATTATTATCCTTAACATAGAAGCAGACATGTTTTGTTCATCTTTTTATGGGGATACCACCTGTCGTAAACCTTGCCGCCTTCAACCTTCACCTCCACCCGAATCGATCTCCAGCAGTCCCTTTCCAGTTTCTAATGTACAGTAGTCTTCTTTTAATGTGCCTCGGTTTACCTCTCTTTCTATTATCGCTTGTTCGTCTCTCCATGAGTTTTTTTGGTATTCGGTTTTCTAGCATTCTCGCCGCGTGTCCCGCTCATGTGAGTCGCTGAACCCTCGCAGAGTCTGTAACATCCATATCTTTGTATAACTGTTTGAAGAAGTTTCGAAGTTACACCTGATCCTCCAATTTTTATTACCATTGACAACCCTAAATTTTTTTCTGAGTACTCTTCTTTCAATACTGCAAGCATCTATTCTGTATTTTTTTGTAAGATTACAAATCTGGCTGAATGAGTGTTTTATAGATCTTATCTGTTCTTTTATATTTGTTTAAAAATGTTGTATTTGAAATTTCAATTTAGGGCCGCGTCAGCAACTGAGGCCATTTGGCAGCCCATAAAGAATGTATATTAGACAAGAACTAATGAAACTTGAATATAGTAAATACTGTATATAAAGTATATAATGAAAGTAATATGGATTAAAGAGTATATGATTATATTCCAATGGATCTCATGTTAATAGGAAGTACACATTAAATAAAGGAACTGCTACAAACAGTCAGATGTAATCCATCGAGTAGAGCTCAATTAAGAGTAGAGGAATAGGTAAACATTTGAAGAGAAAATGGAGTTTAAAGATAACAGAGATGTGCTATACCAAAGGAAAGTAGGAAGAGGAACGGAGGAGTTCAAAAAGAGAACTGGAGTAATGAAGGGACAAAATAGACGGAAGATCCCTGGGAAGTCTATATCTTTGTACAAGAGCGGATAGCGAAGGGTACTCTAGTAAGACATGACGAACAGAAAGAGAGACACCATATAAGGTACATACTGATGGAGGGTCACCACTTGTTATTAGATAACCATGTGAGAAGCGACAGTGCCCGATTTTAAGTCTCGTCAACTTTACAAAAAGATGACGCTCGAAAATTGGAGGGGGACTACATTCGAAAAATTTAGGTTTCACGGTATATAGTTGGAGGAGAGAGTACTGGAGGGGAAAGTGGAGGAATAACCCAAAATATCCCAGTCGAATTGAACAATATCTTGAACAATTGGTGAGATAAAGGAGAAAGCATCCCGGTAATGGAAAAGGGGCAAGATTTTTTTTTAGAACGATTTTGGCGTAGTATTCTGCTCGTTCATTACCCAATATGCCTGCGTGGCCAGGGATCCAAAGGAATTTTACTACCGGCCCTAATCTAGATTGGAATTTTTGGATGAGGGAAAGAATGTTAACAACTATAGGCGAAGATAGGGGAGAAACAGGAGATTGGAGAACACTTAAGGAATCAGAGCAGATAAGCCAATTGGACGGGAGAGTATATAAGGAATGTCCAAAAGTTCTGCAGAAAGGATACTATTCCAGGTATGAAGACAAAAAGCACATGTAAAATTATCGTGAAGGATGAACTCACTTCATCCATCGACTTGGAGCCATCAGTTTAAACGAGGTTATTAGATCGGAGGTCTTGAATAATTTTAGGAAAAATGATAGCAGGAGGAGGGAGACCAGAAAGAAGTGTGTTATATGGAAGGAAGCTGAAATTAGGGACACAGCGCTGAAGTAACCATGGCGGCTTGTGGGGGAACGTTATTGGGTAACAAGGGAGCAAAATACCAGACTCAAGGAGAAAATTGGAAAGAGCACTTTTGTTTAAAAAGAAAATATCTGGAAGATTTTAAAAAATATTATTTTTCAGTATAATTAATTCTAACAACCTCACAGTGTCGACTAATTGAAAGTTGTTTCTTAATGTTCTTTTCCAAAATTCCATCCAATTATCTCCATCTTTTGCTTAAGTATTCTGTTTATTCCACTTCTTCCTTCTTATTTCAGCTACATCGTTCCATGTTCTACTCGGTCTTCCGAAACATACAGTTTCGTATATCTGCTATCAGCTATCATCTTTCATTTTGCTAATACGACTGTACCATCTTAGTGCTTCGTTTATTGATCTCTCTGTTGATATATTTATGATGTGTGTATATATTTCTTAGCTCACTTCCTCCTTAGCTCACTTTTGTACTATTGATTTTATTTTATCAGGCAGTTATTGTTTTAAGCATCTTTTTAACTTCTACATAAAAAGTTATATAGTGGACCCGTGGAAAGTATCCAAAATATATCCATATCCATATATATCCATCCATATATATCCATATATATCCACCAAAACGACACCAAGTACTGCCTGACGTTTTAATGGCGGCTGAAGGAATGGGCAATTTCCTAAATTTTTCTTGTTTTAAAAATATTTTTAAGATTTTTTCTTTCACTTCCTTAGATACTATTTCGTTTCTGAAGAATTTTTTTTGAATTATATAGTTTTCCCCTTTCTTTCCAATCTTTTTCTTCTATTGCATGGGTTAATATTTCCTCATTGTTTATTACTATACCAAGTATATGTTCAAATATGCTAATTTTGAAAAATGCCCATCTTCAGCTTATGTTGAATGAACCTTCTTATCAGTTCTTTTAACTCTATAATTTGGTTTATTTCAAAAGTCGTTTCAAGTGTCGAATGCTTCATTTTCAATTTTCATTGAAAGTTGTGTTGTATTTTCTTACTATTTTTTAACGGGTTTCCTCATTCAACAACGCAATTTTCACAGTTGCTTACACCATGCAGTATTCCTCATTGTTTTGTTTTAATGACCCTTGTTAAAAAAACTTATTTTTTATTTCCTAGAGCGATTATAACGGCATCTATTGAAACCAGTAGTACTTGCGTAATTTTAACTCATTAACAAAATTGCAACTAATTGGGATACTATTTATGTACGTTATTGAAAACTATTTATGTACGTTATATTGTAAAACAGTATATAATACCAAAATATCATAATTGACATGAAATAAGAAATCTATGAATTTATTTACATTGTTCGATCACTTAAAAGGTTTCTCGTTCGTTCGTTTTCTTTAAAATCCTCCTCCCCTGGAATGCACATATGCCAAAATTTTCTAGCCATTCATTTTATTGCTATTCGGTAAGTTTAAAACATTATCCACAAAGAAATAATGTAGGTCATCAACTTAATTCTTGGCCTCTGCATTTTATGGCCTGCAGAATCGATTCGAATCAGAACAGAGTATAATATACGAGTCTACTGTGAATATAATCCGAAAGATCAGTTGCAGACGCGATGTCGTTTGAAAAGTCAATAAAAGTGGACAATAAAGAATTGGAAGCAGTGCAGGAAGAAGATTCTTATCGGGCAATGCTAGGGCTCGAATTGCAACTCAAAGTGACATCGCAAAGCATTTATAAACTCTTACACAAGCTAGGAAAATTTCAAACGGAAAGCCTCTCTTAGATTCCTTATGCATTCACCTCTGAAAATGAGAGTAGACACTTTGATGTTATGTTGTGTTGTGTGCTTTTCAGATTCAAGAAATGTGTCTGCATAAGATTGTGATGTGTGAGAAAAGTGGATCCTCTAAGATAATCCAAAGGCGCGAAAATCGTGGGTTAATCCTATTGAAAATAACCACACCAAAAAGGTGTTGTTGTGGAATCAGTCGGGCGTCGAGCAATGTAAGTTGCTCCAATCTGGTCAAACAATAACTGCTAACCTTTATCAGAAGCAACTGATTTGTCTTAGTAAAGCTGTGGAGGTAAAAAGACCTTATATTGGAAAGGGAAGAAGGGAAGTTATTTTGCTTCAGCACAACGAACGGCCACAAACAGCAAAAATAACTCTAGAAACGATCACCGAGTTGAATTGGGCCATTTTAACGCACCAAGCGTATTAAGAGAGGACTTCTCTTAATTTATTATATGGTTTTCAGACTGCTTTAATATTCCTTTTTTTCAAAATCTTGTCTAGCCCTCGTATTACTTTGGCATCAAAGTGCATTATCATTTTTGTTCCATTCCTATCGAAAAGTCGAAAATTATTTCAATAACTGCCTAATCTTATGTTTACGAATTAATGTATCTAAAATATTCTTATTTTAACCATTCACTTCGGCCACCTCCCTTATTGATTTTAATTCTTTGTTATAATTATCATTGTATTAAGGAAAATTAGTTAATCTATCTACCATAAAATTTAAACTAGCCATCTTTGAAGTATCCCCTGATGCTACTAACATGGTTAGCGAAACGCACGTCGAGAAGCTCAAAAAATGATTTAGTGTTTAGTAGTGAATCTCTTCGAGTTTATATGTATTAATTTTTAATAATAATATAAATAAATGTGTAACTCTGGGTATCGATTTTTAGTATATTTCCTAATAATAACTCAAATTACTCATCTTCTTGTTTGAATGAAATGTATACCCATTCATAGTTAATGGGAACGCAACTACAAAAGAGGAGAGCTTCCAAAAACGCTTCAATCGCGGGTGCGGAATGAGATCCGAGAAAGATAATAGTATTGGAACTTCCTGTTATTGCGGGTGATTTCCCCTCGTCATATATCACTTGCTTCCGCAATTTTACACGCGTTGAGTTATTGTGATGGCCAAGGTGGCGTGTTCGATGCTGGGAAACATGAGACCACGAATACGTCGGGTCGACAGATGGCATCAGTTTATTGGTTTGGGGTTTGCGACTGGTATCTGCTCACCAGAAAAAATATTGGGTCTTATGCAGACGACTGACGAACTATATATAACTATTAAGCAACCGGTGTTAGATTTTAAAGATACAACCGTATCTTATACGGTTGTACGCTAAGTACAGAAGGAAAAAGGAAAAGTAAGAAGTACAGAAGGAAAAAAAAATTTAGAGGAAAAATATTTTTTTCTTGAATTAATTTAAATTTATTTTGCTTTTTGTTTCAAAATAGTCTCTACTGCAAGACGCATTTGATAACGTTCTTTCTAATCGCCGAAACTGCTATTATACGGCGGTCGTTTGAAAACTTCTCGACTTGATAAAGGCAACATTAAAATTTTTATATTTTTCGACGTAATCATCTTAACCCTCAATTGGTATGGTGACTTCTTTTGCTTCTTAAGGTATGATGGGTCATGGGTGACCTACGAATATTATTTCATTATATTACAAAAATTATATTCAAAAGTGATTTTATATTTTTGTCGAATTGTTTAGATATATATGTATATTAAAAAACTATAAAAATACAAAAATTAAAATATTTTACTCGCCAGTGTTGAAATATAGAAAATAGTTGACATTTTAATAACGTCAATAACAAATATTATGAACGTAAAAAAAAATAAAAACATGAAATAACTACCTCAAGACATTCTTTTGGCCATCTGCAATAAAAGAAAACACAAAAAATCATATATATAATACTACTATATCGCTAATATATGTAAGTAAAGGTGTCACGGAGTTAATGAGACAGCAAACGTCTGCTTCTATGTCTTTTTCTACTACTTGACCCGTTGTGCGCAAATGTCGTGATAAATAAACGTGACACAAAAACATAAAAATATGCAAACTGAAGTACGACTATAAGCATACTCAATTCTCGGACATGCGCATAAGACTCAAAGTAGTAGTGAGAGAAACAGACGCATATATATCTGCACCGTAATAATTTCGCCGATCTCCAGATCTTGCTAGCAATATAGTAGTATTATACACGGGCATAGCCAGGATTTAGTTTGGGGGGGGGGGGGGGGGGGGGGGGGAGTTTGAGCAAAGTTTTCATACGATATAAAATAGTTCGACTACTCGACAAGAGATGGCGTTACTGTGCGCAACGTCCACTAGTTTGGATATATATTCAATTCAAATGTAATAATTTAACTCTCTTCACTCCTCGTATTTTTTCGGTATAATATTAGGTAATATTTGGCTTTGGACCAATAAACCCCCCGCCCCCCCCCCCCCCCCCCCCCCATGGTATTATATATATGCAATAAATAAATATAAATTAAGAAGTCTGAAGTATTTGTACCTTCTGTTATTATTGAATCAGTTGCTGGCACACTGAACATTTCTGTGGGTATTTCTTATAATTGTGACATATATAACGCCTTCTTTTTTTATCCATGGGAATAATGCCCCCTGAAGCTTCCGTAGTTATGCCAATATGATTTTTAATCAATGTCCGATGATCTGTTGCAACTTTTTGTATTGTGGTCCTGTTTTTTAAATGCTCTATTATGAGATCTACTCCAATGAAAATAATGAATGTTTGACGTTCTGTAAATGCATTATTTGCTCTCTTTTAGATAAAACTTGCATTAACGCCCATTATATTGACCATCGCATAAAATAAAGTCAAGGGCCAACGTCTACTTCTACGACCCACATTATAACAGGCACATTTTTGGTCCAAACTATCTACCCCAACTTTTGTTGAATTGTAGAAATCGATAACTTAGGAAGACATTTTTCATTTTGAATTATTGTATCTGTATGATGCAGTGAAGATAACATTATAACAGCTTTGCGTTTCAAGCATAGGCACGTAAGACAAAATGGTGAAATCTTTTGTAAAACCAAATATTGTTGATGAAACTGGGCGATCTTTATTAGATAACAATTCACTTGGTATTTCTCTTTTAATTTTACGCACCTGTATGTTACGGTTACTGTTTATAATTGGTTGAACAAGGTGTAAGGCATTCAAAGTTGGAACTGCCAATTTTCTTGGATTAGGAGATGTGTCTTTACCAGAATATATAAAAGCATTTAGTAAATAATGCATCTTTGCATCAGAGAGACATATTATTTTTAATCCATCTTTGTTGGGTTTATTGGGCATATATATCTTGTATCTACATTTTTTCCCTAAATCCAAAGAGCATCTCATCAACGGTCATGTACTCATCACAAGTATAATTTGACTGGAATTGATAATCATGAAGTTGAACAATTCTGATATAGGAGCAAGTTTATCACCATTTCTTATTCTTTCTTTTATTGTGCTACTGTCATCAAATCTCAATGCTGAACACAAAAAAAACAAAAAGAAAGGTTTTAAAGTCATAGTAATACGTAGTAACAAATATATCACGTCTCGTTAAATTCCTAGCTCAGAGCGAACTTACATCTTCCTTATTGGATTTGAATGCGCCAGAGAAAAGAACAAGACCTATAAAAGCTTTCAGCTCAATTTTTTTCAATGTGATTCATAAATTGACATAATAGAGCTTGATCGCCATAAGAAGCTGCCAATTCAGTTATTCGTTCGTTTGTATGCTGAACAATGATGTCCAACATATGATCATCAAACAATAAATTCCATGCATCTACGGGTTTGGATGGTTTGTCCCTATATGCCTCACCAATTACATCTGGAATCTTAGACCTAATTGTGCTTTCAGTTCAAGTTTTGCTACTAGCGGGGACTACTTGTATTTATTCTTCTTAAACAGTATTGCTTATTTTTATCTATATTCCCTTAACCTATATCGATTGTACAGTTTCCTTATGGTACTCTTCAATACTGTTTTTTAAATGACTGAGAGACTTTGGGACTTCCTCTTCAATGAAGGGGGGCTTAAGCATCCCGTCGAAGAATGCCACTTGATTCTATCTGTTCGAAAACATCTCGCCTATGCCATTTACAACTTAAGCAATGTTTTCAGTTAATGTTTGTAATTTACACGGATTCTTCATCATTACATGACAGTTAGATCGGGCCACAGTTTTTTCCAGCATGATATATCAATGTGTATGGCTTCAACTCTGATTCTTTTATGATTATTCTTTTATGTTAATTAAAAATGATTTTTTTATATTAACAATGTACTTTGCCATGTCAAAATTTTTCCAGCATTGCATAACATTCATATCCCGATCACATTCCATGGGTAAATATGATTTTAATGGTTTGTCTAATGTAATAAATAGAGCTTAATGGCCTGCATTATTCCTTAGTCCATAGGTTAGAGTAAGGTCGTCGTGTTAGGAGGCAAGAATGTGACCTTTATATTGGCTCACCTTTATTCAAGCTCATGAAGGTGACCTGACCATCTTTGACATGGATTTCTCGATTTTGATTTATCTTTAGCACGATACTTGCTTCATTGTTGAGCTGTTTCTGAATCATAAGCATGGATTCATATCTCATTACCCATAATTATACTCTTCAGAATTTCATCATCCAAATCGATTAATCGACTATTACTCAGTACAAAATCTATAATTTTGGGAATGTTTTCTCCCTTAGTTGACACGGAAGGTCTTCCGGAACCAGGTTCATATTCAACTGCTTCCCCATCATCATTAAAATCCTTGTACCGCTTGTTAACATTTTTTTTAAACATAGCTTCATCGCCGTAAAACTTTCTTAGCATTTTTAAAGCGTCAGCACAAAAAAATGTTCTGTTTTATACAAAATTTAATACAAATTCTTTGATCGATAAATTTATCCAGTTTAAAAAACCGTCGACAAAAATGTGTTATGAGCTTGAATCATCTTCTGATGATGCTACAATGGTTAGCGAAACTCCCGTCGAGAAGTTTAAAAAAGTGATTTGGTGTTTAGTAGTATATCTCTTCGAATTTAGTGTTTTACACCGAAGGTTCCGGTAGAAGAATTGAATTGAACCAAATCACTTCCGACGTGTCGCTAACCATGTTAACATCATCAGGAGATGATTCCAGCTAGATTAAATCATCTTTGGTAATTCTCTTTGAGTTTAGTGTTTCACACGAAAGGTTCCAATAAAATAATTGATTTCCAAAAAAAACGCTGTAATTTCCAACTTAATAAGCGAACTGATATAAAACTTCTGTCAGATATCAAGGACAGCTGTACTAAAATAAAGCATGGAAAACTGATTCAACTGACCACAACCTGAATTTGTTTATGCATTAGGAACATTTCTTTTGATCCTTTGAAATGATATATGTAGCATTGCAGCCTCAAAAAAATGTAGAAAAATCTTCGATTAATTACAAATGTTTGTGAATATTATGCATTTCTTGCATTTCTATCGACACATGTATTGTGAGTTAATCTTCTGAGTTTATATTATTGCTATTTTTTTTCTTTTACAGGCTGTAGAACAAGATCGACATCTGTTGCGGAAAAAACTAACTAGTAAAGAGTCGGAATTAGATGCAAGAATATTGGAACTAGAAAATGACCTTTCAGAAATGAATGAAAAGTTGAGTTCAAAGGAAAGTTTATTAAAACAGTGGGAAAGGGATAAAAGCAGTTTGGTAAGTATATTATATTCAACTATCAAATGAACTCTTATTAAAATTGATTATCTTGTGGGCATGTAATAATAAACCTTGTAACAATAGTGTATAAATCATTACTTCTCTGGAAAGTTGACAGTTAGTGATACATGGTTTTAACTCTCCTAAACACAATCCGTAACGGATTAGAACTGACTACAGAGAGTAATATTTATTCTGAAAATAGGAAATAAAGTAGCTTTAAAAAAAATATTTTTTTCAATCGATCATATATAGATTACATTAAATCATCTCCTGATGATGCTATCATGGTTAGCGAAAAGTGCGTCGAGCAGTTCAAAAAAAAGTGATTTGGTGTTTAGTGGTAAATCTCTTCGAGTTTAGCGATCACATACATTTAGATGATTTTTTTTTTTAAATCATCATCAACGGTTGGTTTCAATGAACTTCGATTATGTATCATACATACACAATAATCCAAGTAACGCCATCTGTTTATGAAAGCTGAAAGTACATTCCAACCAATTCAATAAATCTTTTATATTGTAGTATACATTATATACACTTACTACATTTTCCGGATATACCAGCTATGTAAATATGAAACCGGAATTTTTCTATAGAAAATACATGTCTATTGTATGGAAATTATAAAAAATATTTTATTCGAGGTATTGCCCATCGCTAGCTATATTTTCTTTTGCTATAGCTACTGCATTTTCGTACACTTTCGTACACTTTCGTAAGTGAAGCGCTGCTCAGCAAGTGCTTATTCCATCGATGCAAATAAGTAGTAACTAGACGGAGTCAAGTCTGGTGAGTAAGCCGCATGTGAAAGTATTTCCTAACTAAACGCCTCAATCATTTCCTTGGCCAGTTTTGGTGTGTGACGGTGCATTATAATAAAGCAAAATCACTTTGTGTTGCCTTTTTTGATATCCTGGTCGTTTTTCACGCAAAGTTTAATTCAAATCGACCGTTAGTTGTCAATAGCGCTTAGTATTAATGGTTTCGCCAGATTTTAGCAGGTCATAATAGATCGCACTCTTCTGATCGCACCAGACACAGAGCATTGTCTTCCGTGATTTGGCCTTGCAGTCGATGTCAATGTTTCGCCTGGAGTTACCCATGATCTTTTACGCTTAGGATTCTCAAAATATATCCACTTTTTATCGGCAGTCACATTTGATGGAGAAATGACTTTCTTTTGTACCCGGCGAGCAGCATTTCGCAAGTGGTTTTTCGGATTTCCTACTGACTTTCATTCAGTTTATGTGGGACCCATTTTCCCATCTTCTGGATCGTTCCTATGGCTTTCAAACGTACAGAGACGGCTTCTCGTGTCACATTGAATTGATCCGAGTTGTTGCGTTTGAGTGTCATCCTCATCCAACAATGCTAGCAATTCGCTGTCTTCAAACTTTTTCGGTCGCCTTCCACGTTCTTCGTTTCTGATGTCAAAGTCGCCACTTTTGAATTTTTTAAACCACTCAAAGCATTGTGATTTACCAAGATATTTATGTGATTCGATGCGATTCTGCATCAGTTTTCTTCATATGGTAACAGAAAATCAATGCTGTCCGCAAATCGTAGTTTCAGAAATTTCGACATGTGCAACGCTATTACAAACTAGGCTGTTGTATGAAACTTATATTGTTGTGAGTAAAAAATCTTTGTCAGATGTCAACAAGGCCATCTATGGGCAAATTCAGGTTTCAAATTTACAGACTTGGTGGTATATTGTAAGAGAAACTGGTCACTAATTGACCACTGATCACATATCACTGATAATTTTTCTTCAATTTTTTTCATTATTTATAAAAATATTTTCGATTGTGTTGCCTTCCATTTTATAGAAATTCATTATAAATATTTAATAAAAGACTTTTTTGTCAACAAGAAAGGGGAAATTTTGCCAAAAAAGTATTTTACTAAACATTATATAAATAATTCTAATTATAAAACATGTATCTACAATAAATAATGTCATTAAGATTATGTTGCTACCAATATGAATATATATATATATATATATATATATATATATATATATATATATATATATATATATATATATATATATATATACATATACATATATATATATATATATATATATATATATATATATATATATATATATATATATATATATATATATATATATATATACCAAACGGTGTTATGATTGTTGATTTTTATTGTAGGTGGGGGAATTATCAGCCCAAAATGGTAGATTAACTCAACAACTTAAAGAGGCCCAGTCTGTAGAGTCACAACTTAGGCAGCAATTAGATAGCTATAAAGATCAGATATCATTAGGAAAATCTAGTTTGCAGGCAAGTAAAGAACATACTTTATATTTTTACTTACCATTGCATTTCTTTTTTTTTAATTGCAAACTTTGCAAATTGATTTCATATTGTGTAATGTCGTCAGCATTTTGTGTATAAAAGTTTTCGCTATATTTCGATTCATATACTCAATTAGCGAATATCCCTTTATATAATTTTCCAGCAACACTTGAGTAGCGTCGATAGCTTGAAAGATGAACTTGAACTAGTCACAGAGAAAAACAAAGAGCTTGAGAGAAGATTGCGAGGAGCAGCCGAAGAAAGAGACAATTTAGCCAGTGCTTTAGAAGAGGCCTCTGACAGAATACTTATGTTGGAAAGACATGCCAGAGAACAAGACATAAGGTAGGAAATATTACTTTTTAAGAAGCCTTGAATGAAATACTGTTAATATTTTTAGATATCAACAAAGTATTAAAGAATACAGTTTGCCACAAGAGAAGCTTTCTATCGAGGAAAGATTAAATGGTAAGTGGTGTCCGGTAGTACTAATCGTAATACGAGGGTGGTCCCAGAACTACCTGACCTCACAAAGAAAACACAATAAATTTGGGAAAAAATATCTTCATTTATTGCTCAGCGATTTTCAATAGCTTGGATTCCCTGTTTATAGTGAGAATCGTCGAGCTCCTCAAAATAGCCGTCAACCGCAGACTCCACCTTTTCATTGTTGGCAATTCTTTTACCACCGAAAAATTTTTTCATGTTTGGAAACAGAAAATAATCTAAGGGAGCTAAATCTGGCGAATAGGGTACGTGAGGAAGCAATTCGAACTTTAACTCATTGATTTTGGCCATTGCGAAAACTGATGTGTGAACTGGCGCATTGTCTTGATGAAACAAAACTTTTTTATTCGCCAAATGCAGCCAAACTCAGCTTTATTCCTGTGAAATTTAGCCAAACACTCGTTTGAAGTATCACCACGATGTATTTTTTGTTCCAAGGTGAGTAATTGTGGCACCCATCTTGCGCACAGCTTTTTCATGTCCAAATTTTCAATCAATATACGATCTATAGCACTTTTTGAAATGCCTACCATGCCTGCTAGCTCGTGCACTTTCAGTTGACGTTCATCCAGTACCATTTTGTGGATTTTCTTCACTATTTATGACGTGATCACCTCATTGTTCGTCTTGAGAGCTCGCACCCACCTCATTTAAACTCCACCGACCGATATTTTACTGTTGTAAACGAATGAGCAGACTCCCCAGAGTAGACTGAGGTTGGATTGAGACTTTTCAAATGAAAGTATTGTATCACATAACGATGGCCAATTTTTTCCATGTTTACCAAATTGACTCAGAGCGTTCACTATTAATGGCTGCCAAACAAATACTAAATAACAGCGTCGTCAAACTTCAAACTTAAGCTTTATAAGGTTGGTATTCTTTACCATAGTCATTCTTTTCAAACAACAACCGCTATCTATACGTCAGGTCGGGTACTTCTGGGACTACCTTCGTATATATTTTCTAATATAAGAAGAAAAAACTAATGACTAAATAATAACTATGGGTGCATGAGTCTTATATTTCTGCTATAAATACTTAATATCATCGCATGTTTAATCTCATTGTTCCTTTTAAATAAGCTATTTGGTAAAATACAAAACTGAAAATTATATTTTATGAATCATCCTCTACTTCCCAGTTAGATGTACAAATCTATTATTGGCGTTAGATTAAACATTGAATATTTTGCGTATTTTGTTGCGGCAGAAAAAAGTACGTAACCAGTAATTGTTGCGGCGCATACAGCGCATACGGCGCATGTGAAAGTACTTCGAAGCATACGTCATTGAGTTTTGCAGCACCTATCCAAGATATATCTACAGGCGTAGTATTATAGCGAAGAGCACTTTCTTTTTGGCCAGATCTACACGTTTAACCTGAATATCATCCTTCAGCTGGTCCAGTAGTGAAATGTAATACTCCCCGGCGATGTAGTATATATACACTATGCCAAGATAATCTCAGAAACCCGTAGGCATTACTTTCCTTGTAGATGGACCATTTTTGTTTTCTCCGACGCACTTTCACCTGCTCCCAACCACTATTTTGACTGCTGCTGTCATCTGGCGTGTAATGGTCAATCCCTGTTTTATCTATTGTTATAAATTGCCGAAAAAGGCTGCAGAATCGCATTTAAATAAGTCCTAATACTCATAAGAAGTGTTCTTTCAAATGCGCCGGTCGATTTTTAACGCGATACACGAGCGAATAAAAATAAATAATTTTGGTAAAATATCTAATTGTTTTCATAAAATTTAGAAACGTCTTATGAATCGGATCATAATCAGAAAAATATATAATAGAAGTGCTGTTACTTGGTCTTATACCACGTGCTCAAGCCGCTCGTATGTAATTTGGCAGCATTGTAGTTTTGTCTTCTGATGTGTCAAATATTGCGGTGAAATTATTTATTTTTGAATATAACCGTTATAACCTGATATCCAATTTATGCATTAATATGGATGATTTTCCTTAGATATGTTTACTTGTTCATTTAATGATATCTTAGTCGATTTACGGTTCACCACATTTCAATTCGATTAATTAATAAATTGAATGAATTGATGATTGACTAATTTTGAATGAAAATGATAATTAAGATATCATGTACCATCAAACCCCTTTTAGTTTACATGATCTAAGTTTCTTCTTTTTGATCTTTGCTGTCACATTTGAAAGCAACTCTTTAATCGACATTCAATTCTGATACAAAATCATTCATATGATACAAATTCTGTTTCAAAATCATAGACTATAAGGCAAATTCATTGTTAATTTATTGCTGTAATTGCTGTAAAATTCTGGTTATATTTGAACGCTTACAACTTATATGGCAACAATGAACTTCATCCACACTGTTAATCAAAAACTTGGACATTTTAGAAGACTACATCATTAAAATAAAGGGTTATTCATTTTGTGCTTCGGAAAGTAAAATTTAAAAAAGCACACAAGAAAATGAGAAATCGATGTTTTTTTTAAATTTTATTGCTTGGACTTTGCCAGTAAATGTGGAATACAACAGCATTTAAATGTCCACCACGTGACGACTTGCACGACTCAGTCCTTTTGAGGTAATTTTCGATGACTTTTCCGCACATTTCGGCTGGTATCTCAGCCATGACTTAACGATTTTTCGCGTAGCCTTTACAAAAAAAGTCCAACGGGGTCAAATTGCATGATCTCGACGGTCAATTGACACCACCAAATCTCGAACTTGCGCCACCTGGGGACTTCTCGCGGAATAAAGCCAAAATTGGTCGTATTGTGTAGCTTGTAGCGCCGTCTTGCTGGGATCACATATTGTTCAGATCAAATTCTTCAATTTCTGGCCAAAAATAATCGGTTATCATATGGTTATAGCGCTCAGAATTGATGTTAACAGTCACTCCTTCTTCGTTTTCGAAGAAGTCCGAGCCAATGACACTACCAAAGCATAACGCCCACCAGACAATCACCTTTTGCGGATGTAATGGACTCTCCACAATCACTTGTGGGTTTTCAGAGCCCCATATACGGCAATGTTGCTTATTTACATATTCATCGAGCGAGAAATGAGCCTCATCGCTGAAGGGCATTTTGTTCGAAAAATCTGGTGAATGTTCAAGCATCCAATCAGCAATATTTTCAAATTTCTTGACTGTGTTGGAAATTGTGCGCTCAGAAGGACGATTAGGGCGACCACATTCCGCTCGTGGGGCGGCTACGGCAGAATAACCATTTTTTTTTTTAACTTTTAACCATTCTACGCGTTGTTCGGTGATTAAATAATCCATATTGTAAAATGGTAAACCTTAAACTAAACAAATCACACTTTGGATGACATTTAAGTTTGACAGTTGTCAAAATACAGGGCTGTATTTCCCGAACCACGAAATGGTTAACCCTGTACAATACTAAGAAATAAAAATCATTACTGTATAAATTGAATATATATTTATTGTATATATTTTAAATACATTGTTGTTAATTAACAAGGAAGAAATGTTTTAAAAAGTTTATAAAAAGAGTATTGTTTTTAAAAATTTTCTTAACAACTTTCTATTAAATCATATAAAGAATCAGAACTTGTTAATGACTTTTTTAAATTCTACTAACACAGAAACTAACAAAAATATATGATAATATGGGCAGAGTGCAAAATAAACGATTTGACGGCACTGCCTGTGCTTCTCTTCTGTTAGATTTTACTCCAAATCTTTCTATAAAATATTTCATCAAAAATATTCACTGTTAATAATGTTAATTTTCTTTTATCACACATAAATATGTTTACATTCTTACAAGTACATAAATAATTTCGGCTCATGTGAATAAGGTTACTAACGCCACCTGTAACTAACACCACACCCTTTGAACTTAAGGTGACCATCGATCGCTTCTCGCAGAAATGGACATTTCGGAACCCACCCTGAGCCAAGAATGTATGTCGGTATATAGACAGTTGAGATCGTTGGTGCAGCAGTTGAAATCACATCAAGATGATGATAGCGGTCTTCATTCTGATTGTTCCACAACGTCGCTGGAAGACACTAGTCGATTTTCACCGGGTTTGTTAAGTGAGGTGAGAGTCACTTCCTGTAAAATTTTGGACATGGTTGAATTATGTTATTTTCGCTTTATCTGTGTTGTAGGTAGCCCAAGAACTTGTCGGATTAGTGTTGGACACTGATGTAGTCAGACTTTTGGAACGATTAGAACAGGCCAGACGAGAAATTCAAGAACGAGATGAAGAATTACAAAAGCGAATGGAAAGGATAGTTGAATTAAGCAGCAAGGTATCGAGAATAGAATTAAATGTTCTTTTATTTTGTAATTTCTAACTACATTTTTGGTTTCAGACGTCGGTATGTGAGGTTGAGTTGCAAGCAGCACTTGAGGAAAGAGATAGAGCACGAAATGACGCCAATGACACATCATTGGCCCACGATGAAGTCGTTGTCAAAGCTAGAGAAGACCGAGATATGGCTGTACAAAGACGGACTAAGGTTGAAGTTGAACTGGCTAAAACGAGGGTGGACTTGATGCAAGCCAATAGTCAATTATTGGAAGTTATACAACAGAAAGTAGAAATGAGTCAACAATTGGAGCAGTGGCAGGTATGTTAATGAACAGTAGAATGGCGCATTATGGTGCAACAAGCGCTTTGTTGACGGTATTGTGGCCACACAGGACGAATATGTGACAACAGACGCTTCATAACGCAAAGATAATACACAACATTGTTCGTTTGACCAGGTGCAACGAACTCCTTGTGCACAATTCCCTCCGAATCGTAGAAACAAATCAACATTGTTTTGATTTTTGACTTCTCGAGACAGCTTTTCTTCGGATTTGGCTCGCTCTGGTGCATTCTATTCGGCACTTTGACGCTTGGTTTTTGGATCATATCCAAAACACCACGTCTCATCACCAGTAACAATGCTGTACTTGAAGTTTCGTTTTTTTTTCGATTCTTTAATTAAGTCCTTGCAATGTTGGATTCGGAGCAATTTTTGGTCGTCAGTCAATTTGTGTGGAACAAAGGGTTTACAAACCTTCCAAAGTCCCCATGATCGGTCAGAATGCGATGAATTGAATCTTTGGACGGGTTCAGTTCCTTTTCCATATATCACAATGAAGAGTTTGGCTGATTTTTTATAAATTCCCGCACAATTTCAATGTTACTCTGAGTAACCACGGAATATTTCGGACCAGGATATTCGGCGGCTTTGATGTCCTCACGACCTTCTTTGAATTGTTTAAACCACTCGTGGACTTCGCCACGAAATAAACAATCCTTACCATATACTTGTTTCATTCATTGAAACGTTTCGGTGAACTTTTTACCAAGTTTAAAACAAATTTAATATTCGCTCCAGGTTCGATGTTCATTTTTCACACTGACACTTTAAGCGCGATAACTTGGCTTCGAATGTCATGAACGTTTGTCAGAACGTCAGTGATGGATGCACCTCTCCAACGCTTACCTCCATCAAAAGATGGCGGAACTAGAAATAGCTATTTTTAAAGAGTCTTTTTTCCTGTGAGACGCGCTCTGTAAATTATGCATTCTAAACCTTGTATTGTGTTGTATGTATTGTACACGTACACGTTGTACGGGTTTATAAAAATATTTCTTACATAAGTGTTTTTTCCCACATGGGCGATTTCTTTTTAGACCACCTGTGTATTATAACAAAATAATATAAAATACGTCCAAAATGTTACACTTTCAAACAACATAACTAGTTCAAATTATTTTCAAAGTTATGTTAGATAATGGTTTAGTAGTATGACTTTCATTTATTTTTAAATAATTATCATATTTATCCAATTTAATAGTAATTTAATTACAATTATTTTTTAATTACATTATAAATATCAAAATTAAATATATTTAAAATTAAATAGTAGAGCTCTCGAGGTGTGGTGGTCTCAGTACTGGCGGCATTAAAATAATTAACTTATATGTCTTTGATACTACACTTCTTCACTAGAGTTCCTCGGCGAGATCGGCCGAGGAACTGACCTTAATAATCAAAAAATTAGAAAATGAAAGTCGTCTTTATAGACTAGAAGTAAACGAGGAGAAAATGAAAATAATGATCGACAATCAAAACAACAACATGCCAAACATCCGTCAAATAGGGCAATTTAAGGTAGTAAGCCAATTCCTCCATCTTTGGACTTTAATATCAAACGAAGGCAGTAACACTCATGAGATCAAAAGAAGATAAGGAATGGCAAGAAATACAATGCGAAATTTGCCAAAGATCTGGATGGATAGGGTCATAACACTGATAAAGAAACAGATAGTAAAACGTTTTTACAGTATTGCTGAACTTGATTCTTTTGAACTTTGGTGCTGGAGACAGACCCTTCACATTCTGTGGATTGAAATTAACGAACCCACAAGGCTGTCCCAAATTATTCATTAATGAATACTAAGATTCGTTGACCATATTGAACGTAGGGATAGTAATAATCCAGTAAGACTGGTGGTACAGGCACAGATGGAGTGTTCTAGATCGCGCGGCAGGTCTCTAAAACGATGGACCGACCAAATTAAAGAACTGGTTTATCTCTCCAATATACTGCTGGCAAGAAGTAGTCCGAAAAAAAGGCAAACGGAATGAGTTTCCATAGGTCATGACTCTTCTGTAAAGAAGAATACAAAGAACAAAAGGAGATTGCTATTTATAAAATCGTACAATGTGGAATAATGTATACAATTTGTTTAACTTTACTATCATTTCATATCTGATACGAAAAGAAACAAAATTATGTAATATGAGGTGAAGAATTCGAGATATACCGAACTAGTTTTTGCTCCTAAGAATTAATTGATTTATAATTTTTAAAATATGGCCAATTTTAAAGCAATAAAAAGTGCACATTTGAGTCATTTCCTAAACGTAAATGACAACTACACAATTGTGAAAAATAGTATGTAAAGAATAACTTGTTATTCAACTCGTTATTAAAAGACCATTGCATAGGGCAAGAAATCTCATTACATATTCGTCGTTATTTTTGAAAAATAAACCTAAATTTGCGAATGAATTTAATAGACTTTAAGATTTGTTTAATACATCTGTTTCTAGCATATATGATTTGTTATGATAGAAGATATAATAAAGAATATTCATTTAAATATACTCTTTGTACTTTTGGGCTAATTCTACATTTATAACAAACGTAGTTATATAAGGGTAGCCCTTAAAAATAAAGCCTGTTTTCTTCTTCCTGGGGTGCTATCAGTAACCCTCGACCTCTTTTAACCTTCGCTTCCGTCCAGATCAAGCTCCAGCAGCCCATTGCCAGTTTTTATATGCAGTAGTTCTTCAGCATCTCTTCTTCTATATTTCGTTGGCGGGTCTATTTCAATCGAACCCAAGGGTGTGTTTCAACTTTCATAGCAACAATCTACCTATTCTGGAGGACCGGGGACACTTCTACCAGGGTTACCATATCTTAGTTAATGGGTTCCGGTCGCCCTCAAAATAAACAAGGATATTATTAGCCTCTTCTATTAGCTGAGTTCCTCACATCCTAATCTAAGTTGTGCAGGACCTGAGGCGCACTACGAGAACATCGAGTTCTTTTATCATTACATTTATTTAGTCAATAAATCTGTTAGTAAATGTTAGTCATTAAAAAGATACAGGATGATTATGTTGAAACTGAAACATTATTAGCATTATCAGCATTACCGTCCTACGATCTTTATGAATTTAAAATGGGCATATCTGGAGGTAAAGAATCATCTCAACCTCCTATTTTCAGATGATTTAGGGAATGTTGCAACATATAATGAGTTCAGATACCTTACTTTATATAAAAAACATTGTTTCAAGTTTTCTAGCTTGAAGAGTATCTAACAAATTTTAAAAGAAAATAGGGTTTGGAGTTCTAATATTTATTAGAGTTCGAATTATGTAACTTATTTTTTGGTAATTCTTTATCAAAAAGAATTGACAATGACACTCCAACACTATATACTACTACTCTATTTTTTAAACTACCCTCATATTCTACAATATATTCATTTAAGCAACTATTTTTGCAGATGGATATGCACGAACTTCTAGAGGAACAGCTCAGAAACAAACTGTCAAGCCATGAGAAGAAAATTAAAAATTCAGAATCAGTTCCAGTTCCACCACCAAGAAGAAGACTGCTGAATTTCTTTTTACACCGATAGCATTAATAATTTCACTAAAGTGATAGAGTGAAAAATTTCTAATGTTACCAAGATTGAGCAAAATAATCTTACAATTTCGACCTGAGTGGCTACATGTAATTCTAGGTATATATTTTTTCGTTCATTTTATATATTGCAATTTATTTTGTTTCCTGCAATGTTTCCAAAATTATTGAATATATAAAAATGGCGAAAAAAATAACCTGTAGTATTTTTTATATGTAATAGGTAAAGTCAAAAATATTAGGAAATGTCTTATTTCAGCTTAACTAAACTGTGATTTTTTAATTAATAATAATTGGATTTTTTGTACTTATTTAGGGTTTCCTTTAAGTAACTTATTTAACGATTAGATAACCAGTAATACATGTTTTATTTAATTTTAGTTTCTTAATGTGTAGAGAAAAAATTCTTGTGCAATTGTATTAACACTATTCGTAATTTTTTATAAGTATAAATATAGCAGCCACCATAGAAACAACTCTATCCGTCCAAATTGATTGAAACTAAAAATCAAAATGAAGCCTTTTTATTAATAAATAATGAAACAATTGTAATTATAATATTATGTAAAAATAAAGAATATTTTATCAATATTAACGTGTTTAATATGCCAAATCGTTGATATTATGGTATGTTTTGTGTTAAAGACGCATTGATTATTACTAAGCAAATTGGAACTACAGCTTAAAAGAGGCTTCGAATTGCAGTCGGCAGCTATCAATTAATTTTCTTGATTTTCATTAGTCTCTCGAAAAGCCGATTGACTGATGAGCAACCAACGTAGAAGACCTTTCAGAAGGTATCTGGCTTTACCCAGCTTAGTCACTAGTGTGAATGAGGAAAAACACCTTATTGGGCTGTACATTCATGCCTGTATAACAAATACAAAAATAAAATTTCAAATACTTAAACTTAATTATATACTGAATATCTTGTTCATTTATTATTAACCTAACAATTAATAGCAAAACAAAACTAGTGATAAGTATAATTTATTGGGTTGAAGTAAAAGTTCGTCCCATTTTTGTGCTAGATTACAGGTCATCGCAAAACCGTTATGTTAACTACGACACGCGTGTGAAGTTTTATTGTTTGACAGAAAGAATTTCAGCGAGTACTTGGGAAAAATGTACAGCCAAAAATTATTATAATTATGTAATTTTTGAAATACTAAAATTTGGTTAAGCATTCAAAATTGCAGAAAATAAGCTACATTTTCGACATATATTTTTATTTTCAAAACGCAGGAATATTTAGAGAAAGAATTAGAAAGAGAAATTATTAGAGATGATAAAAAATATATTTGTATTTCTTTTACAAATTTTTGTGAGATAGAAAGCCTGCAGACAGTGGAAGACACTGTCAGAGGTTAATTTGATGGGAGCCGAAGAGCTTTGAGCAATGAGGTCTTGCAAATTATTGTAGAAGAGAAATGGAAGAGGGAATATGAGTTTATATTCTTGGTATAATGGCGGAGATGCCACTTCAACCAACACAAGTCAGTTTACATCTGAAGAAGGTTATATTATGCATTTGGTAAAACTGGAGGGGCAATCTTTATTATAAGCTGTGACTTGAAAGTCAGAGCATTAGTTGGAGAAATACTGTTCACAACTAAGTGTGTTAAAACGAGCAATCGGCAAGAAGCGGCTTGAATTAGACATCCATCCATTCCATTCCGTCCAAACAATGCTAGATCACGTGTCTTTGGCCATGTGATCCAAATTTTACATGAGTGGGATATTTTGGTTCATCATTGTGTTCGACCGAGCGCTATTGAAATACTATTTGATTAGATCACTTTAAAACTTAGAGCCTTGGAAGACTTGAAAAATCATCTCGATCAGTCGTTAGAGAGGAGCTTCAGAAATTCTATGAATGCCGCTACCAGAGAGACGGAGAAAGGTCATCGAACAAAACGGCACATACCAGACTAATTAAAAAGTTTGCAAACCGACACCTATAGAGCAGTAAAAGAACTATGTAATCTACTATATTTAGACGTTTCAAGTCGATCTGTCAATTCATTCGTACAAAAACAGCCGCTTAAACGTATTAGTGTTATTTTTTAAAAAGGAAAATATTGAAAATCGTGTGGTAATTAAATACTTTGTAAATAAGGTTTAAAGGCAATGGAAATTCATAGTGAAATAGTAAATGGTTTAGGGGAGTCTGCTCCTCCAAAAACAATGGTTTGTAAGTGGGAAGGTGAGTTGTAACGTGGTCGTACAAGCCTGGATGATGATCCTCGTTCTGGATGTCTAATAAGTGCAACTACTGAACAAATAATGAATTCCATACATTATATGGTGATGGATGACAGACTACTGACTGAGTGAAATCGCTACGGCCATGGACATCTCAACTGAATCGGTGTTTCATATTTTGAAAAAGCTAGTAACTTCCAGTAAAACTTTCTAACCAACGTTTGGATATTTTTTGAAAGAATAAAATAGATTTTAAACGTCGTTTTGTAACTATGGATGAGACTTGGGTTTACCACTGTAATACTGAACTGTGACAACAAATCGCAGAGTGGATTGAGCCCGGTTGTTCAGCTCCGAAGCAGCCAAAGGGGTTAAAATCGACCAAAAAGGTTATGACATCAATTTTTTGGGATACAAAATGCATTTTGTTAATTGAATACCTCCAAACTGGTAAAATAATAACAGAACAGTATTACGCAAACCTTTCGATCAATTGGATGCAAAAATTCGTGAGAAAAGACCTGGTTTAACGAAGAGAAAAATAATTTTTCGTTAAAACAATACACCAGCTCATAGAGGTATTCTTACAATGGTCAAATTGAAGGAGTTACACTACGAATTGTTGGAGCATCCACCATATCTCACCCCCTCGGACTTTCATCTGTTCCCAAACCGTAAAAAAATCCTACGTGGCAAACGTTTTTCCTCAAATGAAGAAGGTATAGTGTTGTAGATGAATATTTTGAAGGACTACCAGAAAATGACTTCAGAGATGGAATAAATGAATTGGAGAACCACTGGAAGAAATACATTTAGCTTAAGAAAGACTAAAATAATTTTTTCAACTATTAACTTGTTTTATCATTCCCCCTCCGCGAATTTTTTAATTAGTCTAGTACTAAAGGGTGTTACAATAAGAGCTCCAAATGTGAAGCACTGAAGGCCCAAATTGAAGGTTGTATTAGCGAAATAATAAAAATATATATTTTTTTTGGGAGTGTTAATATTTATTAACATACTTTGCACAAAGAAAAAGCAATATTTAAAACAAACAATTTTTATTTTCCTAAATTTAAACATATCCAAGTTCTTTGGTATTTTTCATTCAAATCACCTGATGTCGATTCAACTTTATATGGAATATGCCAAATCTCTTTACATTTCTGAGCAATTGGACTAAAATTCGGTGGTATCCTAAAATATGTTTATTAAAATGGTGTCAATAATGATTTTTTTTAACAACTACCTAAATATAGGCTTATTTTGTGCATTAAGTGCTAAAAGATGATATTGTCTCTGAAATAACCACTTATCAAATAACAATTTATATTTTCTCTCTTGCAATAAAAATTTATGACTTCTCATTAAATCTCTGCTAACTAATATTGTATCAGGACCTGAATTTAAAGCACAGTAAAGCAGATAGGGATCATCCTAAAATAACAAAGGTTAATAATTTCTATAAATATGGACATTCTTCTGAAATTAAGTGACGTCGATGTTTGGATGGGCCTTAATATAGGCAATCCAAAAAGCCACCTAACTCTTAGTGGTAAAGGGTATATTGGATTAAAAAGGGATTATCTGAATATAATTAAATATTGATGTTCTAATTTTAACTTTATGTTAAAACTGTAAGAAACATTAAGGGCAGAAAAAATATAACCTGAAACTTTATATTTCAAATTATAATTATATGATACCTGAGATATGTTACTAGTTAAAAATATTGTAGCATTATTTTTTATATAATTCCAAGAATTCCTAGGCCATCTTGCCATGTGATTTCTTCCTAACATTAAAACTGATTTCTTTTGCTCAACAAAATATGAAATAACAGCTGCAACCTGCAAGAAGTTATATTAATTACGTAAAAATATTTTTTTACTTTTAATTTACTATGTTTGAATAAACCTGTGGTCCTTTACCAATTCCACAAGAATATGCAATATTCAGGCCATCTAGTACAACATCAAATTTACCCATGGATTTCACAAATTCTTCAAATCTGCCCATCTCTGTAGGATTCGATTTTATGAAAATATCTTTACCAATTATAGCATTCTTCAAAAATATAGCTTTCAACTCCACAAATTCTTCCTTGGTAAGTTCAAACTTAACAAGATTGTTTTTGCAACCACTACAGTGTCCTGAAAAGTTTATCTATACGACTAATGAATTAACACAGAACTGGATGTCTACCAATTCATAAATCACATGAATCAATAACAACATGGACACAGTAATTTTTGAATAGTTAGACATCCTAACTTACAACTCACTGTCACAATTGAGTCTGATTTTTTCCCAAAACTTAGAAAGTCTTCAGTAACATCTTGGGAGCAAACAAGAGTGTTTTCTTTCATAAACTCAAACAATTTTTCTAAATTTCGAATAATGTTGTCTCTTTTTCTTAATCTCTTAGTCATTTTGAGATATGAATGATAAATAACACTTAATGGAACTTTTTCATGTTGCAACATTTCATTAAATAATTCCCACGCTAATTGTTCCTCTTTGTTTAAAAATGCAGCAGCAATAATAAGACTATATGTTCTAGAGGTAGGTACGGAAGTTAATTTAATCTCCTAAAAAAATCAAACAAACAACTCTATTTTTCACTTTAACAAAACAAAAAGCATACCTTTATTAAATCAAGACAATCCTTCCACTGGTTTGTAAAAGAAAGACCTCCAACAATATGTTCTAATGTAATGGAATCTAATACAGAATAGTTATCTCTAACATTATTACACAATTCCAATATCTTCTTCTGTTTAGCTGAAGAGATATCTTCAAGCTTTTCTGAACATAAACATCCTAAATATAGTCCTATTGTAGCCAAATTAGGCTTCTTATTATTTTGTTCCAAATATAAAAAGTAACTTTCAGCATGGCTTAAACTAAACAATGTATAACAACTAAATGACATACTTTAAACTTATACTAAGAAAAACCATACTTATTATTATTTAAAGCATATTTCATAATGCGCCCGTCAATATTTGTTGCATTATACATATTCTGGCAATTAGATTCATGATTAAGAATAAATTCTTGTACTTTACACCAGTCCTCCGGTTTATTTACTGCAATAACTTTAAGGGCATCAGCTATAAGATCTGGTTTGTGTTTTGAAACATTTTTATTATATTGATAACTATTGACTGTCAATGCAGTTCTACAATAGTTATAATTATGCTTTATTTGTTTGACTATAGTTTTAATATTGAAATTTCGATAAAACATTTTCAACGATCTAGAAACCAATTATTAACTGCAATATTAAAAATATTTCTTTGCCTTTAGGATTTTATGTACCACGTTTATTCATAAAATAATTGTAGATTTTATTTACATACAAACTTCATCAAGGTTAGTATGATCCACTTCTTCTTCCACTATGTAGGACATTGTCTTGCTTTCTAACCATTTAACTGGCCAAAATTCACATTTTACTAATAGATTTTCCTGATTTCAAAACTTCTCATGTTTAATAACTTACAAAAACTTATTAGTTGGATATATGAATTGTTCTACATTGTTATTTTAATGTCTTAATCCTGGAGTCATCCATGCGACAATATATAAATCAGATTGAGCAGCAATCTATCTAAAGACTAACTTTTAAATACAATATTAAATCATTTCTTCGTCATTAAATATATATTGGCATAAAACAATTTTAGACTTTATTTCTTAGGATATAGAACTAACTTTATTTACACAAAAACCTTATCAAGGTTTGTATGATCAAAGTCTTCTTCCAACACGAAGGACATTATCTTTCCTTATTAAACATTCAACTATTAAATTTACCTGATTTCAAAAACTCTAGGTAATTGAAAAACAAAAACTGGTTCACAATTTGCAAAAACCTACTAGTTGTGTTAGATATTTCATTCCCTTACTTCTTTTTTTTATTTCATTGCCTTTATTCTAGACATGTTGATACTAAACTCTGAATAAGATTAAACTACAGTAAATTTCATGTAGTTTTCAAGTGTTATTGAATGAATGAGTAAGGAATTAGAGTAGTAAGTCAGTAAGTTCAACTGACATGCCAGATGTTCTACTAGTTCAGTGGCAATTATTAAAAAATATCTATAATCTGAATTCCCCAGATAATGACATTTTGAAATAAAAGTCAAAAATATATTGTACATTTTATTTAGTTATCTTATAAAAAAAACTATACACCTTACTCAACATCTTCATCTTCATCATCTTCCTGGTTATTGATCTGGAAGTATCTCAATTCATATGAGTCTTTTCCAGAAGCAACAACACGGAGCCAATCTCTAAGATTGTTTTTCTTGAGGTATTTTTTTGTAAGGTACTTCAGGTACCTAAAATAATGTCATCATTAGACAAATTATATTTCCACAGGAAATGATTTAAAATTTGTATGGTAGTTGTAGCAGGCCTTTGTATTATACTAGCTATAAACTACTCCAGCAAACATAGCGAGGCACAGCAATAATTTTTGCAGTATGAAAACGCCACATTCAATTAGAAAATAATCATTGTGTGGAGCTGGGACTGCACACAAATCTAATATAAAAGTAACAAGTCTTTAAAATTATTATTTTACCTTTTTGAAAATGGAATTTCTGAATTAAGAACAATTTTTGTGTTCTTTTCTCTTCCTAAAGTTACAGCATGCTGGCCCGATTTGCCAGCGTTAAAGTTGTTGGTTTTTCCATTGATCTTAATTCTAGCTTTTAAATATTGTTCCTAAAAAATTTAATAACAAATATAGTTTTCATTGTATATACAAAAAATACTACATACAAAGTTTGAAACATCCAAAATACTGTCTTCAACAGGATGGGTGCAATCAATGACAAATTTGATTGTTACCTTCTTCTTTTTAAGACTCTTGCCTCTCAATTGTTGTTTTTTAGGAGCTGCCTTTGGGGCAGCTTTGCCTGCAGCTACGGCTGGCTTAGTCTGGAATCAACAACAAAATTAGTTGTCTTTCAACCAGACTATATTTGGTCATAGGTGACCACAAATTTGTATTAATTACCATCTGAAGAAAAAATATTTATAAATCTGAAATATATCTATCCAATATTTACAAAATTTAAAATGATGTATTTCGATTTATTAAAATAAAATTATGAAAATTAAAAATGTGTAGGGATGGTTAAAAAATATCTGAAACAATTTCACAAATCTGAGACTTACTGGTGCCATGCTAAACGTTCACCGTTTCAATTACGAAAGAATGGCTGTATGGTGTACTAACTGTCAATTTGACAGTGGAATGGAGGGGATAAAATTGTGGGAAAATAAATTAGTAATCTGTAAAGAACATATACATTTGATCTACGATTGATATGCAACCGAAAATACCGAACATTTTATTGGGTGGCATAGCCTTTCTAAACTATCAAATTTTATCACATATTCAAAACAAGTAGATGTTTTAAACACGCTTTCGTTGTAAAAGTTTCTATTAAAATTTTCATATGCAAATGCTAATGTAGTATATTTTGTAATGTTAATAAACTCTCAGTCTACATAATATGTATGCTAAGTTATTTCATCAAATAAAAAAATTGAAAATGTTATTCCATATAGATAATCCGATAATGACAATATTGAAACAAAACACTAATCCGTATAATTAAAATGTTTTAACATATTACAATTTTTACCAATTAATATTTGGAGAATAATTACTTATGAATTGCAATGAAAACGTGTAATAGTCAATCTAACTTTAGATATTAAACATTAAAATTATAGGTTCTTTAGAACCACTATGTATCGTCAATCCTCCCCTCTCAATCAATCGACCGGCAGCGCGAACGCCTCTATCGACCATTGCGCCAACTACGCCGCGGCAATCCGGGGAGTTGAGATCAACTCTTTTCCCGTCTGTGACGTTTGGTAGTGTGCACTAAAATTTCGTGATAACCAAGAGATTTTTTTGGAAAAAGTGAAGTTTACGGAGTCGAAAAACTCAACAGACATGCTGCTAGTGCGGGTGTTTTGTGTTGTGTTTATCGGATATAGTGTGGCGGCGTCTGAAAGCCAAGAATATAACTCAGGTAAGTTTGAGAAAATATCACCTGTGCGTATACAAAACCTATAATTTTCGAGATAAATACACCGCAGCAGTGCATTGTAAACAGACGGGTGTTGTCGCTTGTATAAACCTGAACCTTTCTAATTGGATCTGTTTTACAGTTAAATAAATATGAAAACATCACAACAATTTACCTACCAAGGAATTTTTTAAATAACTGCTTTTCTTTTTTGCAAAATGGCGAGGTTGGTACTTTGCATTATATACTTTTGGCTGAGGTTTCAGGTATTCTAGGTAGAAATCGACCCGTTAAATAATTTGCAATCAATATTTCAACGAAAACAGTAGGTCGATTTTTTACCTACTTATGTGTTAGGGAACTTTTTTATACAAGTTTAAATGTTGAAGATTTTGTAAAGAAATGTATCTTGTAAAATTGTTGTAGAATGTTTTATACTTTAGTCAATTTAATTTATATATTTTTATTAATTGCTGTTGTAACACATTTAAGCAAGATACTAATGCACTGCATTATTTTTTGTAGAATTGTTATCATTTATTATCAACGTAATATTTAAATCCTTGTGTGTGTTATATTATTTCTGTATTGTTCATTTTTGTATATAGTTGAATAAATTTTGCTTTCTTTCGATGTGATTTTTTGGGTTTTTTTCAAAGTTTTACCTTAACGTAATTTTCATAATTTTTATATAACAGTTCTTATTAGATAGGTTAAGAATCTTCAAGTGTATTTTTTATTCTTTTTGTTTAAAGATTTTATAACATTTTGGTTAAACCTTTGATATAATTTGGTGTGAAATATAAATGTCTTAATCTGTAATCAATAAGAAGCTTACCAATGTTATTTGGGATTATGATTTAGAGAATATATATATATATATATATATATATATATATATATATATATATATATATATATATATATATGTTGTCTATATATATATATATATATATATATATATATATATATATATATATATATATATATATATATATATATATATATATATGTTGTCTATATATATATATATATATATATATATATATATATATATATATATATATATATATATATATATATATATATATATATATATATATATATATATATATATGTTGTCTATATATATATATATATATATATATATATATATATATATATATATATATATATATATATATATAGTTTTAATTTTGACAGAAAAGGGTCAATGGTTTTAATATAGATATAACAGAGAGTACAATATTGAAAGTGTTTTGTGGACTGCATTATTTAGGTTGAAGATTTACAAATTATTTTTAGATTTAAAGTAATAAAAAGGGCTAAATTAAAATAAATAACTTTTAAATTTGTATTTCAATTTGTACTGTATATGTAGTTTTTTTAATAATTATGAGAAGTATAAAGCATTGAGAACAAGAAATGTATAATTAAGATTTATCTAAATAACAAACCTTGAAAATAATTTCCATTAATAAATACTTTTGCTTACCTAAATGTAGTTTTCTGTTTTAACACAATATACTTGTAATTTTATATGAACATATTTTATGATAATGTTGGACCTAATTTGAAATTCAATGAGCGATGAGTAAGCAGAAAATTAAATGCTAAACACAGTGACTGTAGAATAAAGTCAATATTAAATTATTGTGTTGTTAATACTATACATAACCTAATGTGGGATATAAATATTGTCAACAATAAACCAATGATATAGAATTGTAATTTTGGAATATATTTTTCAGATCTCTTAATTTTCTACTAGAAAAACTTTCATACCTCTCAAATTGAACTCATACACAGTTAAGGCTTAAATATACAATTATTGGCAATGCTGTTTAGTCTATTGGAACTAAAAGAAATAAATGTTAAATCTGCGCACCCTATGTCTTAACCTGATAATCAGTTAAGGGTTAAATGCTGCAGTTTGGAAAATAAGATAAAGACAACATTTAATTTTTGACAACATTTCTTTGCATATAGTTATGCTGACGAAAAGTATAAAATATGATCGTAGATATCAAAATATTGTGACTTTTTGGCTATATGTGTAAATGAGATTTCTTAGATTTTAATAGATCATCGTATGTATTATGTAATGTTAATATTGCCGTATACAATTAACGGACTGAGAAGATTTTTTTAATAGTATGAAATATATCACATATATCAAAAAAATCATTTTAAGAAAGACATGTTAATGATTTAATTTTATATGGACCTTTGGAGGTTATTCTCTGACTTATTGGTAATATTGTTTTTTAAATGTGTGGGAAGGAAACTAGCAATGTAAATAAAGCTGTAAAAGTTGACAGTTTGCTTTATGTTGTGTCAACAACTAATATTAGTTAGATAAAAATTGGATTTCAAGTAAACTTTTGGTGTAAATTTGTACCAATGAAGTTTATTTCGATTCTATATGAAGGTTAAAAGTTGATTGGTTACGTGTTGTATAATATCTGCTAGAAAGGTAATTATGACGAATTACATGTGTCCATATAAAGGAGACTGAAGTCTATGACACATAGGATGATGATGTCTTATTGAGGTTATTCTATTACTTTCTAGTGTGTGTTGGTGTTTTTAAACCTTTATTAGATATAGTTAGTATAAATTTGATCTATGGTTTGAGAGCTGTATAGAATAACTGCATAACCAATTCCAAAATGATAGCTAATAAATTAACACCCAACATAATCAAAATACCCCCAGCTATATAAAATATACAAAAACATAGTCAAACTGATAACGTGTTTTTCATACGAGAAAAAATTACCTACAGAATATTTGCAGTTCGCCTTACCATTATGAACAAAAATGAAACTTTTCAACCTTAAATAACTAATATACAAATATAATAGTATTTTATAACAAACGATGTACCCTTCCATTTTTATATATAAAAAAACAACACATGATAAATTATTTTTCAACTCAGGATTTACATATTTTTTTAGAACACTCAATAATATATGCATATTTGGTTTTTCTGTGTAGTTTAGAGGGACAAAGGGAACAGTAGTTCTATTCTCCAACAAACCCTGGTTCTTCTTCTTTTTGGTGTTCTCCCCCAATTTTCAATATTCTTCTAATTAACATCCGTACCTCAACCGAAATTCTAGTGTTGTTAGCCCTCCGTTCCATATGTGGCTTGACAAGCGATTTAACCAATTTTTTCATAAATTCTGAACATGATAACGGCTTATTTGTCTGGTAAGAATTATATAACACGTATGCGTTTACGGTAAACATATCAAGTATTCTACAAAAAACATAGTCCATCTCTGTGTCCGACGACCACAACTGTATATTGCACATCTTTCCTCTAGGGAATCAACTCCTCCTTTAGTATTGTTATAATACTCTATAATTTCTGGCTTGCCGAACTTATCGTTTGATTCACCGTGGTGCATTGAAGAAATAAGCAATACTACTTTTTTTTTCGGTTCATACGAAAGCTTTCGTACATACGAAAGTTATATCTTTAGTAAATCCATACAAGGCTGTTCCTTGTGGTTTAGATTTTGAAGACAAAAACTCTCACGGCATTTCTCTTGTATTATTTTTTAAGGTGCCAACGAAAGTTAGTTTATGTTCTTTTAATTTTTGTATAAGTTCTACCGAGGAAAACCAATTATCGGCAGTGATGTTTTGATTCGTCTCATAAATAGGCTTGGCTATAGCTAATACTGGCCGAGTAGGTGTACTAAATTTTGGACCCGCTATTTGATAATTGAAGAGCATCGATGTTTTTTTCCATAATAAATATATGCGTTTTATGCATAGGCAGTTCTGACATCCGTTAGCAACATTAATTTTTTACCATATTTAGTTAGTTTTTATGGCATATACATTTTAAAGCTATGTCTACCCTTGAATCCAATCAATATCTCGTCAGTACACGCATTAGCTCCTAAAGAATACAACGATTGTGAGTTGTTAAAAAATATTTCTAATATGCCCGAAATTGCGGCTGCAGGATTTGTTTTCTTTCTTTCGTCACGGTCGTCTGAGTTATCAAATCTAAGACTTGCTAATAATGCACTAAAACGCTCCTGACTCATTACGATCCTAAATATCTATCTGCCGTTTCCATCAGTTGCGAATAATAAATGGACGTCTTCGTGATTAGATTTGAACACCGCCTTGTAGATCAACAAACCTGAAAACGCTTTCATTTCTATTTTATCTATATCCTTCATTTCGGTTCGCGGTTCGTCCTTGTGTCAGCCATCACTCGCATTTTGTGATTTGTCTACCTAACTAGTTCTTCTAATATTTCCTGATCAAATAAAAAGGACCAGATGTCATCCGGAGTTGCAGAGTGACTACAGCTCAACCAACATAACCAGCAGAGAAATCAGTAAACATTACAGGTTAAATAGGAACCTAAAGAAAGCAAAATACATGGGTTTTACGAAATTTTTCAATAACAATACACAGCTAAGAATAAACAATAGTAATATTGAGCGAGTATTTAGGAACTTAGGTAAATTCAAAGAATGATAACAGCGACAAAGGGTCGGTTCTACAATGCAAGAATATACCAGGTATGAGCTATACTTGGTATATTCTTGCATTGTAGAACCGGCTCTCAATAAAAATAAGGATAAAAACATCTCGCAGCATAATCTACAAGATGAAATCTTTGTTCTGCTGCAGAGGAATAGAAAATAAATTGAAAATCGGAATGATAACATATACTCAGTTCTCCTTTATGGTCTGGAGATTTTCACCCTTAATAAATACTTGATCAAATGACTCGAAGCTTTTGAAATGTGGCTATTCAGAACAATACTACGAATATCTTGGGTATAGAAAGTCACAATGTAGAATATCCACGGAAAGACAACAACTATAAAGAGATTCAAATTGGAATACTTAGGGCATGTAATGAAAGGAGAACGTTATTAACAATTGAGATTGATTCTGCAGGGAAAAAGGAAAGTGCAGGGAAAAAGAAGTGTAGGAAGACCAAGAATGTCATGGTTGCAAATTCTGAGAGAATGGTTCAACTATACATTCAACCAGTTATGGTCTGGGCGAAGGTAGTTAAGATGGTCGCCAACCTCCGTTTGAAGACGGCACGATAAGAAGAGCTTTTAGTGAACATTTTTCCAATTCCAAAATTTTCTGGCAATAAACTTTTTTACATTGGGCAAAATAAATCGTTAATAGTATATATTCCATTTTCTTAACAAAACTGTTAGTTGAAATTATTGGCAACGCTGTTTGGCGCATTAGAATTAAAATAAACACAGATTTTCCTCTGCATTTCAAAGTTGGCAACTATGTCCTGACATGACGACCTTTTAATGGATAAAAGCCACATTTTGAAAGTAGAAGACAGGGAGGTTTTATAAATACTTTTATAGGTTATGAGATGCGCGTGGTAGCTTGGTTTAGCTGGGTTTGTCAGTGTTGAGATGTTTACCCACCTCGTAACTACACTATTATCCAAAGGAAATACTGAAGAACTCGACATTCATCTTTATTCACAACTAAGATGTAATTTTACAATGAATTAGTTTGATACCTCTGTAGACATTTTGAGAACCATGTCTCAATCTTTCTACTGCCGGAAATTGCCGCCCAAACCAAGGTCTGTCTCTACTTAACTTGGTGCTTGCTGTATGCCTTGGTGTGGTAGCTAACGCCAGTTATAAACAAGTTAAACAGTTATAAACAAGGATCTTACCCATATATGCATTTTAGGAAATTTGTGTCATTAAAAGTCAAGTGTCATGTGTTTAAATTATAATATATTTGTCATAGTGTCAGATTACTAGAAAGTAACATCGCAAATATTCGTAATTTCAAACTTGTCTCTGTATGGTTCTTGCAAGTAAATATAGTCACAGTCTTTATTTGCTCGTGGATTTATTAAAAGCGCGAACTTTTGTCGAAATTCCAGTTCATTAAGGTCCTCAGATAAAATAAAATAACTTTTCCCGATCTGAATTACGTCATTGCCGAATTGATTACGGTTGGAATCGAAATACGATCGTTTTGCTTTTTCCTGGCTGCACTGTGGGCAATTTGTCTTCAGCTGGAATAATAGTAACGATCTCATATTTTATTTTTATATTCCGATGAAAACAACTATTTGTTATATATTGGAGAATATACCCTGGCAGTGACAGTTTAATTTATTATAGGTTGGAGAGTGACACTGTTATTTAGAAGATAAAAACAGTAACGTTGCAGCCATGAGAGTCGTTCGAACAGCTCCGTGCTTGACAAATCAAACTTAAGATTCTTATTTTTTTTTATTTTGCAATTCAATACCGTCTAGATCAGCGACGTATGAATTTTTTAATGCCTTCAGTATAACGCGATTTGTCCGACTACATAAAATATGTTGTCTTATCTTTTATTATAGTAAAAAAGTGTATGTGTGTTGAAATTATTTGGGTTCTTTAAATACATTTTTTAGGCAAATAATCAGTTTAAAAGTTTTATCACTCATTGAATTTGTTTATAAAGCAATAAAAGTATCAGAACTTTAAAATGTATTAGCGGCAACAATGTATGAAATGTAAATGTCACTCATAAACTGTTGTGTTCAGTACATTGTCTCAGTTGATCATGGAAAGATATGCAGGCGATTCAATAGCGAGTAGAAATTGGAAGGTGACCCTCACTTTGGGGAAAAAATAAGCTTTTCCGATGAACCGCGTTTCTGGCTTAATGGGTTTGTAGTCAAACATAACTGCTGGATTTGGGTCGATGAAAATCCTTAAGTGATTTAGTCAGCTGATCCAGCTAGTCATCATCTGCGTCAAACATTCATGAGTTATAGAGCGGCTCTAGAGCAGTTGGGAGGCGAGCACCCATTTTGAGCACACGTCTGGCTTAATGGGCTTGTGAACAAACATAACTGCTGGGTTTGGGGCGATGAAAATCCTTAATTGATTGCGTTTAGGTGGGGTTTTTGGCGAGATATGACGTTATTTTTTTGAAGGCGATCATGGAAATCGTGTGACTGTTAATGGTGAACGCTGTAGAAAGGAATATGCCTTCAGAATATTTTGGCCTGAACAGATAAGTGTGGATGCAAACAATGTTTTCTTTCAACAATACTTGTCAACATATTGCTAGACAATCGATTTATTGCTAATAAGTTGCTAATAAGTTTTCTCGGCGTGTTATTTTGCGAAATAGTAATGTTAACTGGCTAACTGTAACGTAATGTAAACTGGTTTTTGAGGGAATATATTAAATTTCTGGTTTACAGAAATAAAGTCCGAACAATTCTTGATCTTAAACGAAATATTCAGACCACTATTGGAAATATACCACACAATATGTTTGAAGAAGTAATCGAAAATTGGATCTCCGGGATGCATTCCTCAAAAGAAGTCGATGGGGACATTTGAACGACATTATTTACAATAAATAATAAGCAGTTTATAGTTATATTTAACAATCCTTTTACTTAAAGGAAATAACATTTCTTTATTATTTAATACAGTCACTATACAGCTATAATGAAGCAAATTTATTAAACAATAATGTTTGTATTGTTGAAAATATCAGTTTAAAGAAATGGCTTTAACAAGAATTAGTTTAAGTTTGATAAAAGTGCTATCGAGAGTTTTAAAATGATTCAGATTGTTTTGCAGTAGTGAAGCAATGAGTCCTAAGAACGTTTTTAACCTTTAAGCGTGTGCAGCGTAATTTGTTATGTCAGCGGTGACGCGTAACTTTAAAGACCTATTCAAGATTTTTGGGATTTAAAAGACAAATTAAAAAAAATTGTTTATCAGACTGTATTTATTTAGAAACAATTTGGTAACAAAAATTTTGCTTAAATATAAAATAAAAGTAAATTTATAAAATTACACTTTGGCGAGATCAGCTAATAAAAAACACAGTAGTTTTTATTATTTAGCTTTGTCTCCTAATTTTTAGTTTAATAATATGTATACACGCCCTCTTTGGATTAGGAAACATTTTAAGAGCATTACTCTTACTTAAACGTAAACTAAAATCAAATTTATAAAATTAACAAGTTTGATAATGAAACAGTAACAATATTTTTAATTATCTGTTTCTATTTAATTCGTTGTTTTAGGTTTAGTTTTCTTCGGCAAATATTCCTCAGACAAGCTGCACATTGTGTCTTGGAGTGTCTCCTCTTTTTAGCAGGATATATTTTGCAGCTTCCTCTGCATATACTGGAACTTGTGCCTGGTTCGTTACATGAGTTTCCGTCATTTATTTTTGAGTGGTCCTATTTCTTTTGAGTTTTCTTGGAAAGTACCATCTTAGGTACAGAGACCGTCGTAGCTGTTCTCTCTACGTACTCTTTTATCAACCGGCATTTTCAATTCACGTAAATATTTGTTTTCGCCTTTTTCTATAAGTACTTTATTTGTCCTTAAGATTACCATGTCGTTTATTCCTGCAATATATAGTAAACCAAAAAAGAATGTCAAAAGCCTTTTTTTTGCTGACGTCGAATACATTTTTGCCAATTTCACTAGTTGGTCTTCGTCTACGAGCCATTTTTAATAATAAAAATAGAAAATACGAACTTTGTATATTGTATTGTATTTATTGCAAAAAATACTATCGTGAAGGGCGTCGCATGTAATTTTTTCGAAGTCGTTACTATTCGACGTTTACACCCCGACTAAAACAAATGTTATCTGTTATGGTCTTCGCGCAGGAAGGGGGCCTATAAGAAGCTACTAAAGATGGGAAATACAGGGTGACACAGAATAACGGGAATTTTTGAAATGTGTACTGGCAGCCATGAGCAGGTGGCAGCACTGCGGGACAGTGACCCTGAGCAAGTAAACACTTTGCCATTTTAGTAACTATGGATCAGTGGAACGGTTTATACAAACAGTGTTAGTTTAAAAGCTGTGCAAAGGGAGTTCCGACGTTTTTATAACTTAGGACGTCATGGTGCCGTCCCATCAAAACGCGATAAAAAGTTGGATTAATAGTTCTCTTACGGAGCCCACGGCGTTCAATTCGTAAGCAAGGAGCTGCGGTTGTGAAATGTCCCGGGAGAGTGGTTGTAGAATTCTTCATTTAGATTTCAAATTTCATTCATTCAAGCTGCAGATAGTGCAACAACTGAAGGAAACAGAAAGGGTACAGGAGGACGGCATCTCAAGGACGTCATTTAAAAAAAAAATTAATTCCATTAATGTTACTTAAATGGCAAATTTTAAGGTTTCAATTACTACGAATAAAATATTTTTCTCCCATCACTCTGGTTTTATTGGATTGTTAAAAAGTTTCCGTTTTGTTGTGTCACCTTGTACTTGTGAATTAGATTTTATAACCGAAAATATTTCAAGTGTGACCGATTCAATGCCGTGCGACCGCTTGGAGGTTAAGAGATTTGCAAGATTTCATAATGGCAGAGAGAGTATAGAAGACGATCTATGTTCAGATCCATCACAGTTCGATCTAAAGAAATCGTCCAAAAAGTGGTTGAAATTATTCGAAATGATCGTTGTGTGTATTAGAGACTCGTCGAGAAGATATGCATGCTGAATTCTGATGTAATTTTATTTTAACAGAAAATTTGGCAAAACGAGAATAAAAGCAAGATTGTATGCGATTGATTTTTAAGCTATGAAAAAATATTTGCCTGATTTGGTTACGTGCTATTTCTGGTGATAAAAGGAAAGCATTTCGATACGATTTCGAATATTCAGCAGTCTTTGGCGAAGGCTTTGAAGGCTATTCTAGAAAATAAGCATCAAGGGTGTTTTATAAAATTTACGACTCCTTTCAGCAGTGTATTGACTCACCAGGAGAATATTTTCAATACAATATTGTGAAAGGTATAAAAAGTCATCATTTCGCCTTGGAAGGTCAGACGAACAATATTGCTTTAGCATCGGGACATATACCCTTCTGTCCTTAATAAAATAGATTAAATCTGTTAAGTCGAAATACTTTTCTTCCTTTATTAGAATCGTCGAACACACGAACCGTGAACTGGAGTTGTTGGGATAATGTCCCATCCGATATTTTACCTGACGCAGCGATAAAAGCTCTATTCGACAGTGTAAATTAGGAGAATCCGTCCCCCAGAGCGTGTTTAGGGCGTAGAACTTGTTTGGAAGGCGACAGGTCTTCGGCATTTATTTCTTGAACCTCGTCCTTGATATCTCCAAGAATAAATATTAGTCTTTTGTTTAGCCACCCGGTTTCAATTATATAACGACCTTTAGGTGTCAAAACAGTTCATTTTTTATATTGTGTTTTGTTTGGTATTTCTAGGGTTTATTTAAAACCGTGACGCAAAAAAATTAATGAAATGATTATTTTATACCTCCAATCAAAATCTAAATTTTTCGCAGAAAAAAAATTGTTAATCTCATATGGAACAAATTAAATAAATTTAAAATGAATATGTCAAAACTTAAATGGACAAAAGTATTGGCACCCTTAAATGTTTATCAAATATTTTAAAGCAAGACGCTGATAAGAACTTTTTATAATTTAGTATTTAGCCTTTTGATATTGGTCGAAGTATCTAGAAAATAAATAATTTTAATTAAAATGGGTCGTAAAGGACACTAAACTGCAGTGACTGAAAGAAAAATAATAGTTAATCTGTATCGTGACGGTAAATCATATTCTGAGATTGCGAATGTAGTGAGAAAAAGTCGTTACTCTGTTCGTAGTGTTGTTAAAAGGTTTAACAATAGCGACGAATTTCAAAATATGCCACGTACAGGGCGACCATCTAAACTTACATAACTGGAAAGAAGAAAAATAATTAGACAAATTAAAAAGGATCCTCATATCTCCGTCGGAAATTACTTCAATGATTACAGAACAGGATGATAAAGTGCTAAAACCGTACGGAGAATTCTGCATCGTGCTGGTTATAGAGCAATGGTTTCCAGAAAGAAACCGTATATTAACAAAGTCAACCAAAAAAAAAGCGCTTGCAGTTCGCAAACCAGTATGCGGATAAAACTAATGAGTTTTGAGAGACGGTAATATTTTCAGACGAAAATAAATACAATATCTTTCATTCGGATGGACGATCGCTTGTCTTTAGGAAGCAAAACACAGAACTTGAGTTAAATAATTTACATCAAATAGTTAAGCATGGGTGTGGAAGTATCCTAATGTGGGGATGTATGGCTGCAGGAGGCGTTGGAAATCTTGTCTTCAGTGGTGGAATAATGAACAAAACCGTTTATTTAAATATTTTAAAAAACAATCTATGATAAAGTGCTGAAAAGCTGAATATTGCCAACAGTTTCTATTTTCAACAAGACAACGATCCAAAACATACAACTTATGTAGTAAAACTGTGGATAGCTTATAATGTGCCACATCAGTTAAACACCCCTCTTTAGTCACCTGACCTGAATCCTATAGAAAATCTGTGGAATGAACAAGAAAAGCGGATCAGAAAACATCACATTTCAAGCAAAAGTCAATTGAAGGAAATTCTTCTACGAGAATGGAAGTCCTTAGGGTAAGAAATTACTCCAAACAAGTTCACTGCATGCCAAACCGTCTAAGGGCCGGTTCTTCAATGCAAGTATATACCTGGTATAAGCTATACTTGGAATAAAGTCTGAAACGCCCCTTCTACAATCGCCGAACAAAGCTATACTCGGTAGAAATCGACAGATATAAGATATCCCCTTGAATTTGGGCGGATATACTCCGAATATAGTTATTCTTGCTTTCTACTGACCAGCTTCAGTTGTCAGTATTAATAAACATAACCTGTCCTTTCTTCATATTCGACAGTTTTATGCATTTTAAATTATAACAGTGAAATAAATAATTTATATGGGTCCCATAAAATTAAACATTTTTGATTCTAATGAAAGTGATTTTGAAGACGTAGTTTTAATTCGACGGCCAAAAGTATTTAAACATCGGTATGAAAAAACATAAATATATTATATAGTTAGATGCTTTTTAATGTAAAATGCATTTTTTAGGCCCGATTTTTTCGTGGGATTTGACGACCTGGAGTTTCTTAAACGTTTTCGCTTACAAAGACGAACTTGTGAATTGTTGCTGAGTTTGACATACTACGGGTAGTATGTTATTTGCAGCTGGAGATTTTGCAGGAGTAAGCAAAACATCTGCTAGTACGATTGTCACCAAGGTAACTTTAGCGATTGCATCATTATGTGGAAGGTACATCAAGTTCCCAGAAACAGAAGCAGATCGCCATAAGCTAAAGGAAGAGTTCTATGCTATAGCAAGGTTTCCTCGTGTTATCGGTACTATCGACTGCACTCATGTCCGTAACATTTCATCAGGTGGAAATGAAGCAGAAAGGTACCGTAACAGGAAGGGGTATTCTTCATGGAATATTCAAACAATATTTGATGCACGTCTACGTATAATGGATATTGTTGCACGGTGGCTTGGATAAACTTATGATCAAATCATCTACTGCAACAGCAGAATTAAAGGGAGGCTGGAGAACAATGAATTCCACACATCAATAATATTATGTGATAATGGGTAGAGCAATACCAACGTCCTAATAGCACCTTTACAACATCCAAATACTCCAGCGGAAATCCTTTTTAATGAATTCCATATCCGAACAAGAAACTGTGTAGAAAGATGTTATGGAGTTTGGAAAGGCAGGTTTCCTATTCTGTCTAATGGCATGCGTGTGTCAATGGAACATTCCAAGGCAATAATAGTTGCAGCTGAACCTCCTATTGTTCAAAATCATGATGTCCGTGAAAAGAACATAATGCGAATATCACTAATTCAAAACTATTTTTTAAATCTGATATAATTTAATACAGTTTAATTATGTTGTGTATTGAAAACGATGTATTGTTTATTTTACTTTGTATTTTAGTATGTAATTTTGTTCGCTTAGAACCAATAAACATTTATCTATAAGAACCGTAAATTGGAAAATTCCTGAAATAAATTTATTAGCATTCTGGAATAGATAATATGCGAGGAACAGATAATAATGCGATAATAATGCGATCACCGGCACTGTTAGTACATAAAACAACTTTATACGTAACGACAATTTTTTTACTTGCCTCAACCAAATCGACTAACAGAACAATTTCGTCAATTGTGAAATTATTGCACCGCATTTTCTCCATTTTAATAAGATGACACAATATTTTTATAAATCGAATAAAATAATTTTATACTTTGTTATCAATCACTTTTTTAAATTGTGTGAATATAGTTTCGTAAAACGATGTTACATTCTCAAACAGTACTTTAAAACTAAGGTATTACAGCTGTTTATCCTATGTACATAATTTGACACTTTTATTGGGGTTAATTTTTTTACAATATTTTAAATAGTAGGGAATTCGGGCGATCTATCTGATAATTTAATAGCTGTTTAGACGGGTCTTTATTATATTTACAAATTTCAATTGCTTCTAAATTGTTTAATTTTTTGCTTTTTGGCGCTGTACGAACTGTGCTGTAAATCGTATTACGAAACTATAGTCACACAAATTTAAAAATAAAAGTGATAGATAACAAAGGGATAGTTATCTTGTACGTCGAAAATGTATTTCCATTTTTACATTAAACAAGTTTAGATACCTCTCTCTATTAAAGTAGCTCACAGCACATTGAAAAGGTTGGCGACCTATTTAATAGACTAATGGGTCCAGATCTGGAATATTTGAATATTATAATACAGTTATTATATATTTTAATATTATAATAGATTAGGTTATTTAACAATGTCCATCATTTTCGTCACGGTTTTTAATACGGTAGTATGAAATCCACATTTGCTATAACAACCCCTAGGATGTGAAAACTTGCCGAAAACTTTGTCTTCAAAAAGCTTTGGATGTCTTCGGGGTCGTGGTCAAGTCAACGGTTGATATTGCCTATAATTTTTTTTTCAGAAAATAACCTGGCACGCTCCGCGCTTCGTTTTTCACCGAAGAGAGAAGTAGTTGGCCTGGAAGCCTCAGAAAGCATTTGTTTACCTTGATTGCAGACAATTTGTAGCGCAGATCTTTTAAATTCGATACAATACAATCGACTTACTCCAACATTTGTCTCTAATTTATCTGAATTGTCCTGGTTGCTCTCAAATGAGTTCTGCTTTTTAAAAAATGCTGGGGTTTGAATTTCCCCGAAACTGTATATTCCGCAATAATGTCGCAAACAGTCCATCTTGGATACTCGAAGAAATTAATTATTTCGGTAGAATTGGTTCGTTTAATTAGATATATATATATATATATATATATATATATATATATATATATATATATATATATATATATATATATATATATATATATATAAATTCCGCTACCCTATAGAAAATTCAATATACCATTGAACAAACTTTTGCAGATTAAACTTTTTTTATATTTTCCCTTTTTGGACAATCCAATCAGTTTTGTTCTAAATAAAGGTAATTTTCTGGGCACGAAATCGATATATTATCTAATGTCCAACCCTTGATGCCAAAAGATAAATTCATATAAAAACCAGTCTCTTAGTGGATGTCTGGATTTAAAATAAATCGTTTATCAGTTACGGTGCCAAGCTTTCTCTTCCAATAGCAATAAAAATGTACGTTTCACGACTAATACAGAGTTGGAATTATAAGTAAAGGCCCTAGAAGAAATGATTCGAATGTTCGATGGGAGTTTTGATGGAATATTGTCGGAGAAAGAGAATGTGTGTGTGAGAGTACCGAAAATATTGTTGTTATTATTTGGACATCAATCGAATGCGGCTTTAACAAGGCCTATAATGTGCCGAATTTCAAACACTTTGCCAGATTTAGAAGCAAAAAATGATGCTTGGATACGAAAACCGAAGAAACACCCGTATATCAATTTACCTGAATGACGTCATTTTTTGTCACGCAAAAAAAATATGCGTATCAGGAATTTTTCTTGTTTAATCTTTTTACACGTAAAAATACATGTAATTTATAACGCATTGATGGTATTTTTTACCTTGACAAATCGCTAAAAATGCATCGCTTTATAGATTACTGAAAAAAATCACGAAAAAGCTTTTTTAATTTTCACAACACGTTGTTTGGCAAAGGTACAGATAATGCGTGCGCTCTCTTCGAATCTTTATGAAAAGTGAAGTATTGGTGTCAGTAATGACATTTGATATGTCATTGTCAAAAAACCGAGAAATGGCGGTGTCTCAACTTACCCGATGTCTCAACTTAGCCGACAACACCCTACTAATTACTAGAAGGAAAAAATTAAGATGTGGGCGAATTTTTCCTCCTAATCAAACGAGTCATAGTTCATATAGTCGTACTAGTTGTATTTAATAATACAGTTAATTATTGTATATTACAAGCTTTACATCCACAGAACACTCTATATTTCACGATGTCACTAAATTAAAACTATTTGTTTACAAAAACAAACCTAAAACAACAATTATCTTCCAAGTATGTGGTGTTCCTAGAGTTTCGATTTGCGAAGGGGCAACGTGTCATAGATCCATCCGCATTCTAATCCTGTTTGTTAACTTTAAGCCGAATGTTTCAGAGTAATTCCACCCAAAATAAACTTCGCTTTCTTCTCTGCTCGTATCGGTTATCTAACGGCCAATCGATGAGGATAAAATCTAATCCCCCAGAAATAATAAACTTTAACAGGTTTTAATTAGACATTAAAGAAAAGTTTGAAAACGATTATGGTAGGACTTTGGAACTTCAAAGTGTTTTTTCAGTTGGTTTGATATTGTGGGTATACTTTGAAGTGATAAGATTGTATTCAGAATATTTTTTTAATGCGTTTATAATACGATCAGATCAGATCAACAGCTAAACCACCGGCCACCCTATATATCGGCGTCTGTTCACCCAGTGGGTGTGGCTATACACCACACTTCAGAAATTAACAATCCCTCGTTCTAAACTCCCAGTGGAAACACTGGACTTATAAGCTTACAAGCAATCATGACTCGTGCAAGTAATAACAATGATACCCCAGGTGGTAACCAATCCACTCGACAGACGGCAACCGGGTACTCGGATTCTGGGGAACTTTTACACGATTTCAAAAAAAGTCGGAGCTTTCCGGCAAATTTCCACACAAAACACCTATATACATCGGCACCTTCAACATCAACACGCTGATCTAACCAGGAAAACTTCACAACCTAATTTCACAACTTGACAGGCAAAATATACTTGCTTGCCCTACAAGAAACACGCATCACGGATGAGGACAATGGTGGACTATGGGAACTATCGCATATTTAAAGGCAGGACAGACAAACGAGTCGCCAGAGGCGATCCGCTTCTGAGCATGGCCTTTGTGGTCCACAAAGGGATAGTTAACTCTATTAAGGAAATCACCCCCATAAACAATAGATTAATGACAATGCGTATACAGTGCGCCAATAAAAAATACACCATAATCAACGTATATGCCCTCACAAACGGGGATAACAAGAAATACCCCAAGAATACAGAGAAATTCTAGGCAACACTAGAGAAGGTAATGGCAAAGGTCCCAAGGGATGACATTAAAATTTTGTTGGGCGACTTTAACGCACAAATCGGTAAAGAATAAATCTATCAGAAAACCGTAGGCAAGTTCCCCGGTCACAAATTTACCAACAAGAACGGCACACACTCATCGAGCTATGTCAACAGAATAACCTAAAGATCATGTCAACATCCCTAAGAAAATCTTCATGAAAACAGAAGACATGGAAATCGCCTATACAACAGATTGGAGAATTCCAGATAGACTACGTTGCGATCTCATACCCATAACAAAGAGAGATTCAAGATGTCCAAGTCCGCATGGGCGCGAACATTGACTCAGACCACTACCTAACACAATTCGTCAATTCAAGTCAAGTTCACCCCAAAGAGAATTCATCAGAAGAAAGCACATCTACAGAAATTCGAGACGAAAAACATCAGGGAATCCAATATAACAGAGGAATGGGAAAAGGAACACGCAGATACATGGGAAAAATTCCACAAAAAATTACACAAAAAGCACAGGAACTGATCCCATTTAAAAAGAACACAAAACACCCTTGGTGGGAATCGGAATGCGAAAGTGCATTGCAGCGACGAGCATTTCAGGAGTACACCACTACAAAATCCCCAGAAAGTCAACAGTTCTTTGACGTGACTAGAAAACAGACCGCAAAGGTTATCAGGCAAACGAAGAGGAAGTATATGAAGGAACAACTAGACTCTATAGAGGAGAATTTCCGCAATTATAACACGAGATACTTTTATAGGACTTTTGCAAGAGAAATCCGTGGATACATACCACACAATCTTTGCTTCAGAAAGTGGAATGGGAGATTAGCGCTAACAAATTAGGAGAATTGTCAAGAGCTGGCGTACTATTTCTCTGATCTCCTCAATTGCGTCCAACGCGCCCCAAGATTCCCCAAAGAAAATTGTATCTATACCCACTCAGAATCACCACCACCAACACAGGAAGAAATCCACAGGCACATACGCAAACTAAAGAATAACAGGACATCCGGTGAATATGGTATCAAGCAAAATTATTGAAAAACCTCGGACCAAAAATTACCAGATGAATGGAAATGTGATCTTATCCACCCGCTGCACAAGAAGGAAGACAGAACAGATGTGAACAACTACAGAGGAATTCTTACTACAAGTCACTTACAAATCCTCTCAGCATGCCTTCTGAGATCACAAGAACAATTAGAACACAAAATGGGGAAGTACCAGGCAGGCTCTCGCCCTTGTCGCTCATGCACTGAATAAATATTTAACTTAAAAATAATACTGAAATACAAAGCTATCAGGAACGTCCCAATCATCTGCATGTTCGTGGACTTCAAGAAAGCATACGACTGCATTACCGAAAATCTCTGTTCAACATCCTAGGAGAAAAGGGGTCGACCCCAAAACACTACGATTGATCAAGCAGACGCTGACTGATACATATTTTTTTCCTTTATTTGGGGTTTTCGCCAATATCTAAAACTCAAAAAATATCAAAAATACCTGTTCTTATTTAAAGAAAGAATCACTGGGTAAAAACAAATAACTCAAATTTTTTGAGTTTTAGATAGTGGCGAAAAACCCAAATAAAGGAAAAAAATATATCAAAACGCCACAATCATTCAGACATTACTGACTGACACAACCTCCAAAATAAAATTTATGGGAGAAATTTCCGAACCCTTCCTGATAAAAACCGGAGTACGCCAAGGTATTGGGTTATCCCTACTTCTCTTCAACCTGGTCCTGGACAAAGTCATAAGGGAATGGGAAAAAGAACTGAAAAATCAAGAACAATGGGAACCAATTAGACTCGCACGACCCGAAAACAACAGAAATTTCATGCCTAACCTTCGTAAACGACCAGCCATATTCGCAGACAATGAAAAAAGGGCAACCAAACAAATAGAAGTCCTCAAGGAATGGGCAGAGAAAGTCGCCCTACAAATCTCCTTTCAAAAAACCGAATTCTTCTGCTCAAAATTAGATGTCCAAAATTTGAACACCAAATGCGGCAAGATAAATAGCGTCACTCACTTCAAATACCTGGGCGAGATCCTCGAACCCACAGGAGGAGGAGGACTCGATTACAGAAGATGAAGAGGGCATAAGGCAAGACACACAATATCTACAATAAGAAATGCATATCCACACACGCAAAAATAAGATACTACAACACAGTAATCAAACCAGAGGTACTATACGCAAGCGAGACACTTACACTCCACACAAAAAGCGGCATAGAAAACATACTAAAAGGAGAACGCAAAATTATGAGGAAAATTCTCGGCCCAAAACTGACAGAGGAAGGATACAGACTACATTCTAGAAAGACCACAGAGAGAATGTCCAACGTAGCTGCGGATATAAGAAAAAAAGGTTGAAATTCTATGGACATATCAATAGACTTTCACCGACAAGACTCACCAACAGAATTCTTACATACAAGGAGTCATGTCAACAGTACCATGGATCGTACCAAGTCAGAGCTGATCTGGGAAAGACACAAATGGACCCGACAGAGATTGAGGAATGAAGAACGTACAGAAACAAAATACGTATGTGAAACGTTGCATCAGAGAGCGAAGTTTAGAGGAGATCGGGGAAAAGGTGGACGGAGGCGAGAAAGATAATCCACGGAGAAAGGATGAGAGAGGTGTGGAGGATCAGAAAGAAAACTCGAAAATTAGTCAGAATACCTTGTGTGCTCCAACCGGGTTTATACGCACCTAATAATATATATATATATATATATATATATATATATATATATATATATATATATATATATATATATATATATATATATATATGAATTTTGATAATCTTATCACTTCAAACTATACTCACAATATCAAACCAACTGAAAAACCACTTTGGAGTTCCAAAGTCCTCCCATAATCGTTTTCAAAGTTTTCTTTAATGCCTAATTAAAACCCGTTAAAGTTTATTATTTCTGAGGGATTAGATTTTATCCTCATCGATTGGCCGTTAGATAACCGACACGGGCAGAGAAGAAAACGAAGTTTATTTTGGGTGGAATTACTCTGAAACATTTTCGGCTTAAAGTTAACAAACACGATTAGAATGCGGATAGATCTATGACACGTTGCCCCTTCACAAATTGAAACTGTAGGAACATCACATACTTGGAAGATAATTATTGTGTTAGGTTTGTTTTTGGAAACAAATAGTTTTAATTTAGTGACATCGTGAAACATAGATTGTGTGGATGTAAAGCTTGTAATATACAATAATTAACTGTATTATTAAATACAACTAGTACGACTATACGAACTATGACTCGTTTGATTAGGAGGAAAAATTCGCCCACATCTTAATTTTTTCCTTCTAGTAATTAGTAGGGTGTTGTCGGCTAAGTTGAGACATCGGGTAAGTTGAGACACCGCCATTTCTCGGCTTTTTGACAATGACATATCAAATGTCATTACTGACACCAATACTTCACTTTTCATAAAGATTCGAAGAGAGCGCACGCATTATCTGTACCTTTGCCAAACAACGTGTTGTGAAAATTAAAAAAGCTTTTTCGTGATTTTTTCAGTAATCTATAAAGCGATGAATTTTTAGCGATTTTTCAAGGTAAATACCATCAATGCGTTATAAATTACATGTATTTTTACGTGTAAAAAGATTGAATAACAAGAAAAATTCCTGATACGCATATTTTTTTGCGTGACAAAAAATTACATCATTCAGGTAGGTGGAGACACTGGTGTTTTTTCGGTTTTCGTATCCAAGCGTCATTTTTTGCTTATAAATCCGGCAGCGTTTGAAATTCGGCACCTTGTAGGCTTTGTTAAAGCCGCATTCGATTGATGTCCAAATATTAAAAACAATATTTACTGCACTCTCAGACACATTCACTTTCTCCGACAATATTCCATTAAAACTTCTATCCAACATTCGAATCGTTTCTTCTAGTGGCCTTTAGTTATAATTCCGACCCTGTGTTAGTCGTAAAACGTAAATTTTTATTGCTATTGGAAGAGAAAGCTTGGCACCAGAACTGATAAACGATTTATTTTAAATCCAGACATCCACTAAGAAACTGGTTTTTTATATGTATTTATCTTTTGGCGTCAAGGATTGGACATTGGATAATATATTGATTTCGTACCCAGAAAATTACCTTTATTTACAAAAAATAGATTGGATTGTCCGAAAAGGTAAAATATAAAAAAAGTTTAATCTGCAAAAGTTTGTTCATTATTTTCTATAGGGTGGTGGGAGACTATAATGAGAGAGAGAAATAATTAATTATTTGTTATACAAAGCAAGATGAAAGTTAAGATCTTAAACCATTCGGCAAGTAGTTATTTATGGCTGCCAGACGAAACTTCTTTACAAACGAAATACGACCAACACAAAGAAAACAGAAGAGATGCTTGCAGTATTTGAAAGAAAAGTACTAATAATTTTTGGTCCTGTGAATGATAATGAAAATTGCAGGATTAGATAAAACTTCAAACTCACCAAGGAGAATCATGAAGAGACGAATATGGGATAACAGAAAGAAAGAAAAACCAAAGACATAGTATTAGGACTGCGTAAGAAGGGATGTTGAAGAACTTCTGAGCAGTCAAAAACTGGCATAGGGTTGCTGGAGATTGATCCAGATGGAGGCGAAGGTTGGAAGGAGGCTTACTGTAGCACCTCAGATATAATAAAGAGAAGGGTAATAGTAAAGCATCTTCTAATCACTTCATTAGTTCAAATAATAAATAAAAAATAATAATTGAGACACTCTCTAACTTTCTCTTTTATCTTTTACACACACATACTTTTTCACATGATATTCCAGTATATTTTATAAATCGACTAACCGTAGTGTTTTTTTTTTCGTTTTCTGTTTGAACTATACCTTCTTGAGATGATATACCTCAATTTCGACCTATTATGTGATATGCAAAATGTAAAAGTTTATCGTTAGTTGAATAGAAAGCCCAATAGCAAATCCGCAAAGCATCAAGAAGCAATTTATCTTTTGGCGCCAAATATTAGATGTTGAATAGTATATCAATTTTGCAATGTTAATATTACATTTTAGATGTGCAGCAATAACTGCCAGTGCTGTGTCCTTGTTATTTGAGGTGTATATAGTAGTATCAAAGTTTTATACGTTTCTTAGGGCCGGTTCTACAAATCTTATTTCAAGTTATTCAAGTTATTTATTCTCTATATTATATTATTACATTGTAGAACCGGTCCTTAAAGTCCATTATAGTATTTGTGATTTAGGGCCGGTTCTGCAATGTAAGAATATAACAGATATAAGCTATACTTGGAATAAAATTTGAAACTATTGCTACTTCTACAGAACGGGCGTTTCCAAGCGTATTCGAAATATAGCTTATACCTGGTATATTCTTGCATTGTGGAACCGGCCCTTAACGAGATCGATATTCGATGTTAACAGAGTGCAGTGTTAAAATAATATAACGTAAATTTATACGGGAGTTGTTCCAAAAGCTCTCGGCTTAACATAGAGATGGTGTAAATATAACCAAATAATTGTCAAGTGTGATTCGTTAGATGACGTGTTGCAAAGTTTCACACGCGTGTATGTAGTTGTTTGTTTGTGGCGAGCGAGTAGAGCCCGCAAGTTTTGACACTTTCGAAAAAATTGAAGTTCGAACTGTTATAAAGTGGTCTGTTTTAAAGGGTTTAACTTTGACGGCCAGACCGAAAGAGTTTGATTCCACTTTAAAGGATTTTCCTTTTTATTTTCGATGGTAAAAAGTGGATAGCTGAATTTGAATGCGATCGAACATCCATTGACGACATGATATTGACTATTTCCTCGGGATGCTCAAAAACCACTGCGATTTTCAAAATTATCACAAAAATCCACAATGTATTAACTGATCGCCGATACGTTTGCTTGTTGACATTAAAAACATATATATCTCGATAAATCATGTTCACTACATTTTACACGATGTTTTGGGTATGGAAAATTGATACTACGTTTGTTAACAATCGCCCAAAAATCCATTTGAAGGCACACTTCCCAGGAATCAATTCTTCTACTGGAACTTTCGGTGTGAAAAACTAAACTCGAAGAGATTTTTCACTAAACATCAAATCATTTTTTAAAACTTTTTGACGCGCGTTTTGCTAACCATGTTAGCATCGTCAGGAGACGATTCAATTTGAGATTGAATAGCGAGGGAATAAAACATTTGGAACGTCGATGGTTTAAATATATTGAATTACAAGTTAACGGTGAAAATTTTTATAAAATCTCAAAAATCGTGTGTTGTCGAACGGCCCCTGTATGTTCCAACAGAACTGCATTCGCATATTTGTAAATTGATAAATATGTTATTCACAAAACGCCAAAAACGAAACATGAATACTCATAAAAGAGATAACAGGCAACATTATTTTCCAACTGATATCCGACAAAACATTCCTTGCATTGTTGACAGACAAAGTTACAGACACGGTATCTCAAAAATGTAACGACAACATTGAATCACTTTTAAACAAATATCACCATGCAATTGGAACATCTTCAAAAAAAGAATAATTCGCCAAACAAAATATACTGACTGATATAGAAATGGGAATAATAATAATAATAATAATAATAATTGGAATTTAATATAATAATAATAATAATAATAATAATTGGAATAATAATAATAATAATAATGGAAACTCCAGAAAGTGGAGGTGTTACCTTTTGTTATATCCGCCGAAGGCCTAGTAACCAAAACCTTTGCCAAAAATCTGGAAATTCTTGGTGTTTCAAAATCGATTACCACAGTAGGACAACGAACAGTTCTCTTACAAACTTGCCACATTGTTCGTAAGGTACTAAGCTGAATGGGAGGAGCTGAACTGCTTTCTCATTCCGGCATTGTAAACCCGACCAGCCTAGGCTGAGATGATCGATGAATCATGTTTATAATAATAATAATATTGTTCTAATTAACAAAAAGCAGAGAGCTTTCATAATTGACATTGCGATACCACTCTCTCATAACATCAGAAAAACTGAAATGGAAAAGGTCACGAAGTACGAAAATCTTGCAATTGATCTGAAAAATCAATGGAAACCCCAGAAAGTGGAGGTGTTACCTTTTGTTATATCCGCCGAAGGCTTAGTAAGCAAAACCTTTTCCAAAAATCTGGAAATTCTTGGTGTTTCAAAATCGATTACCACAGAAGGACAACGAGCAGTTCTCTTACAAACTTGCCACATTGTTCGTAAGGTACTAAGCTGAATGGGAGGAGCTGAACTGCTTTCTCATTCTGGCATTGTAAACCCGACCAGCCTAGGCTGAGATGATCGATGAATCATGTTTGTGATAATAATAAATTAAACTCATTGATAAAAACGGTTGAAACATTCAGTAGGGATATCAGAATGTCATTCGGACTGGACAAATGCTTTACCATTAGTATACAGAAGGGAAAGGTTCAGAGTCAACATTCAACACTTTGTAACATACAACAACTAGCACCAGAAGAATCCTACAAATATTTAGGAATACCCCAATAGCATAAACTTGATCATAACCAGTTAAAGAAGGACTTTTCCACTCTATACCAAAAGAGACTTACAAAACTTTTAAACACCAAACTGAACGGAGGAAACCTCATTAGAGCGATCAACGGTTGGGCGGTGCGAGCTCTGATATATTCTTTTGGCATAGTTAAATGGTCAGAAACTGACCTTGATGAACTTGATAGGTTGACGCGCCGAACATTGACAAAATTCCGAAGCCTGCATCCACACTCATCTACGAAAAGACTATACATCCCAAGAAAGTTGGGGGGTAGAGGCCTTGTAAATGTCTCAATCAAGAAAATAGAATGAACTTCATTGACTCAAACAGTACGTTAATGAAATTGGTTGCAAATGAGGATCGGGGTTTCACCCCACTGAACCTAAATAAACAAAATCGTATTGATAGCAGAACAACACTCACGGACTGCGTTCGAGAATGGAAAGGACAAACATTGCACGGAAGGTTTCCTAAGTCACTCGAAGATGACACCATTGACGAACAATTGTCTCTGAAGTGGCTGACCGATGGACTCTTGTACCCAGAAACAGAAGGTTTCGCGATATCTATTCAAGATAGGGTAACAAGAACAAAAAACTATGAAAAGCACATACTGCATTTGGACGTAGTCGATAAGTGCAGGAAATGCGGTACTTTGGGGGAAACAATTGAGCACCTTATTGGCGGTTGCCCGGCCCTTGCTTCTAATGCTTATTTAGGACGGCATAATCAGCTGGCAAAAGTTATACATCAACAAATTGCAAAAAAATACTCGCTGTTAGAAAGCGCACCTCCTCCATATTATAAGTACTCGCCTTCTCCTGTACTTGAATCGTCCGATACCATTCTTTACTGGGACAGACCAATCACTACTGATCGAACGGTTGATTATAACAGGCCGGATATTGTTCTAATCAACAAAAAGGACAAGAGGGCTTTTATAATTGACATCGCAGTGCCACTATCTCACAACATTAGAAAAACTGAGATAGAAAAATCCACAAAGTATGAAAATCTGGCATACGACTTGAAGAATCAGTGGAAACTGAGTAAGGTAGATGTAGTGCCCTTCGTTATATCCGCCGAAGGCCTGATAAGTAAGAGATTTTCAAAGAACCTCGAGAGCCTCGGGATCTCGAGATCGATTGCCATAGTGGGACAGCGTGCCGTGCTCTTGCAGACGTGTCACATTGTTCGTAAGATATTATGCTAGGGTGAGAGGAGCTGAATTGCTTTTTCATCTTGGCATTGGAATACCGGCCAGCATGAGCTGAGATTCTACAGTAAGGATGAGCAGAATAATAATAAGTTTATTTGCTGTATCAGTGATTAAAATACAATAACTAAAAAATATACAATAATAATAATTATAATAAAATATATATCCATTATTATACACCAACATCTGCAAAATGGAACTGAAAGCAATTAAAAAAGATCTAGTTTAGTTCCAGTTTTTTTTTATTTCAAATATATTAAAAATAACCGAGTATATACAATTTGTCTATAGTTTTTACAATTTATTGATCAATATAGTACGAATAAATGAGTAAACAATAACAGTAATAGAGACAAAAAATAATTAAAAAAAACACTATCTGCTCACAAACAGAAAAAATAAACCAAACAATCCATTTCTCCATTTCTGGCCCTTTATAGTGATATTTAAACGAGTCTGGTGATATTTTCTTTAGTTTGCGCGAAACATTGTTATAAAGTTTATAAGTATTATACGTAAACGATCTCTTAAAAATTTGTAATCGATGTGAAGGAGGCGATATGGGGCCTCCAAACCTAAGACTCAAACTATGGATATCGGTTCGGTACGTTAGTCGGTAAATGAGATATGGGGGGGAATTGTTACAAATTGTTTTATGAAATAGAACGACCGTGTGCACTCTTCGTCTTTTTGCTATAGATATCCAGTTAGCTTCTTTTAATTTGTGCGTTATCAGAGAGAACTTTTTGATGCCATATATATACCTAAGACAAGAATTCTGCACTCTCTGTATACGAGCAATATTTCCTTGATCCAGACGTGGATCATACACTGCATCAGCGTAGTTAAAACATGAAAGGACCAGTGAGTCCGTCAACTTGATTTTTAATGCAGTAGACAAAAAGTGTCTTTGTGGATCTAGCTTTTTTAAATTAGTATAGGTTTGCTTAATACACTTAATGATTTCTGGCCGAAACCTCAAATCTTTGTAAAAAATTAAGCCCACATTTTTAGCTGTCAACTCTTTTTAGTATATTATTATCTATCGATAATACAACATTCTGGAAAAAAGTATATAACAGGACTTGGCTATGTTAATTTCAAGTTGGCGTTTATGTGAAAGTTCACAGTCTTTTCAAATCATCATTAACAGACTTCATAGCCTTATCAATATCACTGGGTTAAAAAGAGTACAAAAGTTGGGTAGGATCAGTTGTATAGAACAGTTATTGACCCAATCAGATATCTTGCAGGTGTAGATACTAAATAGAAGCGGCCCCAGTACAGATCCTTGTGGTATACCGTTAATAATCTCTTTGCTACGTGATTTTCCTTTATCAGTAGCAACTTATTGCTTTCGATTCTTTAAGTAACTATGTAATAATTTAATTGATATGTCAGAAAAACCCAGATGATGAAGGATAGAAATCAAAATATCATGATTTATTCTATCGAAAGCTTTTGTATAATCCAATACTATCATAACTGAAATTTTACCTACATCAAGTGCCCTAAAAATGTCGTCTGTTATATTTAATAATGAAATTGTACAACTAAATCCTTTGCGCAATCCGGATTGATTATTTGGTAGTAAGTTGTATTGGTCTCCTTAATTTAAAAATTCGTTATCTTTTCCAAGACCTTAGAAAGTACAGGAAGTATACTTATAGGTCTAATATCATTAAATGATTTAGGACTTGATTGTCTAGGCAACGGCAATATTTTAGCAATTTTCCATTTTTCAGGAAACTCAGAATCTAATAAGCAGGAATTTATTATATTTGAAATGAAAGGAAGTATTCCATTCATACACAATAACACCATGTCCCAACCAATCCCATCTGTCCCAATTGCATTAGATTTAACTTCAAAAATATAATTCTTTACAATATCCTCTGTTACTGAATGAAAATCAAACACCTCATCATCCAAAAATCAAACATCCGAATGCCAGTTTTGCCTATAGTAAGTTAAAATGTCAGTGTCAACTCCAGACTCATTTCTTGAATGCTCCAGTAAGTTGCTGTTAGTTTTTTTTGGTTCATTCAGTTTTTCTAGAATAGTCCAATTAAATGCTTTATTATAAATATAAGCTTTCTTAAGCCACTCCACAATATTCTAGAATTATTACCATTTTAGCCAATCAAAGTTTCTAAATATATTTTTTTCTCATTACGCATAGCGATATTGGCTTGATTCCTTAATTGATAATAATAATCCCAATGTGCCCTACTTCGAGTTTCCGCGAATTTTTTATATGCTTTATCTTTTGCATTCTAAAAATTTCTTTATCCATGCATTCCAGCAGACCAAACAGATGGAGAGATTTGAACGACATTATTTTCAGAACGTAATGCCATTATTTGTTCTAGAGAAAATATAAATTACCGGATATCACATGTAAGAATCATTGTACCTCATTTGAAAGTTCTGATACTCTTATTGGACAAGCATAGAAAGAGGGGGACCAGGATGGCCAAAGTAATCGGCAAAGTCTAAAAACCTTTGAGAAATTTAACATTTTCTTTGCTATAAGAGGTGTGTAAATAACGTAATAAGACTGATTATTTATAATTTTTTATTCAATTAAATCATAAAGGGTAATACAACAGCAATGCGTTTCGAGCTGGAAATGAAAAGGAAATTAGGAAAGAAACCCAATAAAGAACTGTTAGAGGAAGAATGGGCACATATTGGGATAATTATAAAGGAGGTAGCAGACAAAATACTGGGAGAATCCAAAAAAAAATCAATCAAACAAATATGTGGTTTGACGAAGCATGTGTACAAATATTGAAGTAAAGAAACAGAGCACGTCTGAGATTATTGGAAGAAAGGAGTGAAAAGAACAAAGAAGTATGATCGCATACGAAGGGAAGCCAAGACCGTATGTAGCAGGAAAAAGAAAGAACTTTTCGAAAGTGATTTAAAAGGTGATTCATATGCTAACAAGGAGATAAGAAACTTCTATCAGGAAGTTAAAAAAAGTAAAGGCGGTAGCGCCAGGAGACTCCATTATTTGAAAACTCAAGAAGGACCCCTGGTAGGAGATGCAGAAGGAAAACTAAAAATATTTGCTCAATATTTCTCAGAGACACTAAATGAGACTGGGGAGGAAGGGAACTGGGGAGAACATGAAACGGAGGAAGATGAAATTGAGGATAATAACGAAATTATAAATGCACCTTCAAAAGAAGTAGAACTTTGTATAAAGAAGTTAAAAAATAACAGGAGTGATGTAGAAAACAGTATAACAGCAGAAATATTTAAACATAGTGGTGTAACATTGGTGGCAAGAACATGGGAGATAATTTGGGAAGAAGAAAATATACCAGAAAAATGGAATAAAGCGCTGATAATAAATATCCTTTCACAAAAAAGGAGCTATAGAGTAAGTCACTGCAAGTCGGGACTAGGGAATTACCATAACGAATTAGTAGGGAATACAAAGGAGGGTTCAGGGCAGGAAGGTCAATAATCGATCAAATATTCATCATGAAACAGAATCAACAGAATGCTTATGAATAAAATTTGAGATTACATTTGCTGTTCATAGATTATCGAAGCATATGACTCCATTAGCAGGGAACAGGTGTTTCAAGCAATGAGACAGTTGGGAGTCCCAGAAAAATTGAAGTTATAGAAAATGAAGTTATAGTTGATGGACCAATGTCTGAGGAGTTAATTCTAAAGGACTGAGATAAGGCAATCCATTGTCCACAGTTCTGTTGAATGTAGTACAGGAAGTGATTCTGGGGGAGATCGGCATCAAGGCCAAGGGGTTAATATATGGTACCAGACACCAATGCTTAACCTATGCCGATGACATTGTATTGATGGCGAGATCCAAGGAAGAAGTTGTAATGGTATTCAAGATGTTGGAAACAAAGGCAAGATAATATGCCCATAATTAACGAGAACAAGACTAAATATATAGTAATGAAAGATAGTATCAGAAGACTGTTTTCTAATTTAGTCATTGATTGTGCAGAAAATAAGAAATATACGATTGAGAAAGTTGATCAAACTGAATATCTAGGAGTAACACTAACATGCAAAGGGGATGAATAAAATAAATAAATGACTAGCGAAAGGAAGCAAAGCCGCAGGAATGTTTTCAAATATTTTAAGGGCAAAAAATATAAATAACAAGAGCAGTAAAAATAAGATTGTACCAAACAAAACTAAGGCCCACGGTTACATATGTGCGCGAGACATGGACAATGACGAGGAAGGAAGAAAGTAAGCTGGAAGTCTGAGAACGTAAAATATTAAGGAGGATTTTTGGATAAGCTAAACTTCAGAACAAATTTACAAGAAGATCAAATAGAGAAATAGAAGCACTGTAGCGCAGGAAGCTAAATGGCTGGGGTACATAGCGAGGATGCCCGGAGAGGGATGGGTTAAAGGAATACGGATGAGAGGTGAAGCGGGAAAAAGAAGAAGACGCGACCGAGGAAGAAATAGCTGGGAATAGGAGGAAATAGCTGGAAAGTAGAAGTCAGGTATTGGAAGAATGATGCTTTGAACCGAAAAAGATGGAAAAGAAGAGTGAAAGAACTCGAAGCCAAGGGCCACTAGGCCTGTAGAGCTGATCATTATTATTCAATTCAAATTTCAATTCTACACTGTCTCCCTCAAAGTTGCCTTAGGAAGCCATACAGTGCTGCAGACGGTTTGTCCACTCCTCCTGTGTCGTTTTGAACTTGCGAAATGTTTTTCAGAACTATTGGGAGGGTGGTTTCATTCTTCTCTACATGTCTAAATTAATACTTAACCATTTAATTAACATATTTTCGGGTTCGTTTGAACCTTTTTCCAATATTTGTATTGCTTGTTTAAGAAGTAACATTCGCAAATCGAGTTTTTTTCGAAATTTAATTTAATTTCTGTTTGTAGATGTTTAATTTATCAAAATATCCGTTGTAAACTATAAGAGTTGTAGGTTAAAGGATTTATTTTATTATATCCTTTTCTGAATAACAGTATACAAAAAGGCAAACAACAATAAACCATTTTCTTCTACTGTCTTTACTGGCTCTTCACGTCAGATCAGTCTAAGTAATAAAAATAATATTTGCGGCACTCTCACACACATATACTTTCTCGCACAGTAATCCAGCAGAGCTTAGAAAAACAACAGAAATCGATTTTCGTTTTATTTTTTTTGTTTTAGCTCTTAGAATCGTTTCTTCTCGAGACCACTACACCAATTCCGATCCTGGATACGTCGTAAAACGTCAAATTTTATTGTTAATCGACGAGAAAGCTCAGCGTCAAAACAGGCAAACGATATATTTTAAATCCATATAACTACCAAGATTGGTTTTCTGAACATATATTTATCTTTTGGCTTTGAGGATTGGACATAGGATGGTGTATCGATTTGGAAATATATATGGAAAATTTTTAAATTATCCTTTATTTAGATAAAACAAATTAGATTGTCTGCTAAGTTTTTAGTGTTTTCAGGGCAACAAAAACAAGTCATGCGAAAAAAGTTTTATCTGCAAAATCTTGCCTATAAATATCGATAGGATGATTAGTTTTGAAGATGTTTTGCCAGTGTTAAAGTATCAGTATCACAGAATTTTTACTACGGTTCTAAAGATACCGACACAAGAAGATTAAAAAAGTGATTTGGAGTTTAGTGGTAAATCTCTTCGAATTTAGTATTTGTAGAAGAATTGATGCGTTAAGTAGTTGTTTCAGCGCCTTAGCTGCTTTATAAAATTTAGTTTTGTCTTGAGGTGATCTTGTGTAGCAGTTAGATGGCGGCAATGTGAGGGGATGTTTAGGGTTTAGAAAGAGATGAAAGTTTAAGTCAAATTGTGACCTATTATTTTCTCTTTTGAAACAAAATAAAAAATATATAGATCACAGCGACGACAGATGTTTGCCGGGAGCCCCGGGAAGAAGGTCCAGGACAGAATGAAGCCACTACACAAGTTGAGCGCCACCCGGTTACTTCATATATCAGAAAAGACCCTGGAACCGGGAAGGGGTCTATCTTAAAACGGTTTACTAGAATTTTATACATATATATTATAAAAGCACACTCAAAAAAGAACGACACAAAGCACAAAAAAAAAGGAATAACTAAAACTATCAAACAAAAGGCACGGGAAGGTTTAGGGAAGGTGGTTCTCCAAACCTTACCGTGAAAGAAATCAAAAAATCAAATGAATAGCTCTGAATTACACCAGCTGGTCTCTATGTCCCTATACTTACAAATTAAAGGATATTTCCTCTATTCTGACAATAGTAAAAAGATAAATATATAACGCTAGGGTAACCAAGAATGGTCAGACGGCAAATAGATACAAAATATAAGATGATAACGTGACCATTATCAGTATAAGAAATTATGGTAATAATGTATTTGTGAAAAATAACGGTAATTGCAATCCTTAACGGTACTTGAAAATATAATAAAACAAGTGTTTATCTGGCCTTATTTCCTGATGTTGTCCATCCTTGCCTATCAAGGTACTGGGTGTCCAAAAACACTGAGTACGACTATGCGGAGGGTCCTGAAATAATCTCGATCTGACCAACGGGTTACTCTGCCACGTGGCCCCAAAAAGGTGTAAGGTTTCCACGATGGTCGGGCTCTGTAATAGGTGGTCGTTCAATGGCCTGATGTCTGTTGATCGGATTCTCTGCTGCCGGGTCGTAAAACCCTCTATCAGAATATCAGAAAAATCAACCCAAGCGTGACTTGGCCAGCAAACCTACGTACCTCGGTCGGAAGGGTAAGGCGCGAAAACGTCCGCTCACCTGGAGATTTGGAGTTAGACTGTCTTGCGTTGTCCAAAACGATACCGGAGCTCTTTCAGTTAAGAATATGTCCGAAACAAACCTACCAGTGGTGATCAACAATTTACGAATGCTACCTGTAGCGATCAAGAATTTGTGAACGCTACAAAATCTTACAAATACGATCGATGGAAAGCGTTTCGTTTGGTGGATGATTCTTAATATATTTTTCTTAGATTGTTTATATATTTTTATATTGCTAGAACATTCATTGTGAATCGTAATAGTGGTACTTTAATGGAATTATGTTTATTTTATTGTCGTATAATAATAAACCATTTCTTAGCCACTTTTATAGGTCATTCCGCTCTTTTACTACCTTTTCGCTCCCCATTAAATCCTAAGTGATAAAAATAATATTTCCGACACTCTCACATACAAACGCTTTCTCGCACAATGTTCCTCGCGATTCTATAATTTGAACTACTATCGATTATCGTTCTGTTTTTATTAAGCCCTTCTAATTATTTCTTTTCGAGATGTTCTATCCTAATTCCGACCCTGGATAAGCTGTAAACCGTCAATTTTTACTGTTAATGGAAGATAAAGTTCAGTGCCAAAACCGGCAAACGATATATTTTAAATCCGGACAGCCACTAAGGTTGGTTTTTCAGACAAGTATTTATCTTGTGGCGTCGAGGTTTGACCATAAGATAATGTATCGATTTCCCGACATACGTTGATACAAAATCTTTAAGTTGCTTTTATTCAGATGGGATAACATATACGGATTGAAATGATGGGATAGCGGAGATTCAATATCCGAAATAAAATCAAAATTTAAAATATTGTCCATTATTTGCGAACACATTTCTTCTATAATTTAGATAAAATTGTATAAACTTTTTTTTAAATCAAAATTTTGATATGTATAATCGTAAGTTTTGTTCACAATGGATTAGGTGTTTCGGTTAATAATGTCGATTTTGCTAAGAGATGGCATTACTAATACATTGGTATAGACTAATTACGTCTAAGGCATTTTGGAGGATACGCATACGCTATCAAAAGCCAGTTAGTTAGTTATTAATTGTCATTGTGCAAAAAACATATTTTTTTTATTGCTTCGAACATGTCTAATTATGTTCCAGAAAAAAAACGTTTTGCAGGGAAGTTTAATAACCTTCTTTCATTTAAAAAGAATTTCTGCTGAAAGTTAGATTTTTGGTTGAAGTTTATGGTGAAAATAGTCTAACCCAAAAAACTTGTGAACGCTTTAAAAATGGTTATTTTGATATAAAGGAGAAGGAGCGTCCAGGGCAGCCGACAAAGTTTGAAGATGAAGATTTGCAAGCATTATTGGATGAAGACTCAACTCATACGTTGAAATAATTGGCAGAAGAATTGAATCAACCACTCTACATGCATTGGGAAAGATCCGGAAGCAAGGAAAATAGGTTCAATATGAGTTGAAGGAGAGTGACATTGAAAGGTGAAAAACTGCTTGTGAAATTTTGCTTGCCAGGTAGAAAAAAAAAGTTTTTTTACATAGAGTTGTGACAGGTGATGAAAAGTGGATCTATTTTGACAACCTAAAGTGCAAAAAATCATGGGTAGACCCGGGTCAGCGTTCAACATCACAACCAGTGCGTAAAATACATGGAAAAAGGCTTTGCTGTGTATTTGGTAGGATATTAGTGGAGATGTGTATTACGAAGTGCTGAAACCTGGTTAAATAATTACTAGCGATCGATACCGACAATAATTGATTAAATTAAACCGAGTATTGAAGAAAAAACGATCAGAATACGACCAAAGACACGATAGAGTAATGACAGTGCTCGGCCTCATGTTGTAAAAAGTGTAAAAAACTATTCGTAAAACGCTAAATGGGACGTCCTGCCACATCCGCCGTATTTACCGGACTTAGCCCCTTCGGACTACCACTTATTTCGATCGAAGCAGCACGGAATTTCAGAACAACACTTACATTCTTATGAAGTGAAAATTTGGCGGAATTAATGATTGGCTTAAAAAAAGTTCTTTTGACGCGGAATTCATTCTTTGACAGAAAAATAGGAAAAAGTAATAGCTAACGATGGCCAATATTTGATTATAAGGGTAATTCTATTTTGGCTCAAATTTTGCGAAAAAAATGGACATTATTAAACGAAACACTTATTAACGAAATAATAAAAGTACACTTATTTTGTCGAAGAAGTTGTACGAGGGATGTTCGAAAATTTCGCAAAATTTTGCAAATAACCTTATTTTTAAAAGATTGTTTTTAAGTGGTTTATAAATTTCATTGCTTGTGTAAAAATTGTTTTGATACAAGATCTGCTCTGTTAAGTATGCAATGCGACCAAATAACTTCGGATGCCTTAAATGCTTTAAAAAATTAGTTATAAAATATAATTTTATTATTTATATACATGGTTTGACTAATAAGAATCATTATTGAGGGCATAAAAAACATTTATTTAGAAAAAATGTAAAGTGGCCTAATAATTTTCAAAACATGATCGTCCCGCATCAATACACCGCTGCCAGCTGTTTTGCCAGCCTTCATACGCCCCCTGGAAGTCCGCAACTGCAAAGTGGAAGTCATTTGGACTGTCCCAATCGCCCCGAAACTATGCCATTTCGGGCTCCTCTTGATCCGAGGAAACATTTGGATCGGTGTCCAAACGTTCCAACAGTTCACCCCAAATCGTCACACAGTGTCCCTTCTGTTCATCTGGCAAAACCTTCGGCACCAACTTCGCGCACACCTTTCGCATTTGCAAATCATTTGTTACAATTGAATGCATAGTTGATTTGTGTACAGTCAACTCGTGTGCCATCAAACGAACACTTAACCGACGATCAGAGTTCAGATATTCTCTCACTGGTCACATTTTCGGATCGGCCATTTAGGACGTCCAGCGCGTTATTCATCTTCATCATTTTCCCGGCCTTCTTTGAATCTTTTATGCCACTCAAAAACCGTGTTCTGGACATGGCTTCGATGTTGTAAGCTTCACTGATCATGTGAAAAGTCTCTGTAGCGGGTTTATTCAATTTTACGCAAAATTTGATGGCAGATCGCTTCTCGATCTTTTCTTTCATCTGGACTCTCGACGCGAACTTAAAACACACCTTCACTCCTTGAATGATTAGAATCAGAACGTTACTTAACATCAGCTACCTCCGATATCACTTCTAAAACCACCGTTCACCCCTACCCTTTGGCAGGAATAAATCAGACCCGATATTTATTGGGCTAATCCTGTATGTCATGTTATGGTATGAAAATTTTATTCCACACCTTCCCACGGAGGCGTGCCTTCCAGTTTGGAAATTGCTGGGTTAGGTCATAGTCTAGGAAAATCGATTAACATCCTTGTTCATTCAGTCCTGCTATGGAATCAAACTGGAAAAAGAACACGAGTGTAGACCCCGTACTTCCTGGAAGAGAACAATCGCAGAACAAACCGGAAAATCCATCCTAGAACTAAGGAATAATCCATAGGGCGGTGAAGAATGGAAAAAAAAATATAGAGATTTTTTAAACCGAAGATGTATATATGAGTTTTAATAATAATAATCAGACATTCAGTTTACTTCTAGTGAACTATTATTAAAATATTAACGTCCGCTCAAACAAGATTTTTAAAACATTATGACAGTATTTTATTGAATTCAATCGTTTATTTATTCAGCTTCGTCGATAAATATTTTAACGAATTAACTTCTTTTCGACTGAAGAAAAAAGTCCCTGACGTCTTTAAAGTCATTTTTACAAGTAATGAAAAGAAAATATTTTGACCCGATATTTGAAAGCAAAAAAAGAAATATTTCAAAAGGTATCGAACGGGGCACGAAGCTTTTTTCATTTATGTTTCTCTGATATTTTTCATCTGTAAATGTTTACCATTTCGAATGTGGGCGCCTTAAATAAGTTCATATTCCATCTAACGAAAATTTGAGATATAATAACATTGAGGAGAATCAGTGGTAATTAAGCGTTAAAAATATGTTTCTGAGTGGAATGGAGTAACACAATTACAACAAAGGAAATATCATTATATATACTTTATTACACAGCAAAATAGCCGATGGTTGGAAAAGGCGTACAAAAAGAATTACATGAATTGCATAATTGCATAATAAATTACATACATATTGGAAATAGTGCAATCTAAAAAATTAAAGTAGTTGAGTTATCTGGGGCATATGGAAAATGTTAAAACACTCAAGAGAATTGTTTGTTTACGACCCTAGAGGGCCATAGGTTGAAACGGTTAAACCATAATCAATTTGCGAGGGTTGTTCAAAAAGTTCTCGGCCTGACAAAGAAAAGACTAGATTTTTGGGGGTGTTTAAATTATTTTTCAACGCCAGCAACGTTGCAACTCAGTGCATTTAAACCAATGACGTCCCAACTTTTTAATCCCCACTATAATGTCGAACTCTGCTAATTTAACGGTTGTTTCAACTGTGATCCCATCACTTGAAATTAATCTTTGATTATCCTAGGCTATGGTGTTTTGTCCAATAGTACAAGATGATTGTGCAGGCACATTATCTGAAGGCGCATATGAAAGAGAGTGTTAGCAAAACGGGTCAAATAGTAATAATAAAGTGGAAATCTAGACAACAGTCTTTCATTAAACGTTTGTAAGGAATTAATTTAAATGAAAAATAAATTTAATAAAAAATGATTTAATTATTTTTATATGAAATTAATTTCCATTAAGTAGAAGCTCACACAATCCAAAAATATTTTCTTTTTGATTAGATATGGACTTTTAGCCTGAATAGACCTCTTCATTCTTCAATTGGTCCAGTAGTGAAGCGTTATACTCTCACGTATATAGGAACCCTAGACCTTCGTTAACAACCATAGAATATTAAATAAATAAATACACACTTTAACATATTAGCATATGCAGCTAATAGTAACAAAACAAAGGTAATATACAAAGAACAATAAAAGTAAGATTAACAACAAAAGTAATTCTAAGTAATCATGACAAAATAAAATACAATGAAAAGCCAATAATTAACTCTGTTCAAATGATAAAACGCCCTATTGCTTCAAATAATAATTTAACGGTTGATTAGACACATGCATATTAGGATCGCTTCTTATGTGGACGGGCAAAACATTGAAGAGGCAAACATCTTCCCAAAACAATGTCTTCTGGAGACCAGTAGTTCTCACAACTGGTACATCATAATTGTTCTTAGATAAAAATCTTAAGAATGCATGTTTGCTTTTTGCACCAAAAAGTATTCAAATAATGTGGCTATAATGTGGTTATAAATTGTCCATTTCTGCTCATTCTTTGTGAAAGAGAACTTTCTATATGCTTTGTCTCAGTGTTGGGGCAAATCTTAAGTATGCATGTTTGCTTTTTGCACCAAAAAGTATTCAAATAATGTGGCTCTAATGTGGTTATAAATTGTCCAATTCTGCTCATTCTTTGTGAAAGACAACTTTCTATATGCTTTGTCTCAGTGTTGGGGCAGTTGAGTTCAAACGGCCGTACAAACATTTTTTATGAAGATCGCCCAGGTTGTCCAAATAAGGCTACCACTTCAGAAATGATTGAGAAAATCTACATCGTGATAAACGATCGGAGAGTGAAAGTGCGTGAAATTGCTGAGACTGCGGACATCTCAATTGAACGGGTGCAGAATATTTTAACAATTCATTTGGATGTGAAAAAGTTTTCTGCATAATGGGTGCCGCGATTGCTCACAATTAATAATAAACAGACACGTGTGTCAATTTCAAAAGAATTTTTGGCGATGATAAAATGTAATCGAAATGATTCTTGGTGTCGGTTCATGACTGTTGACGAAACATGGATTCTTCCCAGCACACCAGAGTCGAAAGAACAGTAACGAACAGTCAACGAACACTTATTTTGAAAGGTTGGAGCAATCCTATTTTTTAGAAGGGATACAACCGATAGAAAAAGGTTGGACTAAGTGTATCGAACTGAAAGGTGATTATTTTGAAAAATAAAATAAATTTTACACAAAATATTTTTTCTTGTCAATGCTTGGTACTTATCACGCAACCCTCGTATGAAAAATGTAGTGGAGACGGTCTATCAAGCTGTTTACAATGTCAATAAGCTAAGATGACCAGCAAAATATAAAACTAGCATCTAATAATAAATAATAAATAATAAATAAATCAAACAAGTTTTTCATAAGCTTTGTTCATTAATTTTTCCATATCGTCAAACGTGTGAAACAAAATATTATACGTAAAAATATTCAAATGCTGCTGTTCAAACTTATTAAACAATCTTTTATTCATTAATGTTTTTTTTTAGATTGTCAGTCTCACGAGACAGCTTTTTATTTCATTCATTACACCGAATTATGTTAAAACTAAAAATAAAATTCGAGGCCAAATTTTAAAATATTTATTTCATTATTTTCATAATTAATGTAAGCTCTAGCTACAAAAATTGAACTAATAGAAATATAGTAACATTTTTTCTCTTTTTAAGTTCTACTAATAGATTTACTGGGTGTCCGGATATAACGTCGAAATATTTTGGCAGGTGACTATAGGGATTAAAACATAAAAAAAAAGTTCCTATAAACTTACCCCAAAAATTGCTTCTTAAAGGGGCTAGAGCCCCTTAAAGGAGGAACTCTGAAGATGGCTTTTTCGCAGTATTTTCGAAACGGTTTATGCTAAAGTCGTGAAACTCGGTATACTTCAATAAGTTGGAATGGAAAAACGTTTTTTGTGTTAATAATTGAATATTTTACTCAGGGCGTCACATACAGGGGCGCCTCCTTGATAAATGCTACCATAACTTTTTTGTTTGTAATATTTTTTTATTTTTTAAATTAAATTATCGAGTCACAAAGATTTTTAGGTAAAAAAGGTATTTTTATTTCATCTCGTTAGAATAGATTGTTTTCCAGAAAACTGACTTTTTCTAAATCGATGCACGATTACATGGATGTTGAAATACATCTTATTAATTAAGTAGGCGGCTGTCACTGTTGATTTTTGTATTTGATGTTTCGTAAAGCTGGACCATTTACGCAAGAAAGTTTAGATTTTTAATTGTTAAACTACAAAAAGTTCCCCCTTTAATTGGCTCTAGCCCCTTTAAGAAGCAATTTTTGGGATATTTTTATAGGAACGTTTTTTATGTTTTAATCCGTAGAGTCACCTCCTAAAATATTTCGACGTTATTTCCGGACACCCTGTATACTAATAGATATCACGTTGCCTTACTACTACTACTTCTGATATACCCCTAATTTCGCAATTTTTTTATTATTTTTCCAAGTATTTTAAATTATTTATCAATGATTTAAATATACCTTTCATTTTTTTAACGCATTGATCACTGTAATTCAATTAACTTACCAACTCGGAAAGTGGATATTTGAGTGGTTATGTCAGCGATTGGCATAATCAGTCCATTTTTTTAGGGTCCATGTATATTTTGTCAATATAGATAACATAATAGAGCGGTAAAATACATTTTTGAAACGTTATTAAAGGTAACCGCCAAAGAAAATCAAAATTGTAGGCCACTGTTTATGAATGCAGCGGAGTTACTGGTAGAAACACTATCGTTCCAAGAGGTGGAGTTTAACGAAATTCAAAACTATTTTGTCATATCATTGCTTTGCATTACTTATAAAGTTCTAGCAAGCATAGTAAGTTAGGGAATGGTACTGTATATCGAAGAAGGAATGGACGAATATCAGGCAGGGTGTAGAATGGGACTCCCAACAAGAGATCATTTGGCTAGAGTCCATGAAATCATGGAGAAATCAAAATAGCATTTGATGTTCTTTTATTTCAAATGTTCATAGATTTCAAACAGGGATATAAAGAGCAGTAGCATACGAGGCAATGAGGAAAAAGCCCGTTAGATTAACCCCTATGACGATGCTTAACTCTAAGGCAGTTCTAAAAATCAAACAATACACCACGGCGAGAATTTGAGATAGAATTTGATAAGTGATAAATAAAGAAAAACAGATAGTAGAGTACGAAGATAACCAAAACATATTAAGATCGAAAACATCATTAACAGAGACATGAAAAAATAAAGACGAAAGCCAAAAGAGTCTAGAAATATAGTATAGACAAAACAAAGGTGATGGAAAAGAGAACTGATCCAAGAAGAGAACAGAGCTGGATAATCGGCGATGACAACATGGAAGTAGTGAAGGAATTTACGTATGTGGGAAGTAAACTAGACGAAAACGTCAGTGTTCACGCGAAATTTCAGAGGTCGTATTGTGCAGGGTAACAAAACTACTTACTTTTAGCAGTCTGTCCTAAGATCTATTGAAAGGGACATGACAGTTGAGGTCTATAAAATACTCATCCGACCAGTGTCACTTATGTCTGCCAGATGAGAACCCTCATAAAGAAAACAGAAGAAACACTTTTTGGTACTTTGAATGATAGTAAAATGATAATAAAAAGTACTTTGAATGATAACTCCGAATAAAATTGGAGTTATAACTAATAGATTGGAGTATAACTCCGAACATGAGCAATTTTACAAAATTTGGAGATTGTAGATTATATGTGGGTTTAGGGACTCAGATGGGATGAATGAATAGGAAGAAAAATGTAAGGAGAGATGCTGAAGAATTACTGCATATCAGAAATTGTAAGCGGCAGAGATCGATCCGGATAGAGGCGAAGGTTGAAGGAGATCAAGACTCATTAACAAGAAGTTGGGGAATTCATTTAAGTCTGCAAAATAAGTTAAGATATTAAAAAGAGTTCAGCAGTTTAAGATTTAACAGCCAACCATATTGAACAATGGATGGTGAATAACGAACTTGTGATGAAGGAAAAGTTCCCCAATAAATTTATATCGTACATAATTGATGGTCCCTAAAGAGGACTTGATTCCTAGTGATTTCTTTTTATGAGGCTCCCTAACATTTTTTTTTTAAACTTATGCTAGATTAGAACATTCGTAAAGACGCGATGTGCTCATCTTGATGATGTTATTTTGATTGTAAAATTGATTCTGATAAAAAAGTATCGGGAATTTGATCATTTAAAAACCCCATTTAAAAGGATTGTCAAAATTCTTTTTATCGCTAAGTTAATACAACTGTCCTCTATTTTGAACGTTATCTGTCATTTACTTTGTTTACAGTTTTCAATTTTGTCAGTTCATCTCAAGTGTGTTTTACAATTTTTACAATGGATAGAAACATCGAACACAGAATTGGTCTTAAATTTTGCATTGCAAATGGAATTTCTTGTGCCGAGTCGCTGAAAATATTGCAGAAGGCTTATGTTGAATGGACCTTATCAAAAACACATGCATATGAGTGGTACAGTGCATTCAAAAGCGGTCGAGATGTGGTGGAAGATTTGCCTCGCTCATGTCGGCCATCAACGTCTTTACCTGAAGTTAACATCGCTAAAGTGAAGGAAATGGTGACTGAAAGTCGTCATTTAAGTTTGAGAGAGACAGCCGCTGATCTTTCTGTGTCTCATGAATCAATTCGTATCATTTTAAGCAATTGTTGCCACTTGACTAGTGCCGAAAAACCTGAGTAAAGGTCGCTGAAAACATACTAGAACGAATCAATTCCGATCTTACATTCATAAAACGCATTGTAACTGGTGATGAGACATTGGTATACGAGTTTGACATGTAAACCAGTCAACAAGCTTCGGGATGGCACCTTTCAACTGAGCCGAAACCACGTCAAAGTCGATCAAAAGTTAAGATGATGTCGACTGTTTTCTTTGATTATCGCGGTGTTGTGTACTCGGAATTCTTGCAAATTCGTCGAAGAAGACCAGATTTGTGGAAAGAAAACTCTTGAAAACCGAGCCTGTGAACGAATTTCTGGTCAAAAACTTAACAAACACCATCGAACAATCATCATATTCACCTGATGTGGCTCGGCCGACTTCTTTCTCTTTCCAAAACTCAAATTACCATTTCGAGGCACCTGTGTCCGTCGATAGAAGACACAGCGAGAACTGAAGTCGATTCCTGAAAATTCGTTTAAAAAATGTTTTGACAATAGTATTATGCGTTGGCATAAGTGTATTATGGAAGGAGTAGACCCCTTTCATAAATTCCTTTAAAGGCGATACAATAAATTTGAAAAAATAATAAACATTTTATGTTTTATTGGCTAATTCCCGATATTTTTTTGACATAATGTATAGTCAGCTGTCACACTGAATCGATTTTTGGAAATATTTTTCTCTTTAAATACTTTGAGGAGTATTGTAACTTGATTCTTGTCCAATTTCTGTGTGTTCTTAAATTATACCTAATTAGGTTTGACTTATATAACGGGTCTTTCAAATTGAGCGGTTTTTTTTAATTCTTGAATAAAACACAGATGGCGTTGTGAATTTGACTAGGTCTAGTCTCATTTCAGAAGTGTAATGCATCAGTCGTACACAATACAACAAAGTGTTAAAATTGTTGAATTATTTTATGCAAATTGGCTTTCAGGAAAAATGTTTTTAGAAAATTACGTGATATTTATGGTTTGCACAACCGTCCATCTGAAAGCACTATCAATCGAATTGCTCAAAAACTTCATGAAACTGGTGCGGTGGAAGATAAAAGGAGAGCAGTATATAGTCGTAGTGGTCGTTCACAAGAGAATATTGGTTTGTTACGTGAAAGTGTTGTTGAAGACCCAGAACTTTCTATTAATCGACGTTCACAATAATTTGGACTCAGTGAATCCACATATCGTATTTTACGAATTGAGTTAGCTCTGAAGGCATATAAGTCTCAAATAATATAGGAACTAAAGTCACTGGACCGTTCGAAACATCGCGCATTTGTCAATTGGATTAAAGAACAGATTGTTTTTCTCATATTTTGAAATTGGTGGCTATGTTAATAAACAAAATTGCCACACTGGGGTAAAGAAAGTCTACGGTTGATTCATGAGAAACCTTTACATCCTAAACGATCCATTGTTTTTTGTGCATTATGGCCAGGAGGTGTAATTGATATCGTGAGATGATAACTCGATTTTTCTGGGCTGAATTGAATACTATTGATTTGGTGGATATCTGGTTCCAACAGGATGGCGCTACACCTCACTCTGCTAATGAAATAATTGATTTAAGAAGAGAAAAATTTCCTGGGCGAGATATTGCAAGAAACAATGATTTTAATTGGCTGCTAAAATCATGTGATTTGGCATCGTTGGACTATTTTCTTTGGGGTTACGTGAAAAGCCAGGTCTATAAGAACAATCCAGAATCGATTCTTGAACTAAAGGATTGAATTATTCGAATCATTGGTCAGATAGAGCCACAGTTATGCCAAAATGTCATCCAAAATGTTGCCAAATAGTGAATGTCTGTGGAGAGGTAGTCATGTGGCATATATTGTCTTGATGTGAAATCAACGCAAATTCTGTGTTTTATTCAAGAATTAAAAAAAAACCTCTCAACTTAAAATACCCTTTAGTAAAAACCATTCTTATATTTTATGAAATATCATTATCAATACGATTATCATTATCATCCTCTTATTTTTTTAATACTATAACAAATTCTGTTTATTTTTCAGTACATATTTTAAAAATGTTTACCTCACCTTTATATTTTTGTCAGCTAAATTAAAGCCTTTTCGGTATTATTCTTAATGTGTCTCATAAAACAAGTTTTGTTCTCTTTCTTGGGTCAAGTGGCTTTGTCAGTATTTGGGTCGGACAGGACTCTCCAGGATGATGCAAACTTTTAGAGCGTGGAGTATCCCTAACGTGTTAGTTAGGAACGGTTGCATTTCTAATAAAGCAGGAGGGCTTTTGCGTGTATATGGAGGTCTATAAATTAACTCGATTGTAGGTTAGGGCTTGAGAACTTTTTACTAATAAAACTGGTGTTATTTTCATTTAATAATATTCTTTTTTAAATAATGTATGCACTAGTATCTTCCGTTTTAGCATTAAAAAGTAATAAACAACTTGATTGATGATTATTTTGTGCAATTATTTCCTTGCCATATTCACGTTGGCTTGGTAATTGTATGTTCAAATAGAACGCCCAAATATATTCGCCGTTCAATAGAATTAGTTCCTGGAATGCAACTCTGAATTAGTAATAGCTAGGGAAACAGTAACTGCAGTAATAAGGATCTAGTTATGAAGTTTTGGTCAGACTCGCTACAATATCTTAAAACAATTTTAATTTAATTTTGAATTGTTATATTTTTACAAATTATAATTTTCGGCACGTGCGTTTTATCGACTGCTGCAGAACCTACTCGTATCAGAATTTTTTCCCACCTTATAGTTAGTTTTAATCGCCATCTGTCAGCTTCAAATGCGGTACAATATAGGAGCTTAATGAGAATATAACCTGAAAAATTAGCTGTGCGATATTGTTTCAAAAATAGCACTTGAATTTCTGCCTTCTTTTCCCTCGTTCAACTGAAAAACCACTTTTAACGGGGGTAAGTGCATCCTTCATTGATGTTATGACATAATTTCATGATATTCGGATCATTAGAATAAAAGCCAAGTTATTAAAACTTGGTAAAACATTGATCGAAACCTTTCAATTAATGAAACAAGTGAATGGTAAGGACTGTTTATTCTGTGGCAGAGTCCACGAGTGGTTTAAGCGATTCAAAGAAGGTTGTGGTCGAACATTCTGGTCCGAAAAATTTCGTGGTTACTCAAAGTAATATTGAAATTGTGCGTGAATTAAAAAAAAATGATCCGAAATCTTCGTTGCGATACATGGAAATTGAATTGAACAAAGATTCAATTCATCGCATTTTGACCGATCATTTGTGACTTCGGAAGGTTTGTGCACGCTTTGTTCCACACAAATTAACTAACGACCAAAAATTGCCCCGAATGCAACATTGCACCGACTTGATTAGAGTCGATTAAAGGACGAAAACTTTAAGTACAGCATTGTTACTGGTGTTGAGACGTGATGTTTTTAATATAATCGAGAAACCTAGTATCAAAGTGCTGAATAGAAGCACCCGTGCGAGTCAGATCCAAAGAAAAGTCTTTGTCTCAAGAAGTCAAAAAGCAAAACAATGTTGATTTGTTTCTACGATTCGGGGGGAATTGTGCACAAGGGGTGTGTTTCACTTGGTCAAATGATCAATGCTGTGGTGTCAATCTCAATATCGTCAACAAGGCTTCTGGCGCTTGTTCCACGATTACGAGCCATTTCATCGTTGATTTTTTGGCCACAAATGGCATTTCAACCATCAATCATTTACCATACTCGCCTGATTTGGCTCCCCGGGCTCCTCTTTAAAAAATTTCATTTGCCGATGTCTTGAAGGGCATATCTTTGACCAAGCTCAAAAATTCATTGGTCAACCTAATTAATGGTTAATTAGCAAAACGTTGTATTGACGCACTAGGAGACTGTTTTCAATGAAAATAACGATTTTTGCCAATAAATGTTTGTTTTTTAAGCCCTGTTTTCTGTGAGACAAACCTTGTAGATTTTTGTCGACTGGAAGTCTGGTTTTGCCTGCATTACGATTAAGTGAAGGAGAAGGTAATCGCCTGGATCTTTCCTTTTATTTATTTAGTTGCAGCATTAAACCGCTTCTGAAGCTTGTTCTGGGTTATAGATATGCAACTTGACGCACCAAAGAACCTTTGAATATTAACCATGTAGAGAATTGAACAAGGTCGGTACAAAAGGTGAGACTCCTGACTCGATGGTCTTGTTACAAATTTTACTTTCATCGAAAGGACCTTATTCCAAAGACATGTTTGATATTGACGCACGTGACTATATAACTAACATTGCATTTTTAGTTTAGGTTTTTTGCGCCACGAATAGTGTTGTAGTTTTTTGGATAATGAGCATTTTGTTTACGATTTACACCGCGTTGAAAACCGCCCTGATTTAACGAGTCAAAGTGTAAACAAATTATTGTTTACATCGACGAAAATATTGGTGATGTTTTTCGAAAGGGAGTAGAAGTTGGAAAATGGTTTATTACACCGCAAGCTTCACCTCGACCGATAAATAAGTCGGTAATCTTCCGAATTGATTGAAGCTGTTGCCCTTTTAGTCGTTTTAATGCTACAATTGCGCCTATAATTTGTCTCTTCGGGATGAATAAAGTTTTGGAAGCCCCAGTTTTCGGGCGACGGCAGTTTTCCAAGAGGGTGCTCATTCCACCCCGCTGCTGCTTCTGCCGGCTCCCGTCGACGCACAACCGCCTTGCTGCTCCCGCTTTCCGAATATGGAGGAATAGTCCCCTGGGTCATAAACTGCCTTATTCTTGTCGCCGAAATTGTGCGTTTTATCGGGCGAATAACATACGAGACGACGAAGCTAACGCCCTTACTCCTGACTCGATATATCTATTTTTCTCTTAACAATATAGTAAATTATTAAAATTGGAAAAAAGCCGTGAAACTTTCTTTTTGAAAATTTAAAAACTCTTCGGGAAACAGTTTCACACTTAAAATAAATTAAAAAGGAATAAAACAATTTTTTACTTTGTTATCTATCACTTTTATTTTTAAACATAATTTTTTTCGTAAAACGACTTTACATTCTCAAACACTACTTTAAAACTTTTTTACTTTTCTTCTTAACTTTTTTTAAAGTAGTGTTTGAGAATGTAAAGTCGTTTTACGAAACTATAGTCACACAAATTTTGTTTTAAAATAAAAGTGATCGATAACAAAGTAAAAAATTGTTTTATTCCTTTTTAAAAAATGAACTATCATAAAGTAACGGACAAATCAATTAATAATTCAAAATAAATTATTGCTGAGCCCTTACGAGTCAGCTAATAATGTTTGGAATAATGTACAAGTTGCAAAGTTGAGTTCAGAGTTCAATGGTTTTTTTAAAGAAATATTAAAGTCGGGTCGAGTCTTTATCAAGATTATGAAATCTGTTAATAATGGTTTTGTATTGCAAATTAATTGAATCATCTTGTGATGATGCTAACATGGTTAGCGAAACGTGCGTTTAGCTAATTAATGTTAATATGCAATAACCAGACAATAATTATTTCAAATTTAACTACTTATTACTAATTTATATATATATATATATATATATATATATATATATATATATATATATATATATATATATATATATATATATATATATATATATATATATATACTAGCTGCCCAGGCAGACTTCGTTCTGTCAAAAGTTAATAGTAAAAATGAAATAAATATTCCCGAGTGATCACGTTATTCTCAACAGTAAACAACGATTATTTACAAAAATATATATATGTGCCCACAAAGTAGAGTAACCGTGGAGGGAAAATATTACAGAAACCTTTGACCCATTCAGGGATGGATCATCATCAGGGGAGGATCATCATCCAGATTTGTACGACCATGTTGAAACTTACCTGTCCACTTAAAAACTATTGTTTTTGAAGGAGCAGACTCCTCTAATGCATTTAGCATTTTACTATGAATTTACATTGCTTTTAAATCGTTTTTTACAAAGAATTTAATCACTCCATGATTTTCAATATTTTCCAATTTAAAATATAACACTGATAGATTTACTTTAAGTTCATGTTTTTGTACGAATGAATTAACAGATCGACTTGAAACTTCACATATGTTTATATGAAGGATGAAACTTCAAAATGTGGTAGATTATATAGTTCTTTTACTGCTCTATAGGGGTCGCTTTGAGAACTTTTCAATTAGTCTAATAGTAGGGTGTTGCTGTTGGGTCCTATGACTTTATTTTGAAAACGATACAATATTTTATTATTGGTTTGCTTGCAGTCAACTTTGAGGACAAAGTTGAACTCTGTAGCACTATAATGCCCTAAGAAGAGCTTTATACTGCATTAACTTGTTCAGATATAATGTAGACTTGCGACTACCAGCACATTTGATTAAACTGAAGGTGTAACGGTTTACATTTGTTAAATATATGCTTTTTTCATGTAAGTCTTATGTAAAGATGCATGTCAAAAATGTTAAATCCAATTTCCATTGTCAGTTTTGCTCTGTGTGGCTCTTCGTTGTTCTGAAGCAAAATTACTTTCCTTCTTCCCTTGCAAGTATAAGGCCTTGCGGTCAGAGCGGTACTAACACGAATCGGTTACTGCTGATAATGTTCAACAGTGATTGTTTGACCAAATTGGTGCAACTCATAATGCACAATGCTGAGTTGATCCCATCGATACACACTACCACTTTTTTGGTTTGGCGGTACTAGTTGACGGCTCACCGGGATTAACGATTGTCGCCTCTCTGAATTGTCGTAGAGGGTCCAGTCCACCACTTTTCGTTCTGGAGATGATTAATATATCAACATCGAAGTATCTACTCTTTATTATATTAACATCGATTAATATATCAACATCGAAGTATCTAATGACTCTCCTTTTAAATTTTCCTTAGCTTGTGTAAACGTTTAGAAATGGGTTGCGGGGTTACTCCGAGTTCCTGTCCGAGCTGTAGCAGTGTAGGACAAGGATTTTCTTTCAGCAGTGCTTCCAATTCTCCATCCTCCATTTTTTTTGGGGCATTCTGCAAGTAAAAATGTCCAGTTTGGAACTGCTGAAACCACAAAACACAAAATAAATGTACGAAACAGCGTTATCTCCCAAAGCCGCACAAATCATGTCCGCGCATTTTTCAGCTAAAAGGAGAAAAGAAGGCAGTGCCTCAAATGTTGTTTTTCCAACGACATCCTGTCTATAACGGACTTTTCCGGTTATATGCATAGGAGCTCTTATATTATATCTCGTTATATAAGGTGCGTCATACAGAAAACTGGACTAATGTTTTACCCGGTCAATTAGGTTGACGAATGAATTTTTAAGCTCGGCCAAAGATATGTCCTTCAGGATGGTGGTCGACGCCTTTTGAATGGCTTGAATGTAGACATAACGCTGTCCTTTTATCGGCAAATGAAGTTTTTCGAAAGGGTAGAAATCGCAGGGAGCCAAATCAGGCTTGATGGTTAAAATGCCATTTTTGATGAGCGTCGAGTGATGGGACGGCGCATTATCGTGCAACAAGCGCCAGCTGCTTAGTTGACGGTATTGTGGCTGCACAAGGCGAATACGCGACAACAATCTTTTCATGACACCAAGATACAATGCAGAATTGATTGTTTGACCAGATGGAACGAACTTCTTGTACACAATTCTCTTCAAATCGTAGAAATAAATCAACATTGTTTTGATTTTTGACTTCTCGAGATGACTTTTCTTCGGATTTGGCTCGCTCGGGTGCTTTTATTCGGCAATTTGACTCTTGGTTTCTAGATCATATCAAAAACACCACGTCTCATCACGAGTAATAATGCTGTACTTGAAGTTTTCGTCATTTTTCGACTGTTTAATCAAGTCCTTGCAATGTTGGATTCGGAGCAATTTTTGGTCATTTGTGCGGGACAAAGTATGCCCAAACCTTCCAAAGTCCGATCGGTCAAAATGCGATGAATTGAATCTTTGGACATGTTCAATTTCATTTTCATGTACTGCAGCGAAGATATTGACTGGTGTTTTATAAATTCACGCACAATTTCAATGTTAGTTTGAGTAACCACGGAATTTTTCGGACCAGGATGTTCGTCCTCCTTGATGTCCTCACGACCATTTTTAAATCGTTTAAACCACTCGTGGACTCTGCCACAGGATAAACAATGCTCTCCATTTGAATAGGTTCTACGTTCGATGAAACGTAGGGGTCTAGAATTAAGTTAAGGAACATTTATAAGCGGGTTCACATCAGTTGCTCTTTGGAAACTGGACATGCAGCTTAACGTGAGGTTTGAACCACGATCATAGGTTATCAATTAAGCCTGAAAAACAAATGCACACATACAAATTGAACATAACAGCGTGAAAGTTAACCTCACACAGCCGTAAGCACCGTACTACCGTATCAGTACGTTAGGCATCGTTGCCGGCTAAATTAATTAAAAATAAACTAGCTATAGACTGATGAATGAAGATTTATGTTTGTATTAACAAATTGAAGGTAATGTTAGTGGTTGTGACGTAGAAAGTTTGCGAGAGATAAATTCGATTATAAGAGACTATTTAGCGTTGACATCTGGACCGACATACTGCCGCTCATGATAAATGATTTTTATCGCTTACGCAGATTAACATACGATACGGGTTCGATTAGTTTATCTCGTTCGATCTGCGAAACGATTTATTTTGGTGTCATGTTACTGTAATGTTATTTATATAGATAAGTTGAATATATTTTTTGTACATGTGATGCTTGTAGGTATTGTATAATTTTAGTAATTGCGAAATGATACGGATTATTTGATAAATTTCTTAATTATGATTGTACAATGCTGCGTGCGCGTGTGTGAAAACGTATAAACCTAAACAAAATTAATTAAATCAAAAAGTGATGGAAATGGTTCATTTAGAATTCGGCTTCAAATATATCGATATGGTTTTTTCTGCTGTACGTTTCTGCTTAGTGCTAGTTATTTCGGGCATATTATTACTGTTATTTTACTTGTTCTTTTTTATTGTAGCTCCATCGAGGAACACTAGTAACAATAAGAGAAGGTTTAAATTAGAGATGACAGGGTTTGTCATTTCAGAACAAGAATACATAGAGCCAGTGCAGGAGTTCGACTGATATAAATACCTTGGAATACAGCAGTCCATGAAAACTAACCATACACTCATTAAGAAAATTCTAATCAAAGAATTTACTTCCTGACTTGAAAGCATATGCAGGTCTAACTTTGACAGTAGGAATGTAGTAAAAGCTACTATTACTTAACATGTTCGTTTGGAATTATATCTTGGTTGAACACAGATATCGAAAAGCTAGAAAGTATAATGAGAACTACACTAACGAAATTCTGGAAACACCATCCGCGCAGTAGTACAAAAACGACTTATATTACGACCAATGGAAGGAGAAAGAGGAATTATAAATATATGTATTAAAAAATTCACGGAAAAAAATACCCCACTTGACAATATATTTCCATCACAGAATGAGCGCTGATGATAACTATACATCTCTGCATCTTAAAAAAAAACGGACCGGCAAAATGACAGCGTATTCCGGCAAATGACAACTTATTCGATTATTCAAGAGTGGAAACATATGTTTATACACAGTAAACACCCTCGTGATCTGATCTGATCTGATCTGATCGTGAAGAGAGTGTCGAGCTTCTGGTGCACGTAAGGAAATCTGTTTCCGGAGATTGAGAGCTTTGTGTGTTCAAGTCGTGTATACTAAGAACTACCAAAAATATATCTTTAAGAATGCACAAGTACTAAATGAGAAATGTAGGAAATGCCATGAAAAGCCCGAGGCTATCCAACATATGGTAGGTGCATGTAATAGATTCTTAGACGGACTATTTTCACCGTTATAATCACGTGTCCAGTATAGTCTACCAGGAGCTGACAAGTTGCAGTGGCCCTACAATAAAACGAATGTCCTATTACAAATAATAATATACACTCCAGAGGCCGACTAGAATCAGCCGATTTTAGGTTATATCACGACCGAACAATAATAATCGATAAACCGTGCACTGTCTAGACAATATGGACGAACCAGGCTCATATTGTGCCATTGATTATTTCAATAGCTGGCATTATACCAAAGAATCTGAGAAATATAAACATTCTGGAACTAGAAGAAAATCTATTTAGAATAATGCCACCTTAATACCACCCACAGAGGCTGGACATTTTTGGACGAATGATGTTGTCGTCAATGCCCGCACTTCATTTTAAATTCAGTTTGCCTGGGAGAAAAATGTGAAAAGGGACAAATTGAAAAGATATAAAATAATAATAATTTATTCTATCCTTACGACAATACAAAACAAGAATGGATCAAGTAAAAATCAAAATATAGAGAATGCTCTATGATACAACATTAAAAATAATACATCATAGGCACTGGCGGCTCGTAAGCGAGGGCGTTGGGGCACCGCCCCTCCAGCCTTTATCACAGTAAACAATTTTTCCGAACAAAACACCACAGGTTTACTTCCTGTATAGGGTTTCAATAGCACGAAAAGTAAAAAGGAGGATTGGGAAAGCAAAAAAATCCAGCAGCACTATTTTACCGCCTCCCACTTTAAGAATCCACGAGCCGCCACTGATGATAGGACAATCAGTGCACACGCCAAGTCCAAGATCCTGCACTGTTTAAAACCTGGACAACATGCAGCTAGTAGCGACACCCCCAGCCATCATTTGAATTATTGTGTTTGCATTTTGAAAGTACGTTTCGAAAGCAAGTGTGATGACCCATCCCAAAATATTAAACCATACCTAGCACGGCTATAAAATTCTGCAAGAGGCACTCTATAACGTTACTTAGGTGCATGCCTGTCGTTGTAAAAGAGTAGCCAGCTTGGCGTACATTACTAGTATTTGTGGATAAAGGAAACACCGATACTAATATTTACCGATATTTAACATTTTTTTTACTGTCGGAGTTTAATGAGACATCATGGTTTAAATTCAAACATTCATCAATTCTTCTATTCGAAATTTCGATGGGAAACACTAAACTCGAAGAGATTTACCACTAAACACCAAATCAATTTATTTAACTTCTCGACGCGCGTTTCACTAACCATGTTAGCATCATCAGGTCCACATTTGGTGTGTAGTGGTAAATCTCTTTAAGTTTAGTCCAATATTCATGCAGATTTTTTTACAACGAAGTGTAAAGGTTTATCAGTGACGATCATATGTTAAAATCAAGGATTTTTCAATGGACTAAAACAGGTTAATGAAGAAATCGAGGTAAAGAAATCGAGAAATCAATTCAGGAATGAATGTTGAATATGTATGTTAAAATATACATCTCTAAATATCATTTCTCTTCTGAATAGGTCTTGGACTATGAAAACAGTATATTGTTTTTTAAAGAAATGGGCTAGATTCCATTATAAAGGATTATTTGCTTTCGTTATCGACTATAAGAAAGGCGACTACTGAATTTAAACGTGGTCGTATATCAATTGAAGATAATAAACGCTCGGGACGTCCCAAAAGCGCTAAAACTGACAAAATCGTCACAAAAATCTACAGTGTTTTAAATGATCGTCGACTGATGGTTCGCAACATCTAAACATTCTAAACATCTCGATATATCCCGACGGCTACATTTTACACAATGTCTTGTTTGTTAACAACCAGGTTTGTTAAGTTGACATCTCAAGAGCGTTTAAACTTACTTAACGCCATTCTACTGAGTTTCTTCAACGTTTTATATTAATAGATGAAACGTGAATGTAAAGTGTATTGAAGATATGAAGAAGTAGTTTAATAATTGAGAGGAGCAGATGAAAGTGCGACAAAGAAAGTGAAAACGTTTCTATCTGCAGGATAGGTCATGGCTACGGTTTTCTGAGATACTTGTGCTTATACGTTACAAATGGCAGGGCCCTTACCGGAAAGTATTTTGCTTTACAACTGAGCCAACTAAAGGGTGCAATTCAGGATAAACCCTCACGTCTTGCCAAAAAGAAAGTGCTTTCCCAGGATAGTGCGCCTGCTTTTGTCGTCCTTGGCTTTTGTTGCAAAATATGAGCAACGTTTTGAAGTGCTTCTACATGCACCATATTTGTACGTTTTGATTATTTTTTCTTTCCAAATCTGAATCAATGGCTCCCTAGACGAAGAATTACATCAAATAATGAGAACAAAGCTGAGATCAAACTTGCTACGTTGAAAAATTAAAAAACTCAACATAAAAACCTTGTGCTTTCTTGGTTAGGCCAATAACCATCGTATGTTCTGGTATCTATAACTTCTGGTGTGAAAACTTAATAAGCATTTTCTTTAGAATTTTAAGTCGCTTGTTTGAAGCCTCTCAGCATGTGTTCTAACCATCTAATCTTTAAAAAAAATAAAAAAAATAAGGGATGTATTAAATAATTGCTTAATCCAAATTGATAGATGTTATTGATAAACTACAAATCACATATTTAAACTTCTTAACGCACGTTTCGTTAACTATGTTAGTATCATCGGGAGATGATTTAATCTAAATAGAAAAGGTTTAAGAGATTAAATGATCTCCTGATGATGCTAAGCTAAGCATGCTGAGCGAAACGTGGGTCGAGAAATTAAAAAAAAGTGATTTGATGTTTAGTTGTAATTTCTTGGAGTTTAGTGTTTCACACCGAAGGTTCCACTAGAAGAATTGATCTAGATGGTAGTTATCATCTGTGTATGTTGAAGTTATCTATTAGCAATTTTTCGTTTTTGACAATTTCAGTTTTGCAATACTATTTTAATTATCTAGGCTAATCATTTATGGTTTGCCTTTCCCAATTGGTATTTATATGTACAAGTTTAATAAAAGGGTCGAGATGGCTGTTACATATATGCCTGGAATAAAGGTTTGATATTAGAGGCGAGATAGGAAGGGATGTGGATGAATTTAACTTTAAAGCCTGCATTAAACTCGCCTATTATCTTAAAGATGACCCCTTTTCAACGTAACTGAAAGTTAAAGCATATGTGGTTTAGACAGTTTCTTTGTCTTGTGTCTGTTATAAATTGATCATAATTTGACTTGATACGAGGGTTGCTATTTATGTATCCGAAATAATAAATAAAAACAAATATTTATCATTGAAAATGGTGTTATTGTTTTTCAAAATATTCTTTGCGATGATCGATACACTTTTGTATATGTTTGAACCAATTTTTATAACACTTTTTCTATTCCGATTGAGGTATCTTCAAAACATGAGTTTTAAACGCATCAACCGCTGCTGCTGTCATCGAAAATCGTTGACCACGTAGTTTATTCTTCATGGACGCGAACAAAAATAAATCATTGGGTGCCAAATCAGGACTATACGGCGGATGACCCATCAATTCGATGTTTTGACCGGTCAAATATTTAGTTGCTCGGGCCGATCTGTGAGAGTTCGCATTGCCTTGCTGAAAAGTGATCCTGCGTCGCTGGTTGTTTTTTTCTGATATTTTCAAAGACTTCTGGCAAATAAGTGGTGGTGTTCCATTCAGAATTGACTTTTCTACGATTATTTAGTGGCATTGTAGCCACATGCCCATTTATCCCAAAAAAACAGGCGGCCATTTGCTTTGAAATGCCTCTTGCACATTTGGTTTGGCTCGTTTTGAAAGAGCCATACAGTCGACTGCTATTTACTTTCGGGCTCATACACATAGATCCAAGATTCGTTACCTGTTCAGATGTTATAAACGGCTTTTGACGTACCATGATTGTATTTTTTGAGCATTTCTTTACACCAATCAACACGAGCCTTTTTTTTTGGGCTATTGTCAAATCATGCGGAATCCAACACGTACAAATCTTCAGGAATAAATGTCTATGTAAAATGTTATGTATGCTTGTTATACTAACGCCCAGGGATGTCTCAATCTCACGGTATGTCACGCAACGGTCTTGCTTTATCAGTTCGCGCATATTATCGATGTTTCCTGACCAAACATCCAATTTTGGACGATCTTCTTTAAATTCGTCCGTGAGCGAATGACGGCCACGATTGAATTCGCTAAACTAGTGATATACAGTGGTTTTAGATGGTGTTTCATTGCCAAAAGTCGAAGTGAGTTGATCGATGCACTGTTGTTGAGATAATCGAAATCGAAAGTCGTAGTAAATCATTGCACGGAAATTCTCATTTTCAAGTCTCCAAACAACACAAATAGCGTTCGTATGACAACACGTTCTGAATACGTATACAGTCAACAATGTCAAATTTTGCGATGTATATGTCAGATGGTGCCTAGCAACGCCATGTTGCCAATTCCGGATACATAAATAGCAATCCTCGTAATATAAGTTGTCTCGCTGAAGCTGAATTTTTGTAAAGGCGCAGATCATTTTCATAGTAAAGTTATACAAATTGTAGGTGCTGTTTTCCACCGTTTGACTTTAACAACAATCCACCATTTCAGGGTTCTAAAATGAGCCAAAACTAACAGAAGTTGTTCGTTCATCTTTATTTCCTTGCGATTTCTTTTTGCGTCCAAATAATATACTAGTTCATCAACTTAATTCTCGGCCTTATTTTTCGAAGTAATCTCTCTCAATTTCTACACACTTTCGTCGCTTTTCAGATAAATGTCGAACCCCAGCTCGAAGAGAAATTGGAAATTTTGATGTGATAAAGTAACTGAGGCTTTTATGTCTTCTTCAAGATATGTGAAGCGGCTATTAACTAGGTGATGTTGCAGGGATCGGAAGAGATGAAAATCCGAACGGGCCAAGTCTGGAGAATACGCCGGTTACTATAAAATCTCCCTGTCTAATTCGGTCATCGTTTCCGGTGTTCTTTATACAGCATTTTCTTTCTCTTACCAGTATAAAGTCTTTTTGAGCCTGAATGGTATAAATGTTTCCAAAACAAACTTAACCGAATGCAAAGAGATAGTGTTTTTAAAAATAATAAACTTATTTACCCATTAATTTTTTTCATGATATTGTTTGCGTAAAACCTTTGTGGTGACCTATGTAATGATCCCACTTTCGAATTAAGTGTCATTCATAAACGCAAACTTAATAAAAGGGTCGAGTTTGTTACATGAGTTCCATGGGCGAAGTTGAGTATATGCCTGTTTTAATTAAAGCGATATTAAAGGCAAAGATGGAAGGGATGTCGACCTAGCGAATTAATCCAACTTTAAAGCTTGTATTAAAGTCTCCTGTCATCTTAAAGGCGACGTCGTTTTGGACGTAACGTATTTGGAAGTTTTAGCATATGTGTGTGTTTGGTTTAGAGAGTGGTGGTGTCGCATGTCGGTTATAAACCGATCAATATCGGACTTGATAATACCGTTAATGTAGTTATTAGTCCAGGCTGAATTTACGATACGTTTAATGGGGTTTAGGTCGAGAGCTGAAGAAGTTGTTTGTTAGGATTTGTCCGTCACTATGATATGTTAAGCTCTTGGTGATTATGTTTGATGTACGTAATATGGTATGAATGTGATGATCGTTTTGGAACAACGATATTTTCGATTTTTTAAATGACTTGTGTTAAAACTAAACTCGAAGAGATTGTAGCGTTTACAAATAATTGGCCGCTATTGGTAAGATCATTTCGGGCGAATTGTATTTGAAAGTGCACCTGTATCGTTCAGGATAAGGTCAAGATAGTCTAACTTCAAATCTCGAGGTAAATGGCGTCTTCACGCCTTACCCTTCCTACAGAGGTATGTAGGTTAGCTGGCCAAGCCATGCTTAGCCTTATTTTTTCTGATATTCTTGTAGAGGGTTTTATGATCCGGTGATTAGAGAATCCGGCCAATCAGGAACCAGGCCGTTATAGAACTAATTATTTCGGAGCCCAACGATTACCGAAAACTCTTTTTTTGGGGGTAGTTTACACAGTACCCGGTCAGTACAGATTCCAAAATTTTTGGGGACCCTCGCATAAGGACCTAGAAATGACAGTATGCGTGCTCATGGGACAATCGGCTAGATAATAATTTTTAATATATTTTCGTATTGACTTAATGTTTCACGTTTCTTTTTTTAAATTGCCTACTTCTCTAACCATCACTAGGAAATAGACCGTTTGCCGTTCGATCAGATTTATTATTGTTGATTTTGCATATTTTAATTAATTCTGTTTGATTTCTTATCAAGCAAGTGAAGTTATCTTCACTTGCTTAATGTTGTTTGAGTAGACTTAGTACCATCTAATTTAAAGTTACTGAGAGCTAGAGACGAGCTCATGTAATGTTTTGTAATTTTCCCCAGAAGGGTTTAGGGAACACAGTCCCTAAACCTTCCTGTGTTTTTTTTATATTTTACCTTTTTATGTACTTTCTGTTGTTTATTTTTATTGTGCTTATGTGTATTAAAAGTACAGAATCAATTCAATAGTTTTTTTAAATATTCCCAGTTCCCTTCCCAGTTCAAGGGTCTACTACTACATAAGATAATTTAACGAATTGGGTGGCGCTCTTTTCTGCGGCTTCGGGATGATGCGGCTTCGTGCCGCATCATCCCGTCCAGGGCCTTCTCCCCGGTGCCTCCGGCGAACGGCTGCCGTCGCAGTAGCCAATATATTTCAACTGGTTGTAACAAGAGAAAAATTTTGGTAACAAGATTTACCACTAAATAACAAATAACTTTCTTTAACTTCTCGACGCGTATCGACAACAGGAGTTGATTGAATCTAATCCTGAAACTATAATACTATGTTCTATTTATATGACTAATGTAAATATCATGAACAATAAAATTAACCAAGGGTTACATTATTAATTCAAAAGTTAGCTGAATGGAATGTATATCTTTTATCCTTGTTCATAAGTTTCTTACATTTTGCTATTTGTATTCTTTCAAATGCATCCAAAGCCCTATTATGTCCCTATGTTGGCCCTATTTATATATGACTATGCTTGAGTGCATGTTGGACAACATAGGATTTTTAATTTCTACCATATCTAATATGGGCAATATGTTCTTTATATCTGATTAATATGAATCTTTTTGCTTTCCAGTATACAAGGTGTGTATCACAGAAAACGACTTTAAAAAAAAACAAATATTTACTTTCTCGACAAAAATCATTCTTTTTATTCAAAATAGTCTCCTTGCGCGTCTATACAATGTTTTGGATGGCCAATTAGGTTGACGAATTAATTTTTGAACTCAGCCAAAGATATGCCCTTCAGGATGGCGGTCGACGCATTTTGAATGGCTTCCATGTCATCACAACCCTGTCCTTTCGTTGGTAAATGAAGTTTTTCGAAGATATCGAAGTCACAAGGAGCCAAATCAGGCGAGTATGCAAAAATCAGTGATGGTCGTCGAGCAATGAGACGGCGCAGTATCGTGCAACAAGCTCCAGCTGCTTTGTTGAGGGTATTGTGGTCGCACATGACGAATACGCGACAACAGACGCTTCATAATACCAAGATAAAACACAGCATTGATTGTTTGACCAGATGGAACGAAATCTTTGTACAGAATTCTCTTCAAATCGTAGAAAAAATCAACATCTTTTTTATTTTTGATCTCGATCTCACGATAGCCATCGCCATTTCGAGATGGCTTTTCTACGGATTTGTCTCGCTGTACGCCTCATTGCCAGTAACAATGCTGTACTTGAAGTTTTCATTTTTTTTGTGCAACAATTTGTGGTCGCTAGTCAATTTGTGTAGAACAAAGCGTGCACAAACCTTCCGAAGTCTCAAATGATTGGTCAATATGGGATGAATTGGATCTTTGAACATATTCAGTTCCATTTCGATGTATCGCAATGCAGATTTTGGGTGATTTTTTATATATTCACGCACAATTTCTATTTTACTTTGAGTATTCTTTCAGACGAGGAGGTTCGTCGTTCTTGATGTCCTCACGATCTGTGAATCGTTTAAACCACTCGTGGATTCTGCCACGGAAAAAACAATCCTCACACACTTGTTTCATTAATTGAAACGTTTCGGTGAATGTTTTACCAAGTTTAAAACAAAACTTAATATTCTCCATATTCGCTCTTTGCTCGATGTTCATTTTTCGACTGATGGTATAAAAACACAACACGCGATAACTTGGCTTCTAATGATCCGGATGTCATGGTCAAAAGATGGTGCCACTAGAAGTAGCTATTTTTAAAAAGTTCTGTTTCCGTGAAACGTACCTTGTTCATTCAATGACAATCTTGACAACTAATTTCATATATCCCTGATTTTTTCATGCTGGTGCATTTTATTCTTCGGATTAGCCAGGACTTCTCTTAACTTGTTATATGGTTTGTATCCTACTCTAATGTCCACTGTTTTCAAAAGCTTATCTAACCCTCTTGATAATTGGCCATCAAATGGTATTACCATTAATTTGTTTATGTTCTGTTCCTTTTTGAATAGTCGAAGATTCTTTCAATAATTTCCTAAACTTATGTTTTATAATTAATCTATCCACACTGTTCTTATCATAAGACTTCACTTCGGCCACCTCCGTAATAAATTCTAATTCATTCTTATAACTTAACTATCCTGGGTTCTTATTATAATTATTAACTTTGGCCACCTCCCAAATCAATTTTAATTCATTGTTATAACTATTTTGGGTTAATTTAACCGTTAGGAATGATCTCGAATAGGTGGTATTTTTCCCAAAGATATCAAAATCTAAACTAATTTTCTAATTTCCTCTCACTAAAACATCCAAAAATGGCAGTATATCATTCTTTTTGATTTCGTACGTAAATTGTATCGTTTAAAATTTTTTATTTAGGAAAATTGCCACGAAAATCATAAAAACCATCGAAATCATCCACATACCTCAGCTATACCATCGGAAAGTAACTGATCACATCCTTGTTCATGTATAAGTCGGTTAAGAATGGTGACAAATGATTACCCATTGCCGTTGTTCCCTGTTGTTCATAGAATATATTATTCAACTGAAAACAATTTTGTTTTTATACATAATCTCGTTAGAGAGATCTTGTTATTGAAATCGTTTAACTCAAGTAACTCTCTCAGGTATCCTAAGGCATGCGGAATCGCTACACTTGGGAACAATGACAAAACTTATTTTGTTTTCAAAGTAATTTCCTCTCATTACAGTTATTCCAATGTTTTTTTTTCTGGGATTTGAAAGAGTTTTAACACTGGGCTTCTAGCATGTCCTCCTTCAAAGCGGCCAGCGAACTCTCTTAAATGGCTTCTTTGGGCAGAAAACGTTGTCTTCAATCGAGGGAACAGAAAAAAGTTACACGGTGCCATATCAGGTGAATATGGCGCTTGTGACATGGTAGTTGTTTAATTTTTAGCTAAACATTGACGAATAATTATTGCTATGTGCGATGGTGCGTTATCGTGATGCAAAAACCATGAATTATTTTGCCACAAATCTGGACGATTTTTTTTCAAATGAATTCAGGCAAATGACGCATAACTCTTAAATAATATTTTTTATTAACTATTTGAACTTTTTGTGGACAATACCATGGTAATCGAGAATAACAGTTAACCGTTGCTCGAAATTGTCTCATTTTCAGAACGCGCTTGAATAAAAACTGAGTCCAAACTTCTACCAAAGGGGTAGCCAACAATATTGCCAGATCGAATGCTACGCCACTAGTCTCATTACTTTATCTACAAATTTTGTACATTCTGTCAAAAAAGTACCGGGAATTACTCATTTGGAAAGCCCGCTTAAAGCAATTGTCAATTTTTTTTATCGCTAAGTTGGCACAAGTGTCCTCTATACTGACGCGGAGTTTGAACGTTATCTGTCACTTAGATTGTTTACAGTGGTCGATTTTGTCAGTTCATCTCAAGTGTGTTTTGCGATTTTTACAATGGATTAAAACATCGAACAAAGAATTTGTCTTAAATTTTGCATTGCAAATTGATTTTTTTGCATTGTGTACGTTGCATCGACTTTATCAAAAATACGTGCATATGAGTCGTACAGTACATTCAAAAGCGCTAGAGATATGGTGGAAGATTTATCTCGCTCTGGTCGGCCATTAACGTCTTCAACTGAAGTTAACATCGCTAAAGTGAAGGAAATGGTGACTGAAAATCGACATTTAAGTTTGAGAGAGATAGCCGCTGATCTTTCTGTCTCACGAATCAATTCGTACCATTTTAAGCGACTATTTGGGTATGAAACGCGTTGCCGCTCGACTAGTGCCGAAAGACTTGAATTTTCTTCAGAAATTCAGTCGCGTAAAGGTAGCTGAAGACATGCTAGACGAATCAATTCCGCCCCACATTCATAAAACGCATTGTAACTGGTGATGAGATATGGGTGTACGAGTTTGATATGCAAACCAGTCAACAAGCTTCGGAATAGCGCCTTCCAAATGAGCCGAAATCGAAAAAAAACACATCAAAGTCGATCAAATTCTTTGATTATCGTGGTGTTGTGCACTCACAAGGCTATCATTGTGAACGAATTTCTGGCCAAAAACCGAACAAATAGCATCGAATAACCACCGTACTCACCTGATATGGCCCCCGGCCGATTTCTTTCTCTTTCCAAAACTCAAATTACCACTTTAAGGTACCCGTTTTCAGTCGATAGAAGACAAAAAAGAATTCGCGGCGAGAACTGAAGTCGATTCCGGAAAATGTGTTTAAAAAATGTTTTGACTATTAGATTATTCGTTGGCATTATTTCGGACGGGGCCTACTTTGAAGGCGATGCAATAAGTTTGGATAAATAACAAACATTTGTGCTTTATTTACCAATTCCCAGTACTTTTTAACAGAATGTATATAACAATAATTCACATAAATGAAAATTACATTGTGGATATTGGAAATTATGATTTATTTTAACTTTTTCTTACTTATAATATAGCACCAGATTAGTTACAAAATTATATTATTTTAATCTAGGGAATTGACATCTGTTACTGTTTCAATAAATAATTATTCAATCTATATTTTAAATTTTAGAAAATATAAATACATATTTATTCAATGTATTTTATGGCTAATGATTGAGATATTTTTTATGCTAGAACAATTCTTTTTTAACACGTTTATGTCAAATTCTGATTTAGTGAAATATATTTGTTTTCGAATTTATATTTATATATTTGGCATAAAATTTACGTACATATATATATATGTATCTACTGCTAAAAATCCTATTCGGTAAAATATATATTTGCTATTTAAATTTATATTTTCCAATAAGCGTTTGCATTACAAAATCAACTCGTTAAAAGTTAAAAACCCTATAATGTAAATTAATTTGTTCCTAATCAGCTAATTAATACACAACTAGTAATTTTTGAATGAATGTTATAAAATAATTTGGGTCTTTAATAAACTTTTTAGTTAAAATTTGAACGTTTCCATTGTGTTTATTTATTTATTAATTTCATTTTTTAATACACGACGGTCGTTGAAAAGTCCTCGACTTGACACAGAGATGTCACAAGTATATTCAAACGACCGATCTTGGTCAAGTATCAGTCGCTATGTTATGTTATGTGTTGCAAAGTTTCAGACAAATGTATGGTTGCTGCTGCAAAACTCCTTGATCTAAGGAAGCGCTTTAATATCAAGTTAGGTTAGACCATAATCCTCTAGATTTTTGTTTCTTGAGATTGATAAAATTTTAGTATACACACAAATTTTGAACATCAGATAGAAATTATTGAAGCGTATTCAGCCAGGATACCCAACAAGTGTGAACTGCCACTATCTATCGGCATATAAATATAAACTCAATTCAACAAAGAGAAGGGTATTTTGTAGTTTTTCTGCAGCTGATTATAATATTAGCGTCCACCATTGCATGACGCGAGGCGTTTATGATGACTTGCGCCATTCGAAAAGATTCAAATGTACGTTCTCGAAATCTGATTGTTCCTTCAATCACTCTCTGCCGAAGGCTGTAAGTCCAGAAACGGTTCTAGCGATATATATATATATATATATATATATATATATATATATATATATATATATATATATATATATATATCATCATCATCATCATCATCATCATCATCAGCCCGTATCGATCCACTGCAGGATGAAGGCCTCTTCAGCATGCTTCCAACCTTCACGGTCCTGGGCTTTCCTCTGCCACTCGGGTCCAATATACTTAACGATGTCATCAGTCCATCGTGCTTTCGGTCTTCTTCGCGGACGTTTGCGATCAAGCGGTATCCACTCCAGGATTGCCTTGGTCCATCTGTCGTCCCATCGCCTCGCTATATGGCCTGCCCATCTCCATTTCAACTGTTTTACTCTTCCAATGATGTCACAGACTTTTGTTTGTTCCCTGATCCATGCGCAGGACTTTCTGTCTCGTCTTGTAATGCCAAGCATACATCTTTCCATTCCCCTCTGTGCCACCCGAAGTTTTTGAATTGATTGCGATGTGAGTGTCCAGGTTTCACTTCCGTATGTCATAACGGGTAGAACGCACTGATCGAATACTTTTCTTTTCAGGCAAAGTGGGAGTCTGCTCTTAAACACTATGTTGAGCCTACCAAATGCCTGCCAGCCACATTTAATACGCCGTTCCACCTCCCGGGCGGTATTCCCCTCCATGGAAATCCTCTGCCCAAGATATACAAAGCTGTCCACAATCTCTAAATCCCTTCCTAAAACTGAAATTCTTCTGTCCTGAGCGAAGTTATTGAACATAACCTAAGTCTTTTTCAGGTTTATTTTCAAGCCAAATGGTTCGCCAGCCCTTTGCAGTTCTTGTATGCGTCTTTGCAGCTCCTCTGGGTCTTGTGAAATGAGAATAATATCATCTGCAAATCTAAGATGGTTTAAGTTTGCACCATTGATCTTTACCCCATCCTGTTCCCAATCCAGTTTACGGAATACTTCTTCAAGGCCAGCCGAGAAAAGAATAGGCGATATTGCGTCACCCTGCCGTACACCTCGTTCTATATTAATTCCCACTTCAAGATCATCAAGGTGAATTGTGGCTGTAGCTCCATCATATATCGATTCTAATAGGTTTACATAGGCTCTCTCTACACCTTGGCTAAGCAGTGCATCCATTATCGCATGCTTTGAGATGGAATCAAATGCTTTTTCGTAGTCGATAAAAGCCAAGCACAGTGGCATGGTGTATTCGTTGTGCCTTTCTATGACCTGCTGTACAACCTGGATGTGATCCATTGTACTGAATCCACTTCTGAATCCTGCTTGTTCTCTTGGTTGTACGTCATTCAGTTTTTTTAATATTCTTTTAGAAATTATCTTAGTGAAAACTTTGTACATCACTGATAGGAGGCTTATTGGACGGTAGTTCTTTAAATCTTCCTGTGCTCCTTTTTTATGTAAAAGGATCACTTCTGCATTTTTCCATAAGTCAGGTACTTTTTGTTCTTTGAGGCATTTTGAGTATAATTTTGCCAGTGTTTTATGTAACGTCCGACCACCAGCTTTTAGCATTTCGACAGTTACACTATCCTTTCCTGGAGCCTTGCCGTTCTTCATCAATTCTATAGCATTTGTTACTTCCTCCACTAGGATATCTGGTATTATATATTGTTCTTCCGTGGGTATTGCTGTCCCTGACTGGCTCTGATCTTCATATAACTGGGAATAAAACCTTCTGACAATCTCTAACATTTGGGTACGCGTCCTGCACACTGTGCCATCCTCACGCTTTAAAGCATATATTTGCGTTCTTTTGTTTCTCAGCTTCTGTTTAGCTTTGTTAATTCCTTTGTTTTCTTCCAGGGTTTCTTGCACTAGCTGCATATTGAATCGGCGCGTGTCCTCTCTGATACGTTTTCTTATAGTTTTGCAGAGCTCAGTGTACTCGACCCTGCCAAAAGGACTACCTGCATTTCTCATTGCTCGCCGTTTCTTCATTAAATCAATGGTCTCACTGGAGATTTTTGTTTGTTTGAGACATTTTTCCTCTGGTGCTATTGAAGCAGCCGTTTGAAGTACATTGTTGGCGATTTCTTCATATTGAACTGATATTTCCACCTCCTCTGGATCTTGTAACGCAGCAAACCGGTTTGACAAAGCAATCTCAAAATCGCTTCCTCTCTCCAGCAGTTTTCCAGAATCCACCTTGCCCTTCTTTGATCTTACCATTTTTTCGCGCTCTTTTCGACAGTCAATCCGAACCCTTGCTCGTACAATTCGGTGGTCACTTCCAACATTAAAATTGTTAAGGACAGTACAATTGGTAAATATTGTTTTATCGTTGGTCATGATGTAGTCAATTTCGCTTGTGAGCCCAGATGGACTTTTCCATGTCCATATATATATATATAATATATATATATATATATATATATATATATATATATATATATATATATATATATATATATATATGTTATATATATATATATATATATATATATATATATATATATATATATATATAATATATATATATATATATATATATATATATATATATATATATATATATATATATATATATATATATATATATATATATATATGTTATATATATATATATATATATATATATATATATATATATATATATATATATATATAATATATATATATATATATATATATATATATATATATATATATATATATATATATAATATATATATATATATATATATATATATATATATATATATATATATATATATATATATATATATATATATATATATATATTCAGAGATTTTTTCCTGTATAAATCAGAAATCTATCAGAAAAGTTGAATCGTATACTCGAAAAAAACCTTAAGCCCGAAACTTATATTCTGCGGCGAAATCATATTACCTACCTTTCATGTTCCTGCTGGAAACTATATAGCCTTGCAGGAAATGGTGTTCGTTTCCAAATCCGTCTTCGTTCTACTCCAGAATTAATCCGGCGTTTCGGAGAAATAGGTCGGGTCGCGCTCAAGCAAGAAACTGAGGCCTGTAGCCGGCCCAATCTCCGTTAAGTCTTTGACGATGATTTATGAAAAGATTTATACCGGTCAGGTTTGTACAAGAATGAACGTATGGACAGTATGGTTATCTTTTGTTTAGCACAAATGAGAGAATTTTATGAAAATATTGCAACTATTGGAATATATTACGTTCTCAACTTAATTTGACTACCTTTGAGAGTTATTTATGAAAAAAGCAATACCAAACTTCAAGATTTTCGGAGTAAACTCCCTCACTTTCTATACTCTTTCGCTACCTTTCAAGCAACTGTCAAATCCGAGATCGAAAAAAATGTGGTGTTTTTTTTTGTGGTAGTCATTGAGGCTTTTTTTGACTTCTTTAGGAGACGTGAAGTGGATCAGGTGATATTGCAGTGATCAGAAAGAATGAAAATCCGAAGTAGCTTTTTTCCTTGGGAGTATAAGGTATTTTTTCCACCAGAGCGCCACTAAGGTGAATCAGTTGATGTTGATAATGGTATGCAGTGACCGTTTGATCAGATTGGAGCAACTCATAATGCACAGCGTCCAGCTAATTCCACGATATACATAGCAATATAATTCTCTCTCTGGATTATCGTAGAATACATCAAAGCATCTACACTTTATTTTCAGGTGGGAGCTTCATAACCGACACACCGACTTTCCTTTTAAATTTTCCCAAGTTTGGAATTATTCCAATTGATTTTATGTCCTGATTCCCATGCGTATTGACAAATTCTAGATTTATTAAAATCGCCTTTTCTAAGAAGGTTTTTATGTTCTTTTATTCTAACATCAAATGGTCTAGATGTCTCACCTATGTAAAATTTGCCACATCGCAGGGAATTTTATAAACATTTTTGGTATTTTGTAGTGTGTTGCTTGGTTTGGTTTTTGTTAATATAGATCTAAGAGTATTTTTTTTTTGTTTTAAATGTCGTTCTTATGTTGTATTTATTTCCTGCTCTTTTAATTGTGTCGGAAATACCACGGATGTAAGGAGTTGTGAGGTTAATTATTTGAGAGTTATTATTGTTATTAGTAAGTTGGCTGTTTTGTCTGTTATCAAAAGTTTTAAAAGATTTGTCTATGAAATTTTTTGTGTAATTGTTTGTTATTAAAATGTCTTTGTCTAAAATGTCTAAAATAATAATTTGTTTCTTTTTGTAGTGTATCACTGTCGATACAAACAAGTTTTGCTCTGTCATATAAACTTTTAATTACTCCTATTTTGACTGATTTTCAGTGATTGTAAAAGAAATTGAGATACCTATCTATGTTTGTAGGATTTCTGTAAACTGTAGTTTTTAATGTGCTGTGTTTTATTATTAAAGTGTCGAGGAATGACAATTTATTCTCCTTCTCCATCTCTAAAGTAAATTTAATTGTAGGCTCTCCGAGAATTTATATCTTGTAAAAAAACATTTATATCATCAATGCTATGTTGCCATATAGCAAAAATATCATCAACATATCTAAGCCATATTATTGGCTTTTTAAGAGATTTTCTTAATATGTCATTCTCGACTTCCTCCATAAAGATATTACTCATCAAAGGAAAAAGAGAAAAACCAATTACCATTCCAAAGTTTTGTTGATAATAATCATTTTCTAGTTTAAAATATGTGGTTTTTAAACATAGAGTTAATAATTCCAAAATTGTATTTATGTTTAGTTTAGTGGGGTCTTTTAATGTTGTATCATGTTCTAATTTCTTTCTAATTATTAAAAGTTATTTATCAACTGGTACATTAGTCTCACTCACGTCAAACTCACCACGTCAAAACTAACCATTAAACTTTGGTTTGTAATTTTAATGTTGGAAATTTTATCTAAAAAATCTGACGTATTTTTAATATATGGATTCAAAATGTCTAATACAAATTTTGCTAGTTTATAACTTGGGGAATCTATAACACTAACTATAGGACGAAGTGGTATATTAGTTTTGTGTATTTTTGGTAGACCATAGAAATGAGGTGGTTTACTATAATGTGGTGTAATGTTGTGTAAATTCATGTTTGTGTTTATATAAGTAAATTTGTTTCTCTGTTTTTAATGTAAGATATGTAGGTATTTTAGTGTAATTTCCCTCATCAAGTTTTAATTTTGTTATTATATTCTGTAGTGTCAAGAATAACTGTGGCGTTACCTTTATCTAATGATAATATTTTAATAGATTTGTTTTTTTTTTTGCGAAAAACCTAAAAAAAGAAAACAAATATATGAACCGCCACAATCATTCAGACAATACCTGGTTGTATTATATCGTATTTAAAATATTTTTTATTTATTTTCAGGTTAGTACTAGAGCAGATAATGTCAAATATTATAACTTCTATTAGGTAAGGTACTATTTTTAAATTTTATTTATTATGAATGTGAATCCAATCCACTATCTTTGTTAAATACATTAATTAAGTTAAATATATAATCGAATTAAATTGACGGTTAGGTAAACGGGCTGTATTGCATAGCATCATGTATTTTTAAATCCTCACGAAGTGTTATAAGGGTGGCTATTTATGTTTTCGGAATAACAACTAAAAGCAAATATTTATCATTGAAGATGGTTTTATATTTTTCAAAATATTCTCCGCAATGATCGATACACTTTTATATTCGTTTGAACCAATTTTAATAGCATTTTTTTCCATTCCGATGAAGGTATCTCCAAAACATACTGAAAACAAACTGAAATGAATTTTGAAACTGAATTGAAAACATGCATTTTGACCGCTTTTCAAAATTCGTTGACCACGTAGTTTATTTTTTACGGATGGTAACAAACAGAAACCATTGGGTGCCAGATCAGGACTGTACGGCGGATGACATATCAATTCGATTCTTTGACCGATCAAATATTGAGTTGTTCGGTCCAATGTGTGAGAGCTCGCGTTGTCATGGTGAATGATCTTGCGTCGCTGGTTGGTTTTTCTTATTTTTTCAAAGACTTCTGGCAAACAAATAGTTGTGTACCATTCGGAATTGACCGTTCTACTATTATCTAGTGACATTGTAGCCACATGCCTATTTGTCCCAAAAAAAACAGGCGATCATTTGCTTCGAAGTGCTTCTTGCGCGAACAACTTTTATTGGGTTGGGCTTATTTTGAAAAACTCATATAGTCGACTGCTGTTTATTCTTTCGTATATTCTCCCTTAAGGTCAATACATTTTCCCTAGCGGTTCTCCAATTCATTTATTCCATCTGTGAAGTGATTTTCTGGAAATCTTTCAAAATACTCATCTACGGCTGCTATAACTGTTTCATTTTATGAAAAACGCTTGCCACGTAGGAATTTTTTGAGATTTGGGAAGAGATGAAAGTCAGAGGGGTCCAGATCTAGTGAATATGGTGGATGCTCGAACAATTCGTAGTGTAACTCCTTCAATTTGACCATGGCAAGAATACCTCTTTGAGCCGGTGCATTGTCTTGATGAATTTTTTTTCTTCGCTAAACCAGGTCTTTTCTCGTGAATATTTGCGTCCAATTGATCCAAAAGGTTTGAGTAACACTATCCTGTTACTGTTTTACCAGTTTGAAAGTAATCAATTAACAAAATGCATTTTGGTCGATTTTGACTACTTTGGCTGCTTGGGAGCTGAATATCCAGGCTCCGTCCACTCTGCAGTTTGTTGTTGCAGTTCAGGATCATAGTGGTAAACCCAAGTCTCATTTATAGTTGCAAAAGGACGTTTAAAATCAATTTTATTCTTTCGAAAAAGATCCAGATATTGGTTAAAAAGTTTAAGTCGTTTTTGATCAGAATTTAACAAATTCGGCACCCATCTTGCACATAGCTTTCTCAAGCCTTATTCCTTTTTCAAAATATGAAACACCCGTTCAGTTAAGATGTCCATGGCCTTAGCAATTTCACTCAAAGTCAATTGTCTGCCATCCATAACCATATCATGCATAGAATTAATTATTTGTTCAGTAGTTGCACTTATTGGACATCCAGAACGAGGATCATCATCCAGGCTTGTACAACAACGTTGATACTCACCTGCCCATTTACAAACTATTGTTTTTAAAGGAGCAGACTCCCCTAATACATTTACCATTTCACTATGAATTTTCATTGTCTTGAAACCTTTTTTTTACATAGAATTTAATTTCTACGATTTTCAATATTTTCCATTTAAAAAAATAACACTGATACGTTTACTTTAAGCTACTGTTTTTGTACGAATACATTGACAGATTGGCTTGGAACTTCACACACAGTCATATAAAGGATGACACTTCTACTATACAATGTAGTATATTTAGTAAGTTACACGAAATCAGAGCATGTTTACACATTAATGATTGATACACATAAGTAAATGAATGATACACATAAGTAAAGATTAAATGATAGTCCGCCTTTGGGACGAGTTGTTTTACATAGTTCACTGTTATCATATCTAACAAAAAATCTTATCTAAATAAATAAAGTAGTAATTAACAATGTTGCTAAATTGTATTTGCCCTAAATATCTTAAACCAGCGAGATTAATGATGAAAAGTGACTGGATATGAATTCTAGTAAGATTAATACCTTTTTTTGTAAATTGATTCAAATAAATTTTTGAATAAAAATTATCCTATGGCTCAATATTGACCAGAAAGAAAATTTGCTATAAAAATGTTTTAAAAAGCCGTTCAAAATGCAGATTCGCAAGTAAGCAAACTAACGGGGCAATCACATTCGTAATTTCGATTTAATTGGAATAAAAAAAAGGGCTTTATGAAGAGCGATCGCATTGAATTTTTGAGGCATTTAGCCATCTATTTCAATTAACTTGACTTAATTAGAGCGATGATGAGCCTTATTACGAAATTGGCGCATGCCCGCCTGTCTGAGGTGGCATTGATGAATACCGACACAATAAAATTAAGTTTTTTTGGATTGAATGCTTAAAAAAATTACCTTAACCTTTGTACTTACCATATGTCAAAAAAATTATGGAGTGATGGCGAATATGAATTATGAAACATTTGTGTATTTTGAAAAAGTGTCGAAAAATATTTAAAAAAAAATCAAATAATTGTTTGATATGTCCGTTACTTTGTGATAGTTTATTTTTAAATTAAATAAAACAATTTTTTTACTTTGTTATATATCATTTATTTTATTTTTAACTTTGTGACTATAGTTTCGTAAATAATGTTACATTATCAAACACAACTGTAAAACTAAACTAGTTTTAAAGTCGTGTATGGCCTGCTCTTACTTTTGCGGTGTTATTTTGGTATATGTTTCTCACGAGTTGTATAGGGTAGCCCAAAGAGTTGTTAACTTTTCGAAATAAAAAAACAAACTGATGAATTTTAACAAATTTATTCCTAACATTTCAAAAAATTCTTGAAAATTCATGTTCTGAAGATTACATTGTCTAAATGTGCTCCATTTCTGTCATGGCACTCCTGAGGCCAACGTCTAAAATTTGCCATAACGCGGCGGCAAGTGTCTCCAGTTATGGCTGCGATTTCTTGCCGAATATTCTTTTTTAGATCTACCAGAGTGACGGGGAGGTTGCGGTACACTTGACTTTTAAGATATCCCCATGAAAAAATTACAGGGAGTCATGTCCGGGCTTCGGGAGGCACCTGAATGTCTCCTTTTCGAGAAATCAATTTTCCCAGAAAACCGCCTGATAAAGAGAGATTGAAAGTATGCCAGGTGGTTCCTTCCTGTTGGAATCCTGAGTGTATTCCTCAAATGTTTGAGGAGCAGGAGTGAAGAAAGTTTGAAGCATGGCGACATAACGCTGTTAAATGAAACATTAACAACTCTTTGGACCATCCTGTATTAGGGGAAGGGTGTTCCCATTTCTTTAAGAACTGGCCAGAGGGTCTTTGCACAGACAAAGGCCTTCAAGCAGTTTATGGGAAGACGATAATTGATAAATTCAAGAATGAAATATACAGATGTAATCTAAGTTAAAACTGCTATTGATGCTAATTCAGGAGCAACAATTGAAATAGTTCGGATGTCGAGAGAAACGTCAGTTAAGAGAGTATACGAAACAAGAATACAAGGAGAAACAAGACTAGGAGATGAAGACCTAGAAAGACATGACAAGAAGAAGTCTTTGATATTTTGATACATCTTCAAAAACTGGATTCGTTTAAAGGCAATATCTGGAAGTTCCATCAAGCCCCTACGTGAATTATTCTTACTCCATTTGAAAACAATTTCTTTTAGAAGTGTATGAAGCGAATTTTTACATCCATCGAAGAGCTGCATGTTTTTTACTTTTTCATGAATACTTTTAAGGTTAACCGTTTGTTCTGAAAGTTCATTAAAATTTCATACAAATACAATATTACCATGTAAGTCTACTCACTTTTTTCATATATTTTATAGATTTGATTGCAAATTGAGCCCACATCAAGATGATCTAGATTAGTTAGTCATTTTGGATGTAGACGTTTTTTTTCGGTGATTTTAAGATTTCGTTCTTCAATTTTTTCGAAATTGCACTAACTATACCAACACTAATATTTAGTTCAGCGGAAACTCGCTAAAAAACTGCAATTAACCATGAGATCTACTAAGTTATTAATACATACCCCTCTCACAGCAATTAATGGCAAAGGAGGTGCCCCATTATCTCGTTCCTGTTCAAAATAACTGATAAGTGACGACACAAGTTGCTTGCACCGACTGCTTAACAGTTTTGGCATTTTTTTGCAATTATAATCGCAGACTTTTTACTCCAGAACTCACAAAAACAGAAACTAAACCAGAAAATAGCTAAAACAGCAAAGAATATATTAAAAATAATTCAAAACGTTTGAAGGCAAGTCAAAAAACGATCAGAATATGAAAATGACTGATTCGACCAAAAGTCACCTTTAATTACAAATATATATAACATAACTGCGGCGTATGATGTCAGTAATTTAATGTCAAATGGACATGCGCATGCGTAAAAAGGACATGATTGCCTGTACACCTAAAACACAATTATTTTAGGTTTCCAAAAACATAATCTAGTGTAATAACTTTTCATCCAAGAATTATCTGCTCTTGATATCTTGATAAATACTGTAGATTTTAAGACGCTTTAAAAACTTTCGAAATTTAAATTATTTTTGCCTACTAACGATGCTAATAAATGTATAGTTCATTTTTTTCTAGTGTCAGTAATTATGCAGGAAAGACAAGATATATTGTTCAAGGCAGTAAATATTGATAATAATACGAAAAATAGGAATTAAATTAGTGCCAAATTGTTTGTAGTTTATTGTAGTTACAATTTTTTTTTACTCTGTTCATGTAAATAAATATCGGCTAAAATCGAAAATAATCGGATAAAAATAATATTTCGAAAGAAAAAACGACCGAAACGACCGAAATGAAGGAAAAAACGACCCTAACCCAGAAACTAAAATGATTTAAATGTGTGTTAGTAGTACGCGTTTATTTGTAGTGACTGTTCAACTCTTGTTATAACTGCAAATAAAAGAATGAACTGATCAAAAAATGATAATATATCTATATATATATATATGTATATATATATATATATATATATATATATATATATATATATATATATATATATATATATATATATATATATATACATACATATATATATATATATATATATATATATATATATATATATATATATATATATATATATATATATATATACATACATACATACATACATACATACATACATACATGCACATATGTATGTCAGTAAATAGGGCTTATAAGGCTTCATAAAGCAAGGATGGCATAAAAAATAACCGTGAAATTCAGTTGATTCTTTAGGGAAGTAACATATTCTTCAAAAGTGTAACAACATCCCTTTCAACAAGAGTTCGATTGAATGATTATTAACAATTTATAAACTAGAAACGATTATATCGAATGTGGATCCGTTTGTCCATTTTCAAATTTTATAGAACATGTGCTACTGAAACGATAGTACTTGTATCACCGAGTTTTTTATAGGTGACGTTTCGACTCAGAGGGATCTACATTCGATATAATCGTTTGTAGTTTGTAGTTTATAAATTTTTAATAATCATTCTTCTGAAGATGATGTTACTTCCCTAAAGAATCAACTGAATTTCGCGGTTATTTTTCTATGCTGTCCTTGATTTTGGATGGAAACAGTTGCCCCATAAAATATGTATAGTTTATGCTTTAGCGTTCCTTGCTTTAGGAAGCCTTATAAGCCCTATTTACTGACATACATATGTGCACGTATACAAATATACTCGTACTACTACAAACATTTATATCATTTGTAGTTTCTGGGTTAGGGTCGTTTTTCCGACAACTGCATTATTTTCGATTTTATCCGATATTTATTTACATGAATAGAGTAAAACATTTTTTTCTTGTGACACCAATAAACTACCGACAATTTAGCACTAATTACATTTCTATTTTTCGTATTATTATCAATATTTACGGCCTTGAACAATATCTGTTGTTTTTCCTGTATAATTACTGACACTACAAAAAAATTAACTATACTGCATTAGCATCGTTTGTAGGCAAAAATAAGCAAAAAAATTGAGTATTCTTTAATGCGGGTTCCAGCACGATGGAGCTGTCGACAAGTTAACTAACTAGTCAATCGCATCTGAATTTGAATTTAATTGAAGTAAGAAAATGTGGTTTTCAATTTTTTGGGAGAAGGTCGTTTAAAGGCATATTTCAATTAACTTGGCTTAATTAAACTGACGAAAGCCCCGATTATGGAATCGGCGTTTGTTCGTTTGTTCGGACAGGCGATGATTAATAATGACATAACAATATTGAGTTTCCAGAATTGGAGGCGAAAAAACAAACACCCCTCGCTTTTGTACTTACCAGTGGTCAAGAAAATGACCAGTGATTGCGGATATGAATTATGGATGTTTGTATATTTTGAAAAAGTGTCGGGTGAATAGCCTTTGGTTGTGCGAAATTTATCATAAATGATGTATGGTTACCAGGTTTTGAATGGAATGAATGGAATAAAATTTTGTTTGAAATACGAGGGTTCTTTGAAAAGATCTCTGATGAGCAAAAACAACAGGTTTTTAAGATATTTAATTAATTTTTGAACTTAGTCACCTTGCAATTCAATACATTTGAACCAATTATATTCAAACTTTTTATTAATACCCTAAGTATAAAGTGATTTATCCATTTCGCCAAAATAATCTGTTTTCTCAGTTTGTCTTAGCTTTGGCATCTGAATCTTCAGGATTATTTAGATTATTATTAGCATATATTTGTAAAATATTAGGCTTTTTACAAAAGCAGTAGTCGCTTGCGAGGGAGGGCGTTGGAGCACCGCCCCTCCAGCATTTATCACAGTAAACAATTTTTTAGACCAAAACACCATATTTTTTTTCGGTTGAGTTTCTTTCCTTTGACTCATTTTTCTTGTTCACCTTCTGTATAGGGTTTCAATAGCACGAAAAGTAAAAAAGAGGAAGGGGAAAGCAAAAAAATCTTCAGCAGCACTATTTTCTTCTACGACCTCCCACTTTAAAAACCCACGAGCCGCCACTTCTGGAAAGTAATGTTCTTTTCGTAAATTATAAAAAACAATTAGCCTTTATATTAATAACCTTTTGCCACCTAGTTTTCAGATTTTCAATTTAGGATCCTAGAAACCAAGCTGGTTTTCGACTAAAAAAAATTGAAAGTCAATTTCACACTCAAAAAATGTTGCAAAGACCTGATTAAGAAATCGATATGTCCACACCTGTTTAACTTTTCCGTTCAACATGCGTTTTAACGTGCTTTTCAACTTGTGTCATTGCATGCTTTAGCGCAACGCATCCTAGCGCCGGATAAGACGTATGCCTTCTTCCTGTCGATACGTTTGCTTCAGTTTCATTCTACATTTCTGGTGAGTTCAGTAAAGACAGTTTTTTAAAAACTTTAAAAACAGTTTATTTTGTAAGTACCTACTGTTAACTGTGTAATTTTAGTTTCATGAATACATCAGACATTGTCTTATTAGCCAGTTTAAATGCTGCTGTGCTGGTGTTGATAAGAGCACTTGGCACTCATAAGAGCAGTTGTCTTACTTCTATAGCTCTATCTATTGGTTTCGTTTCTAGCTTCTCTTTCAATTGGTTTTGTTTCCAGTTGTTTCGGTCTTATTTCTCACTCTATCCCTTCTATTAGTTCTCTCTATTTTGCGTAAGAATCTCATTTCTGTAGCTGTTATTCTACTTTTGTTTCTCTTGGTCAAGGTTCAAGATTCGCTGCCGTATATCATTGATGGTCTCACTACTTTCTGATACACCTGTGCTTGTACCTCTTTCAGTGTCGCTCTTTTTCCTAAGAATGTTGTTTTTAGGAATTGTTGTTGGTTTATAGGGTGTCCTATAGTCTGCCTTCTTTTCCAATTTTTTCGTTTATTTCACCATCAATTTTTCGATTATCTTCTATTATTGTGCCCAAATACTTTTAGTTTTTACTTACTTTATTACCTTCCTTTCTTGAGTAAATAATTAGTAAGTAATTGAGTAATTTTTAGAACCATATCATGTTTCTGCCATTAGAACCATATTATCAGCGAACAGTAATTCTTGTGTGTCACTGGAAGTAACAGTGAACTCACTATTTTCATGGTGTAGAACCATACCTTTCCTTAGCCAGCGCCAGATGGCTATTAATCAAAGCTTAGAGGTCTATATTGTGGTTTAGCTTGGTTCTAACATTTCAAAATTGATTATTCGTTGAGATTATTCTTTTTTAGTGTAAATTAATTTTTTTTGTGATAAGCACTAAGGTTTGTGCTGACGAGAGCCGTTGTCTTTTGTGAGTAGGACTATCATAAACTACCCATTTTATATCTGAAGTACCCATTAAATATCTGATAACATGATCAAGTTTCAACAATAAATTACAAGTGGTTGAGCAATTAGTCTTCTTTTCTTCTGATGGACTTTGTGAAGTCCATCCAGCCTTTTATGTGAACTTTACTAATGTGCTTTAAATATGAATTTAAAGCATTGGACACTTAACTGGACTCGAAACGTCTTCTACGAAATGGCAATTTGAGTTTGTGGATCTACAAAAGTCAGATACGGCGAATACGGTGCTTGGTTTATGCTGGAACAAGTTGTGCCGCGACGCGTCTGGTGCGAAAGGTATGGTACAAATTAAGTCTGAACGACAACTTTCTATCACTATTTCGTTCATTTTGTCGGTATTTTCGTCAATGAAGATTGAAGGGAATGAGACAAGTCTTCAACCACGTCTCGACATTCTTTAAATGGTTTACGATACTGACATCCTTGTGTTTTTGATAGAGATGACTCACTCAATAAAGGCCTTCTCTAAGATTTTCAACGATTCACCACAAGATATTTAATTGTTAACTAATAATAATAATTTAATTTTCATAGCTTTGAATAATTATTTCATTTGAAGAAGGCTGCTGAAAGTTGCTGAAATCGATTGACAACCCAAAAAACGATGGTTTAAATGCTTTAAAAGTCGTGATTTTGGTATAACAGGTGAAGAGTATCCAGGACAGGCGAAAAAGTTTGAAAATGCGGATTTGCAAGCATTATTGGATGAAGGCTCAACGTATATGTTGAAACAGTTGGCAGAATCATTGAATGTTGCCCAATCCACGATTTTCAGATGTCTACACGTATTGGGAAATATCCAGAATGAAGGGTTCCATGTGAATTAAAGGAAAGGAATATTGAAAGGCGAAATGCGAGTGAAAAACCACTTGTGAATTGTTGCTTGTCAGACAGAAAAGAAAATGTTTATTACAGGTGATGAAAAGTAGATCTATTTTGACAATTCCAAAAAATTATGGGTGGACCCAGGCCAGGCCCCTTCAGCCTCACAACCAGGGCGCAATATACATGCAACGAAGATTTTGCTGTATATTTGGTGGCATTTATGCTATATAAATGCTGAAACCTGGTGAAACGATTACTGGCGATCGATACCGACAAGAATTGATAAAATTGAACCGAGCATTGAAGGAAAAACGACCAGAATATACCCAAAGACAGGATAAAGTATTTTTTTCAATATGACAATGCTCAGTGTCATATTGCAAAATGTGTAAAAAACTATTTGGAAAACGTTAAATCAGACATTCTACCCCATCCGCCGTATTCACCGGACTTAGACCCTTCGGACTACCACTTATTTGGATCGAGGAAATGAAAATTTGTCTTGATGAGTTGCTGGCCTTAAAAAACTAAAAGTTCTTTTGGCGTGGAATCCGCTCTTTACCAGAAAGTTGGGAAAAAGTAATAGCTAACGATGACCAATACTTTGATTATTAAGAAAATTTATTTTGTTATGGAAATAAACATGCAAGTTTTGCTGTTGCAAAATCGACATTATTAATCGAAATACCTAAGTATTAAGTTTTTACGTAAGAACAAATAACCCAATATTGGACAAAAAGAAAATTTTTCTCGTATGATACATGCTTTAAAAAATTCTTAAAATGCATATTCTTGAGCAAGCAAACTAGCCGGGCAATCCCTTTCATAATTTTGAGTAAAAAGTGTGACCCCAATATTGGTCAGAAAGAAAGTTGTAACATAAAATGCCTGAAAAAAAATCACTTAAAATGCAGATTTTTGAACAAGCAAACTAACCGGGCAATCCCATTTGTAATTTTGATTTAATTGGAGTAAAAAGGGCGGCTTTATGAAGGGCGACCCGATCCAATTTTTAGGGCCATTTAATCATCTATTTCAATTAACTCGACTTAATTAGACTGACGAAAGGGCCGATTATGAAATCGAGGTCCGTCCGTCCGACAGGCGATGATGAATAATGACGCAACAAGATTGAGTTTCCTGGAATGCACGAATGAATGAAAAGGAAAGGTGACTTTTCCATTTGTGCTTGCCAGTGGACAAGAAAATTACAAATTCCGACGAATTTGAATTATTGAATGTCACTGGATCAATAACATTTAAAATGTATGGTGATGATTATGTTTTTTCTGACACTGGTTAAATGTGGTGCAATTACTTTTCAAATGTATTGAAAAAAAAGATCTAGGATATAGAATACAAATAAAACATGTGTATATATCCATTATATAAAGAGTTGTTCCGTAAGAGTGTCAGAACTTTGAAATGAGGCACATTGATAACTAACTCTTCTTTTATCACCAGTTTTAGTTGTTGTCAATAGCCAGATGTGGCATGGAGCTCAATCAGGTGAATACGAAGGCTTCAACACCATGAGATTGCATTCAATTTTGTCAAAAAAACGAAATGTACGTGTTGTTTTCAAGTGGCACGAGGACTGTAGTGGTGTTATATATATATATATATATATATATATATATATATATATATATATATATATATATATATATATATATATATATATATATATAATACACACGATACATCTATGGAGCATTCAGTATAAGCGTTGACAACATAGCCACATTTATTTTCTTTATAAGTATACCTCATATAAAAGTATTTATTTATCCAAATTTATTTTATCTCAATATACTTATTTCAACGGTTCTTCCTAATCTCGAAACAGTTTTTATACTCTACTGGTATTTCATTCAAAGCAGTCAGCAAACTCTCTTCAATAGCTTCAAGCATGGGCGTCAAAATACATTCATGAAGTTGTTTCTTCAACCGAGGGAACAAGGAAAAGTCATACGGTGTCATATCTGGTGAATATGGTGCTGTGAGCGATATTTGTTTGATTTTCGTTAACGAAACATTGACGAATAAGTATTGCGGTGTGCGATGGTATGTTATCGTGGAGTAAAAACCATTAATTGTTTTACCAAAATCAGGAGGTATTTTGTTCTCACGCAAACGAAGCATAAGGCTTGAATAATATTCTTTTCTAACTCTTTGATCAGTTGTGGATAATATTATAATAATCAAAGAAAGAGTTAACATGATATTTTTGACCAACTTTTACATAGTTTTTTTTCGGCTTCGGTTCACCTTGACTATTGAGCTGTTTCTTGTTCATAAGCATACATTCATATCTCATCTCCAGTAATTACCAAGCCAAACCACACTAATCCAAAGAAAGCATATCTACAACAACTTCAATAAGAGGTTGTTTTAAAAAGTGCAGTGTTATCGGAACAAGATGGGAAGATACACGAGACAAGCCAAAATTGTTCTTCAAAAATGAATTGATATAAATCGTATTCCAGAATGTCTACAATATCCCTAGTGCTTAATCAGGGATTACTTCCAGTGGACGTGGAAGGACTTCCTGAAAGAGGCTCATTTTCAACTATTTCTCTAACACCCAAGGACACTCCTCATGTCACTTGAAAACAACACGTACATTTCGTTTTTTAGACAAAATTTTATGCAGTCTCATGGTGCTGAATCCTTCGTATTCATCTGATTGAGCTCCATGCCACATCTGGCTATTTACAAAAACTAAAACTGGTGAAAAAGAAACAGTTATAAACGTATAAAAATTGTTTCGAGATTAGGAAAAACCGTTGGAATAAGTATGTCGAGATAAAATAAATTTGGATAAATAAATACTTTTATTTAAGGTATACTTATAAAGAAACTAAATGTGGCAACGTTATCTATATCTATATATATATATATAGATATATATATATATATATATATATATATATAATATATATATATATATATATATATATATATATATATATATATATATATATATATATATATATATATATATATATATCTATATCTATATCTATATATATATATATATATATATATATATATATATATATATATATATATATATATATATATATATATATATTATGCTTTGTGATAACTAAATAAAAATATAAATAGTTTGGAAATGCCATTTGATCATGGTCAGTTGTGACATAAAGCAAAGCAAAAGGTCCTTGATAAACATAAAAATAGTATATCGACAATGAACGACGCGAAAAAATTAAAAATAAGACTCTCCTAATCTGTGTAGTGGTCGACGGATTGTGGAGCTAGATGAGTTAGGAAAAAATTTAAAGTGTTGTCAATGTCAAAAAATTATTTTATTAGAAAAAATAATTAATGAGAAACGTTTAGGTCTTAATTCAATATTGGATATTTCTTGTGATGAATGTTGAGTTATAACTAAAGTTCCGACTGGCAAAATGCATATTACCAAGAATAAGGTTAAACATTCAGATGTTGGCATGTAAAGCATGACGACACACAGTGTCGCCAAGCTGTGATATCTATCCCTCCACTGCGCGTTTATTGTTTATTCCAAAAGTTTACTAATTAGTTTACAGCATATTGGTTTTTCAAAAAATTCGTTAGAACAGTTCTCAAAACATACTGGAAATTATGTCTTTTTTATATTATACATCTCTGACTTACACTTAATTAATAATATCTTGCTTCAGAATCGATCAAAAAATTTGATTATTTTATGAAATAAGGAACACTTAGTTCAATATATAATTTCAATTTCATCAAATTCGTAAGAAAAATTAATTTACGAGTGAACTATTTTAAAAAGTCACTGTACTTTTTGATCATAGTAGCACATTGGATTAAGGAATGAATCGGTGAATTTCAGTCATTTTTTGAACGTTTTCTTCAGTTCGAATTGTTGATGGACTTGGAGTTTCAATGGTCCCTTTACCGTAATTAAATTTTGCAAACCACTTAAAACGTCCTTACGGCTCATTGCTGCACTATCGTAAAAGTGTATGTGGCAATTTTACTAAACTTGAAACCTTATGTTAGCAGGTTCATTATTTTTTTGACCGACCGAAAAATAATGTCACGTTTTATGTCACTACGAATGAACTCAGTGAACTCAATTGGGATATATCTAGAAGGATTTAAATGTGAAAATAAGTATTCCTATAGCATGACCATTAATTTTTGGTATAGATCCTCTCTTAGCATTAATGAAAACACAAACATTTTTATTGATAAAAACAGTATACGCATCACACAAGTTAATTCTAGTCAATCAAGTGCTAGGAGTTTGTTATAAATGGTCTTTCAGATGGAGCGGTTTTTTTTATTTATTGAATAAAACACAAAATTTACGTTGATTTCAAAAAATGTTTTATTGACAATTGAAGCATAGTGTATGACATTTAAACACGAAATGCAATATTTGCCAAACACACTCCATTCTTTTGTCAAAATTTTGGATGACATTTTATCATAACCGTGACTCTATGACTAGATTAATTTCATCATTTAGTTCAGGAATCGATTGTGGATTGTTCTTATAGACCTTGCTTTTGACGTAACCCCAAAGAAAATAGTCTAATGGTGTCAAATCACATGATCTTGGTGGTCAGTTAACATGACCGTTTCTTGCAATAACTCTTCCAGGAAATTTTTCTTTTAATAAATCAATTGTTTTATTAGCAGAGTGAGGTGTCGCGCCATCCTGTTGGAACCATATATCTCCCCAGATTAATATTATTCAATTCAGCCTACATAAATTCAGTTCTCACGACATCGAACACCATTTAGAGTTACAGTTTCACCAGCAGCATTCTGAAAGAAATACGGCCCAATTACACCTCCTGGCCATAATGCACACCAAATAGTAGCTCGTTTAGGATGTAAATGTTTCTTATGAATCAATAGTGGATTTTCCTCACCCCAAATGCCGCAATTTTGTACATGCCCTAAATGCGACCACATACCCATTAATTTCAAAACGTGCTTCATATGAAAAGATGATTTTTTTGAGAAAAATCATCTGTTTATTCTTTGATTCAGTTGACAAATGCACAACGTTTTGACCCCCTTTTATACCTGCAGAACTAAATCTTTTTGTAAAATACGCCATGTTATTTCACTGAGTCCAAATTGTTGTCCAAATGTTGTAAACGTGAACTAATTGAAATTTCTGTGTCTTCAGTAAAACTTTCACGTACCAAATCAATATGCTCTTGTGGACGACCACTACGACTATATAGTGGTATTTTTTTTTCTTCCACCGAACCAGTTTCTTGAACAGTGCGAATGATAGTGCGTTCAGATGAATGATTGTGCAAACCGCTAATATCACGTAATTTTCTAAAAATATTTTTCATTGAATGCCCATTTTCATAAAATAATACAGAAAAAAAAGTAAAGTTGTATTGTGTACTACTCCATTTTTAAAAATGTCATATATTACACTTCTGAAATGGGTCTAGACCTAGGCAAATTCACAACGCCACCATCTATGTTTTATTCAATAATAAAAAAAGAACCTCTCAATATGAAAGACCTGTTATTACAAAGAAATAAGAAGAAGATATGTTTAATAATAATATAACAAGAAAACGACAAAACTGAAAGGAGAAAGTAGGTCACATCTAAGAAAGAGACACATATAAGAGGACGTACTCAGGGTAGACGTCTTTCGAAAAGTTTTCTACGTTGGTTATTCACCAGTTAGTCGGCTTTTCGAAAGACTAAAAGAGACTATTAAGTACAAATCAAGGGCCGACAGCGAAATATGGAGGAGGCGTGTTTCTCACTGAGGTTAATCGATATCTGATGAACATAGTTCAGAGCTTACCTTTAGTTGTAGATCTGGCGTAGACAGAATCGTGGAAATCATCTGCCAAATATTTTGTTTAAACGTTAAAGGGCAATAGTTTCAATAGATGTCTAATGTAAGAAAATAATCATGTCATACAGTTGCAATACGAGGGTTGGTATTTGTGTATCGGGAATTGGCCACCATGGTTGCTAGGCGCATTGTTTGACATTGTTGATTGTATACGTGCTTAGAACGTTTTGTTATACAGACGCTCTTGTGTTTAGTGACATTTGAAAATGTCATGTGCATCGATCAGCTCACTTCGACCTTTGGCGATGAAGCACCATATAAAACCACTGTATATCACTGGTTTAGTGAATTCAGTCGTGGCCGTCGCTCGCCCACGGACGAATTTAAAGAAGGTTGTCAAAAATCGGATGTTTGAGAAAACATCGATACTGTGTGCGAGCGAATTGATAAAGCAAGATCGTCATGTGACATACCATGAGATTGAGGCATCCCTGGGCATTAGTATGACAAGCATACACAAGATTTTACATGCACATTTAGCCGTGAAAAAGATTTGTGCGTGTTGGATTCCGCATAGTTTGACAATCGTTCAAAAAAAAGGCTCGTGTAGATTGGTGCAAAGAAATGCTCAAAAAATACAATAGTGGTGCGCCAAAGGCCGTGTATAACATCTACACAGGTGACAAATCTTGGATCTATATATACAAGAAAAGGGCAAATAGGGCAAAACCAAGGTACGTGGTTTTTAAAATTCAGCTTTACTAAATAGATACAGTAATCTTTACGCACCAGAACCTAACAATTCCTATCTGGGTATCAAATCGTTCGTTCAGTGAAAGCTCACGATGTTTCGCCAAAATATCATTTGGCATTCTCACGTGTTGTTCGCTTCGAAAGAACAGTTGACCTCTTCATCTGAGCCCGAAAGTAAGCAGCAGTCGACTGTGTGGTTCTTTCAAAATAAGCCAAACTTGAGCTTGTATTAGAGAATCGTAGAACCGTCAATTCTGAATGGTACACAACCATTTGTTTGCCAGAAGTCTTTGAAGAAATAAGAAAAAACAACCAGCGACGCAGAATGATTCTTCAACATGACAAGACGAGCTCTCACAGATCGAACCAAACAACTCAATATATGACAAGTCAAAAAATCGAATTGATATGTAATCCGCCGTACAGTCCTCATTCGGTACCCAATGATTCCTTTTTGTCCCCGTCCGTGAAGAATAAACTACGTGGTCAATGATTTTAGACATCATAACAAGTGGTTCATGCGTTCAAAATGCATGTTTTGGAGATACCTCAAACGGAATGGAAAGAGTGCTATGAAAATTGGTTCAAACGTATGCAAAAGTGTATCGATCATCGCGAAGAATATTTTGAAAAACAATGAAACCATTTTCAATGATGAAATAAGAAGAAATAAGAAAAAACAGCCAGCGACGCAGGATCATTCTTCACCATGACAACGCGAGCTCTCACACATCGGACCGAACAACTTAATATTTAACCGCTCAAAACATCAGATTGTTGGGTTATCCACCGTACAGCCCTGATTTGGTACCCAATGATTTATTTTTGTTCCCGTCCGTGAAGAATAAACTACGTGGTCAACGATTTTGGACGATGGAAATTTAAACCCTCCAATGTAATTAGTGTAAAACGTTTATTGTTTTGAAATTAAATTTTACACTTGGAAGTCGGGTCACCATTAGTGCTTTCACAACTATTTCGTAAATATTACTAAGTAGTAACTAATGAGATAATCAGATTCCCATTAAAGTCCGCTTAGAATATATTTTTTCGCTTAATTAACGAGCAATTTATTATGTCGAAGTGTAATTACAACATATGATTCGTTTCTCTTTCAATTATACAATTGAATAAACCTGTTCTTCCACTTGAGAGGAAAACGTTATTTCGAATTATTACTGATTGTTCTATTTATTGCTCTATAGGCCTAGGGCATATTTGTTTTCTATCCATTTTACAGCTAAGTGTCGGCAAGTTCCTTAGATGAATTGCCCGCATATTAAAGCTCATCCACACATCGACCACAATCGAGTCGCTTAACTTCAGTGATCTAGAATCAAAGCCCTAACCTTAATGTTTGGAAAGGCTTCCGTGGCCAGTAATGTTATAATTACTAGATTCTCCAGTAGAACCGCGTTTAAGATTTGTAAATAGAATCTAGTTGCTTTACTCCCTAGTGCTCACAACTAGAAAATATGTGAGTATTCTAGTTGTGAACCCTGGGGAGTAGGTAAATTGGGCCCCCAGACCAAAGCAACTAGATTGTCTTGATAATGGCTTCAACGTGGAATGTCGAGATTTTACAAATCTTAAAACATATATATATATATATATATATATATATATATATCCGGGCTTAAACGCAAAATCTTTCAGAGAAAGTCGGAGACCTCTGGCCAACGTCTGAAACCGAAAACAAAAACTTTCTTTGGAACGGTAAATATCAATTCTCTTCTGCGTCCAGGAAAACTACACGAATTGGGGCGAACATTAAATCAGCAAAAAATCCAAATTTTAGCTTTGCAAGAAACCAGATTGACAGATGATAACACCTTGGAATTCGGCAACTACAGACTTTTTAAAAGTAAAACGGACAAAAGAATACTCAAAAATACACCACATCTCGGTGTTGCTTTCGCTGTCTCAAGAAACATTCTTGGTTCTATAACAAATGTCCAGCCAATAAATAATCGAATTATGACACTATCCCTTAAGTGTGCTAACAAAAACTATACATTAATCAATGCACACCTCCCAGCTAATGAAGAAAATAAATCTAATCCTGAAATGCTGCTAATACCAAAGTTTGACCCAACGAAAATAAAACCAGCCCTAACAGAAGAGCTTGATAAACAAGCAGCACAGAACTGGCAAGAATTGAAACAAAAAATTATTAAAACGGCCTTAAAGTTGGTCCCTTTACAAAAACGTAGAAAACATCCGTGGTGGGATGAAGTTTGCGAACAAGCAGTATTAAGCCGAAGTAAAGCATTCAAAGATTGGAACAGTCAAAAAACAGCAATAAACTATAACATCTTTTTGGAAGTAAGAAAAGAAACATCGAAGCTAATTAGACAAACTAAACGAAAATATGAAAACAATCAACTTAATGAAATAGAAAAAGATTTTCAAAAAAATAACACCCGAAACTTTTACAAAACATTTAAAACTAAATTAACAGGCTATCAACCGCAAAGTCTTTGCTTCCAAAAGGAAAACGGACAATTAGCTCTAAATAACCAAGACAATTGCAAAGAACTTGCGAAATATTTTGAACAAATACTAAACTGTCCTGAGCCCTTAAACAAATTAGCAACACTAAAACCTAAACAAACAAACCCAGATTCATTACCACCGAATGAAGATGAAATAATTAGGCAAATCAAGCGGCTTAAAAATGACAAGGCTTCTGGTGAAGATGGAATCACTGCTGAACTTTTGAAATCCGCTGGTCCAGGTACAGTCAAGGAAATTCTACAAGAAGTTTGGCGAACCGAACGGATTCCGGAAGATTGGAAAGATGCTCTAATCCATCCACTACATAAGAAAGGAGATAGAACGGATGTAAACAACTATAGAGGAATATATCTTCTCCCAGTTTGTTACAAGATTCTATCTCAATGTCTACTAGACAGAGCACAGGGACAGTTAGAACCTAACATTGGTGAATATCAAGCAGGTTTTCGACCGGGCAGAGAGACCTGCAACAGACTAAGAACGCCATTTCTAAAAACAAAATATGGTAACATCAGACGAGTCTCTCAATTCAAATATTTGGGTGAAATAATCATGGAAAATGGGTTGGAAAAAGCGGCCAATAAGGGTAGATGTCAAAAAATGGAAGCGGCATTGAGACTTGCACAGGGTATTTACAGCAAGAAATGCTTATCTAAAAACACAAAACTGAGACATTACAACACAGTTATTAAGCCAGAATGTCTATATGCTGCTGAAAAAGCTCTCATTTTGAATAGAAAGAGGGACATCGAGGACATTGAAAAGAAGGAAAGAAAAATCGTAAGAAAAATCCTAGGCCTCAAACAAATAAATAGCACAACATACCGACTTCGAGAAAACAAAGAAATCAAACAATACACAGATATACATAGCGATATGAGAAAAAGAAGACTTAAGTTTTACGGACACATAAAACGGATGAATCCGAGTAGGTTAACTAGACAAATAGTCGAATTTTATAAAAACAGGAGTAGAGCTAAAGTAGAAATAATTAAATGGATTGCTGCAATTAAAGAGGACCTAAGATCAGCAAATATTACACAAAGTGAAATTCAGGATAGAGACTGTTTCAGACACAAGGTTAATGTGTGGAGGGTTGGCCAGAGAGAAAAATGTAGGAACAAAAAAGACTGGAACAACTTGGTCTGACGAAAGGAAAAAAGCTCATAGCGAAAGAATGAAATTAGTATGGGCGCAAAGGAAGGTTAACAAAAACAAACGCCTCTAATTGTACTTCGCGTGGTCCACTAGGGCCCATACGTGAATAATAATAATAATATATATATATATATATATATATATATATATATATATATATATATATATATATATATATATATATTAGAAAGAAATTTAAATTTTACGACAAATTTTATGTGGATTGTAGAGGGCGCTGTTTGCGACACTTTTCTACGTTTAAAAGGTCACAACTTTTTTGCGCCTTAGTGTATTCGCATAGGTGGACAAAATATTATTTTGTCTACCTTTTTTCCGTAAAAAAGGTTCACTTGGCAAAGGTAGAAATGTCGCTCCGAGTTACCGTTTTCTAGAGATCTGCGTTTAAATTGTTCATTACACTCTTTTAAATTGCGCTTTTGAAACAAAACATTTGTGTTTGCTTTCCCTTTTTTTTTGTCTTAGTTCTAGAGGAATGTTATCTAATTATTGGGGTAACTGAGTTTGAAGAAAATTAAGAGACAGTTCGCCGTTTAAAGTAGGTGGTAATTCGAGAGGATCTAATATGTAATCACCAATAAGACCACACCAAACGTTAATTTTAAATTCGTGTTAGTGTATGCCATTTTCTAAATCCCACGTATGTTTATTTCTAAAATTGAATACCTCTCTATGTGTAAACATTGCTTCGTCTGTAAACAATATTTTTTTTTAAACATGGGGTCGGCTTTTTGCCGTGTACGACAGAAATTGGCAATTTCCATTTTGGCTGGCAAATCAGCTTTCAGTAGATTCTGCACAAGCGTGAGGCGAAACGGATACAGTCCCTCCTTGTAAAAAAATTTCAAACGGTGGACTTGCCTACCCCAACTCTCACAGCAATGCATCTTATGGTTAGTTCAGGGTTTTAGGTTACGCGAACCACAATTTCTTCTTCCTGGTCGGTGCTTACAGTCTTCGGACGACCTGCGAAATCTCGTTTCGGACGGAAAGAACCTGTTTCACTCAGTCTGCCGTAAAGATTTTTGAAACTTTTAAAATCCTGCTGTCTTCGTCGTAGCCATTAACATTTTCCTGCAAGTATATGCCTATCATATCGTGCATCTCTTTATTAGAAAACAATTTATATCTAGGCATTTTGTTCATGACTTGTAACTCAAAAATCTTTCGAAAACTATTTTACTTTAATGTATAATTTCTTACTATTATTATTTAAAACTATTTTAACAATTTAAATACCCACAATATAGAATATTGATAATCATGCAAAAGTTTGACAGTAATTAAATTTTAGAAAAAGAAAAGTGTTTTTAAGAAAAGTATTACATTTCAAAAGGGCAATTTAAAAGAGTGCAATGAACAATTTAAACGCAGATATCTAGATAACGATAACTCGGAGCGACATTTGCAAGGTATACCTTATTTATCCCCCACTACCAAATTTCATTAAAGAAGAATAATTTTTAAGAAATTTATTGACTACGGTTACTATTAACTTTTGGACTAAAGTAAGTTGGATTAAATCACAATATTTTTACCCAAAAAATCTGCAGTTTTGCTGTGTACTATTAATTAGTGGCCACCCTATTTATGTATATACATATATACAGGGACTCCCTATATATATATATATATATATATATATATATATATATATATATATATATATATATATATATATATATATATATATATATATATATATGTATATATGTATATATGTATATATATATATATATATATATATATATATATATATATATATATATATATATATATATATATATATATATGTATATATATATTTTTTTTTTTGAAGTTGGGGCATTTTCTAGCGCCATCTGACGGCGAACAGTAAGCTCATGGCGAAAATATAGGTGAACATTTTAGAAAGAATTTTAGTATGTCTATCCCTAAACTTAGTAAATCCACCGTGTATATACATGACAATAAACATATTCATTTAATGAAACGAGTTATTGATAGTTCCTGTTGTAAAAAAAAGATGAAATGGAAATTTCGCAGAGATTTTCTCGTTTATTTTTCTCTAAAGTAATTGGATGTAGGGTTAAAACACTTTTCGAGAATTGTAAACGTTTTGGGCTTATCGATTTAGGGTTATTTACTCACTAATATTTCACCGGAAATTAAGGAGATTGAGGCGGTAACTTAATTATCGTTCGCGATATTGAACTTTTCAGAGTAAATTATAGACCCTTTATGTTTAATATGTTCTATTCAAATTGGAATTATTTTGACTTTTGAAATTATTCGTTGGAAGATTGTTTTTCCACTTTCATAATAACTGTAATTTTTTTAACTTATTACTTAAGAAACTACATTTCTATTAAAAACTTTAACTTTACTTCAACTCTAACGTAAAAGAGATGAATAAAACTAGAGTTTAAGGAGCCTGATTGACACTTGATTTTCTTGACTTTTCTTGACACTTGATTTTGGAACTTTGTTAGCAAAACACTCGTCGAGGGAGTCATCAGACCATGAGACTTGATATTTTCACAGTAAATTGCATTGTGCAAATCAAACAGATACGTCTGTAGTTTCTGTTATATAGTACTTTAAAAAAATATGTGTCAAAAGTGTTATTTTATGTTAGCATTATCATTTGACTTTTGGTGGTAAAACACCATCCAAAAGAATTGTTTTTCAGCTGGCTTGTGTTTAAGGTAGTTAACCCGTGACAATCGGAGTACAAGGTAAAGTTCTACATACTAATACAATCATACTTTTGAAGAAAAGTGTGGCAACGCTGTCAACGCTTATACCAAATGCTCTATAGATGTATCATATATATATATATATATATATATATATATATATATATATATATATATATATATATATATATATATATATATATATATACATATTACGTTTTGTGCATATACACTCTTGTCCGTGTTACTACTGTTTAAAAATATAAATAACTTAGAAATGCCAATTCCGGCAAATTTTGCAAAGCAAAAGGTCCTTGATAAACGCAAGAAAAGTATATCGACAGTGAATGACGTGAAAAAAATTAAAATCGTAGATTCTCCTAACCTGTGTAGTTGTCGACGGATTGTGGAGCTATAGCCTATTTATTGAAGAAAGAAACTAAACTCAAACATATTCACGCATATTGCCCGTGATCGTTACAGGACCGCACTAAGAACTGTCCTTTTTTGGGGCTGGTATAGCTAATATCGACGAACTTCATCAGCTGTGTCCGTATCAGACATTTTATGGAAACAAAATACAATTATTAATAAATCGAATGCAATTCAATAAATGCAAAAAACTCAGTGCAGTGTATGTGCCAACCCGGTGATTCTGTCGCCCGGCAACTTGCCTATTATCTGGGTTTTTATTGGTGGTTTAAATCGGCTCGACCTCTTCTCGCTAATAGCAGGGGCGGTCAGCGTTTCTGGCTAAAATATCACGTGCTGATCACGCGTTGATCATTGTTTATATCGACTGTTTTTCTTCGGTGAATAGACTTTAGACGATTTAGGAAAAAAATTAAAGTGTCAATGTAAAAAGTTTTTGGTTTTGGTTTTTTAGTTGGTTTTTTCAAAAAGTTCGTAAAAAATTCTTTCTTTACCCCTATTACGTCTTTTTTATAGATCTCTGACCTATTGCATGTTAATTATGTATACTTTAATAAATAATATTTCGCTTCAGAACCGGTCAAAAAATTTGATTTTTTTAGGAAATATAGGGAACACTTAGCTCAATATCATATTTAGTTTCATCAAATTGGTAAAAAAAATGTATTTGAGTGAACTACTTTAAGTGTAGACGAACAAGTCTCAGTGGCAAATTCTATTAACATTCTTCAGAAACGTCTGGTGTATCAAGAATCACGAACGGTGTAAGGAAACTGAATGAGATTAATAGTCATGTGTATATATTGGATTTAAGACAACGTTAGGTATTGACATGAAACAACTATATTCATTTGCTTATTTATGGATTCTGCATAATTTAATTCAACTAAGAAGTTACAAATTTAATGTACGACAGGCGACAAAACTAACAATATATTTGTATGAGCTCGAAACAAAACCAAAATTTACTAGTTGGGTTTTCTTAAGTAGAAACCAAACCAACATGTAGGATGTTGTTCCTTCACAATGTGTTTTCTTGCGAATTATTCCATGATGAAATAATACAATGTACTCAACTCAGCAAGTCAGCTCAACTAAGTGACATTTATATTTCACACAGTGTTGCCACTATTACGTTGCAAAGTTCTGACACGCTTATAGACACATTTTTAATTTTACTGTTTCAAATTTTCTAATTACATCTCTCTTTCTATTATATTAAAACTTTTACTTTGCTTTTCAACTTGAGATATATAATTAATTCATTTTATACATACAGATTTAACTCATTATTGGAAATTCTTCCGTAAAATAGGACATTCATCTCCTTGAAGTAAACATAAGAGAGGAAGAAAATGTAATTAATTTTTCCATGAACAATCCATCAATTTATTATTGAATGAAACATCTAAGACGTTCATCGGATTTCTATTTTTAGGAAAACATGGAGATGCTTTCGAACTTAGAAATTATTATACGCCCGTCACCACATTTCTGAGATAATTTAATATTCAACTAGTTAACCCAATTAGATTTGTAGGTATTAATTAAATATAACTATCTGTTTTCTAACGCGAAATTTTCAAAACCACGCAACCTCCAACTTATATAATATTGCGATGAGTATATATCGCGATGAGCATTTGCAGATATCTACGCAGATAAGTTCAATATTGAAGTGATTGGCGTTAGCGTTTTCTGCATATAGCACTCAGATATCATCTGGTAAATGATTTTTGATTGAATTTTTGATTTGTTTAGAGAGTACATTCATCTACGTGCCCCCATGATCTATCCATCAATCTTTTGTCGATTCTATTTTTTATATTTAACCTTAAGGCTAATTCAAAGGTTCTGTTCCTCCCACCGACTTTCGGCACAATGGAATTCCTTGTCGACAGGCTTGACTGGATTTTTTACCTGGAAGGATCTACTTTCAAGGAAAGCTGATAAAAAATCAACCTAGGAAACTTCTTTTAAGGCATATGTAAATGAGTGCTTTGTACTATACTTTGCTGAAGGGCCTCGTGAGCTCGAGGAAGATATCATCGATATACTGTCTTTTCTGAATATTTTTTTTAACAAAGCGACGAACCGTTTGATGAATAAATAAGAGTCTGGCTTGGAATACGACCTTTTCACACGTGAATTTGTAATGATTATTTTGCTGCCCGAGAAATAGTTAAACATGCACAGAGTCGCCTTTTTCGAGGTTAGAAAGAGATCTGATTAAACGGATAGGTCAGCAACCTCAATAGGAAGTTAGTCTAAATGATTAGTCCCTAGCATTTTTGATGATCATCATCTTTAGCTGAATACCCCCCTGTGGGCCTCGGTTGACGCAATTTTCTTCTTGTATCTGGACCTATCAGCTGCTACGGTTTTTCATTTTGGTACGCCTATGCTTGTGGCATCTTGCTCAGATTAGAATCTGAGCCTAGGTTTTATCAGTTATCTTCTACCATCTAGCATCGTAGATAGGATTGTGCTAGATATTCTATTATCATCCATTCTGATGACATGTCACGCACATTTGAGCCACCTGAGTTGGATGTTGGATACGTCTTCTCCTCCAGAGCGGATATAGAGGTCATAACCAAGTATATGACTTCTCCATAGGTAGTGACGGTGGTTGTAGCGATGCCTCCGTACTCCATCTGCGCAATCACCCTCAAATATTGCTCTTAGTATCTTTTTTCGAACATTGAAAGTAGATTTACGTCGGCCTTAATTAGCAGCTTTGATTCTTCAGTGTATGTGTGTACCAGCAAAATCAATGTTTTATAATGTTAAGTTGCGACTTCTCAAGTGTTTGCGCGTGTCGAAATAACATCTGTTTGTCAAAATTCGTCGTTTGATTTAATCACATTCGCTGTTTTCGCAATTGACTGTAGATCCGAAGTAAATGGGCATTTTGGGCACCATTCCGAATGCGTTGTTTTGTTGTGGACACTGTTAATTTGGTTTTTTTCTCATGGATGTTGATATAAAGTTTTCGCAGCTTCGAAGAGAGACAGGAACGTTTCTCTAGATGCGTTCACTGAACAGGAAAGTAAGAGGATCATACTTTTCATAAATCTGAGTATTTCGCCAACCTGCCTCTAACGCAGACTCTTCCAGTATATTAGATAAACTGTATGCGGTTTGGCATTATTTTGCTGAAATATGGGATTTGATTATCCTCGCCATAATTCCAGATACTCTAGCTGTATGCAAAATTACAAGTACATACACTTTTTTATATACGTAATAAATTATCTTCAGCAAATCGTGACATAGATCTTTTGATGAATTGTTTAAATCAGTTTCATTACGTAGTGCACATATATACACAGTAGAAACCTCGTCTTTATTTAGATCCTCATTGTTGCAGCTACATTGTGTCTGACATCTCTCCAATATCTGCCGAACAACGTAATTCTACAGCCACGTACATATGCCTACAGCCACCTAGTCGGCGCAATGGCGATTTATACGTTATCGTCTCGTATTGGGGATCCAAATAAATGCCATTGTTCCGACGCGATTATAATGAAATTGTATACATACATATCGCATTGTTTTACATTTCTATTCCCTGCCGACGACGTAATGCATTTAGCTTACTCGTTTGTTGAAACCTTATTGTTGTTTGGAAATATATTCATTTTGTGTTACGTACCAAATATGTTTATGATTTCTACAAGTTGAATTTTAATTTGGTTTGTGTGAAAATTTAGATTACAACTAAAATAGATTAATTACAAATGAAAAATTTTCAAAATAAACATATTTTGATTCGTTGAAAACTCGCTTTACGTTGTGACCTTGCTCCGATAACTGAAGCTGTCCAAATAAAAAGAGTATCGATGAACGATAAAAATGAAAATGGCATGGCGCAAAGTCTATTATATGTTGGATGTAATACAAGTTTAGTTGCGTCTAGTTTTTAGAGCTTTCGCTTTGTTTGACAGTAAATAAAAACATTAAACTTATTCGAAATCTTCACCCTTTTCTTTCACATACATCATCAATTAGCCTAGCAAATCATCTACCACCGCATACTTCCAGTGGTATTGAAACTGCTTCTTTCAGCAATTTAGTTTTAAGGATAACGATTTTTCGGTGAGCTATAGAACAGGCCCTCCCCTTTAAACTTTCAATAGTCCATAGTTCAACGGATTGAGGTCCAGGCTCCATGATCTTCCAATCTTTAGCAGCGATTAACTCAGGCAAATTGGCTTCTAATCAATTTTGTATGGATCTCGCCTTGTAGGATCGCTCTGCATCTTATTGGAACATACAATATATTCCTTCATATTAGTTTTTATTCAGCGGCTTTTCTGCCTTCTCCAAAACATAATTGTAATTGTTTATAGCATACCTTGCTCGCAGAAATGCATTTGAGTGTTGCTGTCGTACAACACTCCCCATCAAGCCATCACTGAAGTCGGTTGATTACTTGATTGAATGACCTTTCCAAATTTTTCAGCAGGTTCTCGAGAGCTATGCGTGTAAACTCTGTCATATCTTCTTCTTTACCAGTCTTTCTAGGTTATTGCCGTTCCTGCGTTACATGAGGCCGAAGAATCTTAGTATTTGCATTAACAATAGTTTTGATTGATTGCGCGGTTGGCTCTTGGTGAAACATAGTAACAATGATAATAATTAAAACACTTGGTATTTGTTTCACAATATATTCAAGATATTCTCTAACATGTTTCGGCCTCGCGACCATTCTCAAAGAGAGTTATGTATAAAACTTACAGTTTACTTAGAGTTTTATACATAACTCTCTTTGAGAATGGTCGCGAGGCCGAAACATGTTAGAGAATATCTTGAATATATTGTGAAACAAATACCAAGTGTTTTAATTATTATCATCTTAGTATTTTTTTAAGAATAATTTGGGATAGTCTTGTGGATTTATTAATTTCTTGAATAATGTTTATTCGTCTGGTAGTTCACCTACCACCAAAGTTCAAACTCTGTCATACTGCTGACTGAATTTCTCTTTAATATTAAAAATATTTTTATCTGTGAAAACGATTTTCCTGTACCTTCCGTTCGCATGCCGCTCATGTAGCGTCTTCGCTTTGTGGTTGTGTTACGTAGAGCTGCCATTAATGTCTGATTCAGATTTCTTGGAATTCTTTCAGCGACCTTTCACAACTGCTGCGATCTACTATATTTGACAGAGAAAACAATATTTAATACAATACATAATTACATCATTTACTAGTCGGATTTGTTGAAGTTTGCTTTCCACCGTATTCTTTAGAGTTGGCTTCAAAAGACTACTTTCTGTTTCTAGGAATAAAAAGATGGTTTTAGCGAGAGAAATTTGCTTCGACTGAGTTCGATAAAGTTACTGGCGAAATAAACTCATATTTTGAAGCCTGATAGAAAACAGATCTAGAAATGTTGGAATAAGAATAAGTGAATATATTGCTAATAAAGTTTTTTTTCAAAGCATTATGATCTAAATTGAACATTTAACTAACTGTGTTGGAATTTACAGTTAATTATGGCTCCTTAGACATAATTAATGCTTGTCATAATGAAAATGTTGCTTTTTATTTTAAAACCCTTTTATTCAATTCAATATCATATTCTGTCTTATTTTGCAAATCCGTATATAAAAATCTTTGTTACAGCGCTATTATAATGAAATTCTATGGTTATATCGCATTGTTTTACGTTTCCATTCCCCCGAGGACGTAATACATTCTGCTTACTAGTGCAAACGTTGAAACAATAATGTTATCTGCAAATAATTTCATATTGTGTCGACGAACAAAAATAGGTATATATGTTGAATCACTAGAATGTTTATCTAATGTATTTTTAAGATTTTTTAAAATATATTTATATTTATTAAACACAGAATTATGTTGAAGTTTTTTGAGAGTATATATATAAATATAAATATATATATATATATATATATATATATATATATATATATATATATATATATATATATATATAAATATATATAAATATATATAAATATATATATATATATATATATATATATATATATATATATATATATATATATATATATATATATATATATATATATATAAATATATATAAATATATATAAATATATATATATATATATATATATATATATATATATATATATATATATATATATATATATATATATATATAAATATATATAAATATATATCATCATCATCATCATCAGCCCGTATCGATCCACTGCAGGATGAAGGCCTCTTCAGCATGCTTCCAACCTTCACGGTCCTGGGCTTTCCTCTGCCACTCGGGTCCAATATATTTAACGATGTCATCAGTCCATCGTGCTTTCGGTCTTCTTCGCGGACGTTTGCGATCAAGCGGTATCCACTCCAGGATTGCCTTGGTCCATCTGTCGTCCCATCGCCTCGCTATATGGCCTGCCCATCTCCATTTCAACTGTTTCACTCTTCCAATGATGTCACAGACCCTTGTTTGTTCCCTGATCCATGCGCAGGACTTTCTGTCTCGTCTTGTAATGCCAAGCATACATCTTTCCATTCCCCTCTGTGCCACCCGAAGTTTTTGAATTGATTGCGATGTGAGTGTCCAGGTTTCACTTCCGTATGTCATAACGGGTAGAACGCACTGATCGAACACTTTTCTTTTCAGGCAAAGTGGGAGTCTGCTCTTAAACACTATGTTGAGCCTACCAAACGCCTGCCAGCCACATTTAACACGCCGTTCCACCTCCCGGGCGGTATTCCCCTCCATGGAAATCCTCTGCCCAAGATATACAAAGCTGTCCACAATCTCTAAATCCCTTCCTAAAACTGAAATTCTTCTGTCCTGAGCGAAGTTATTGAACATAACCTGACTCTTTTTCAGGTTTATTTTCAAGCCAAATGGTTCGCCAGCCCTTTGCAGTTCCTGCATGCGTCTTTGCAGCTCCTCTGGGTCTTGTGAAATGAGAATAATATCATCTGCAAATCTAAGATGGTTTAAGTTTGCACCATTGATCTTTGCCCCATCCTGTTCCCAATCCAGTTTACGGAATACTTCTTCAAGGCCAGCCGAGAAAAGAATAGGCGATATTGCGTCACCCTGCCGTACACCTCGTTCTATATTAATTCCCACTTCAAGATCATCAAGGTGAATTGTGGCTGTAGCTCCATCATATATCGATTCTAATAGGTTTACATAGGCTCTGTCTACACCTTGGCTAAGCAGTGCATCCATTATCGCATGCTTTGAGATGGAATCAAATGCTTTTTCGTAGTCGATAAAAGCCAAACACAGTGGCATGGTGTATTCGTTGTGCCTTTCTATGACCTGCTGTACAACCTGGATGTGATCCATTGTACTGAATCCTCTTCTGAATCCTGCTTGTTCTCTTGGTTGTGCGTCATTCAGTTTTTTTAATATTCTTTTAGAAATTATCTTAGTGAAAACTTTGTACATCACTGATAGGAGGCTTATTGGACGGTAGTTCTTTAAATCTTCCTGTGCTCCTTTTTTATGTAAAAGGATCACTTCTGCATTTTTCCATAAGTCAGGTACTTTTTGTTCTTTGAGGCATTTTGAGTATAATTTTGCCAGTGTTTTATGTAACGTCCGACCACCAGCTTTTAGCATTTCGACAGTTACACTATCCTTTCCTGGAGCCTTGCCGTTCTTCATCAATTCTATAGCATTTGTTACTTCCTCCACTAGGATATCTGGCATTATATATTGTTCTTCCGTGGGTATTGCTGTCCCTGACTGGCTCTGATCTTCATATAACTGGGAATAAAACCTTCTGACAATCTCTAACATTTGGGTACGCGTCCTGCACACTGTGCCATCCTCACGCTTTAAAGCATATATTTGCGTTCTTTTGTTTCTCAGCTTCTGTTTAGCTTTGTTAATTCCTTTGTTTTCTTCCAGGGTTTTTTGCACTAGCTGCATATTGAATCGGCGCGTGTCCTCTCTGATACGTTTTCTTATAGTTTTGCAGAGCTCAGTGTACTCGACCCTGCCAAAAGGACTACCTGCATTTCTCATTGCTCGCCGTTTCTTCATTAAATCAATGGTCTCACTGGAGATTTTTGTTTGTTTGAGACATTTTTCTTCTGGTGCTATTGAAGCAGCCGTTTGAAGTACATTGTTGGCGATTTCTTCATATTGAACTGATATTTCCACCTCCTCTGGATCTTGTAACGCAGCAAACCGGTTTGACAAAGCAATCTCAAAATCGCTTCCTCTCTCCAGCAGTTTTCCAGAATCCACCTTGCCCTTCTTTGATCTTACCATTTTTTCGCGCTCTTTTCGACAGTCAATCCGAACCCTTGCTCGTACAATTCGGTGGTCACTTCCAACATTAAAATTGTTAAGGACAGTACAATTGGTAAATATTCTTTTATCGTTGGTCATGATGTAGTCAATTTCGCTTGTGAGCCCAGCCATAAATATATATATATATATATATATATATATATATATATATATATATATATATATATATATATATATATATATATATATATATATAAATATATATAAATATATATATATATATATATATATATATATATATATATATATATATATATATATATATATATAAATATATATATATATATATATATATATATATATATATATATATATATATATATATATATATATATATATAAATATATATATATATATATATATATATATATATATATATATATATATATATATATATATATATATATATATATATATATATATAACGAACCATCGCATTTTGTTTTTCTCAATCACCTCCAATATCCCTCTAACGCCCAATCTCTCCCTTATCTTGATATTTTTCAGTCTATCCCACCGTTTCACCCTGCAATCCTTCGTAACACTCTCATCTCAAATACTTGTAGTTTTGCCTTTTTATTCAGAAAACACCCATGATTGAGTCATAATATTGCACTATTAACTTCGTTATACTACATAATGTTACCTTTGAATTTCTATTGGTTTTTCTTTGGTTTTTTCTCTCCATTACTGCGATGTCCTCACCCTCTAATACTTCTTTAAAGTGTTCCAATCAAACTTGCATTATCTCGTCCTTCTCAGATACCAACTGTCCTTCTTTATTTCTGAAGAGAGAAGCGAACAATTCTCACATTTTTTAAAACACTATAGAATAATTTTTAATTGCTCTTAAAGTCCGTTTTCATTTTGACTTCAAAATCTTCCCATTTTTTTCTCTTGGACTTTTCGCCAATCGTTGAAAGCAATTCTTTGATCTTTATATTGCTCATATTGTTATACTTTTATTGGCAAGGTACTTCTTTTAGAATTCTTTTTTCTTTATAATTTTGCTTCTGATTTCTTCCAACCACCAGGAGGTATGTTTTCTGTTATTTGCTATATTTTTCCTTCCATAAACTTCTTCGGCAGCATCCACACAAATTTGCCTAAAGGTGACCCATAGTTTATCAGTATCCTCCGAGTGCCATTCTTTATTACGTTCCACTCTTAGTCATACGCTTTTCTCAAATTTTCTTTTGTAATTATCCAATTTTAGTTTTTGAATATTTATGACCGACTTCTGTTTCTTATCCTTTTGATATTGTTGTATAGTTTCTTTTGGCCATTCTCTTTTGAAAATGCCCATCAGCAAGGAATTGTCGCTTCATATCTCAAATCTCCTCTTTACTCTGATATTCTTTACTGTTTTTAAATTCTTCTACTCAATCAGTACATAATCGATTATCTATTTTTTATTCTTATTCCTTTGCCAACGAGTAATTTGGTGAATGGCTTTGTGCTGAAAAAATGAATTACCCACCAACAAATTATTCAAGAGGCAAAATTGGATCCAATCTCTTGCCGTTATTATTCTTGACATTTTCTCCATACCTTTCCAGTGTATTCACTGACTCTTCATCTTTCGTCCCTACTCTACCATTGAAGTCACCCAAAATGATAATAGTACCATTACTTCATCTTAAAACCTATCCTTATTTTTCTTGGTATCATTCTTCCCTGGACCATATACAGTTATAAGATTATATTCTTCCTTTTCAATACTAAGTACAATGTACATCACTCTCAGATATAAATTTCTCTCTTCTCATAATATGTGTTTTCCTATGTTTTATAATGAATATAATCTGAAAAATTAGTTGTAAACCCGATGTCGTTCGGAAAACATTGCCCTCTTTTCTTAAAAAAATGCTTTGGAAGCTCAAGGTATAATTTGTGCGCCTTTGAAAAATAATATACAGTAGCTGTAAGAAGTGCTTTCAGCAATTTCGAACTGGAAATGTTGACTTAAATGATGCAGAACGTTCTGGACAGTCAAAATAATTGAAGGTTGAAACATTGGAAACACTAGTCATTTCTAAACATTTACATAAAGTAGGGAATATCCAAAAGGAGAGTTGATACAGCTGAGAATAAGAATAGACCCTTTGATGTTGTAATCTCAGTACTTTCCAGATTTAAGAAAAATAATTCGCGGTATAAGATTGTATTCCGTGGCGAAAACTGAATTGTGGGTTAATCCTGGTGAGCCATCAACCAGGACTGCAAAGCGAAATATTCACGCCAAAAAAGTGTTGCTGTGTATGTGGTGGGATCGGCTGGGCATCATGCATTATGAGTTCTTCCATACTGATCAAAAAGTCACTGCTGACTGTTCTAAGTATCAAGTGATTCGTCTTAGTGATGCTCTGGAGGAAAAGAATGCTTTATAATGGCAAGAAAACAAGGGTGGTCATTTTGCTCCAGGACAACGTACGGCCACATTGAGTTGGATTGGGCTATTTTATCGCATCCGGCATTTCTTCAGACTTGACCCTTTAGGATTTGTATCTCTTCCGATTCTTGTCAGATCACCTGGTTGATAACCGCGTCACTTCCTCAAGAGGAAGTCGAAAAAAGCCTCAATAATTTTATTACATCAAAACCTTTTTTTCGATTTGAGATTCGACAGTTGCTTCCCTCACTTTCACCAAGCGCGTTTTAGCCTGGTGAAAGTGAGGGAGATTTCTTGGAATTGAAATTAAGTTTTGTTTTACTTTTTTCATAAATAAATGTCATAACTAGTCAAATAGTTAATAATAATAATTTTTTTCTTAGAATACATTTAATTTGGGAGAAAGATAAAAAATGGTTTATTCAAAGTATGCGCCATCACTAGCTGTACTTTTTTTCCATCTCTCTGGCAATTTGTGAATTCTCTCGCAGAGAAACCATACATTTTTTGAGGTGGTCCAGTCATCAAGCCATTTTTCGACATCCCCGTAATTGTTCAAGTGTTTCATGGAAAATACGTGAGACATCGATGAAAACAAGTGGTAGTCGGAAGGGGCCAAGTGTGGTGAGTACGGCGGGTGGAATAAGAGTTCTTAGCCAAATGCAGAAATGGTGTTTCTGATCGATTTCGCTGTGTGTGATGGTGCGCTGTTGTGCTGCAAAATCACTTTCCCTAGCCTATTCTGGTTTCTTTTCGATCTATGCATGGTTCAAATTCATCATTTGTTGACGGTAGCGAACCATATTAACTGTTTCGCCTGATTTCAGATGCTCATGGTCACGACACCCTTATGATCCCACCAAATGCACAACATTGTCTTATTTCCAAAGCGATTCAGTCTTGCGGTCAATGTTGGTGGTGGTCTTGGGTCAATCCATGATTTTCTGCATTTTGGGTTATTAAATTTTTCGTATTCAAATTCGATGCAAAAAAGTATTTCTTTCATGTCGAGAAAGTAAAACTTCGCACACAGTTTTTCGCTTTTTCATCTGCCGTTCAGCTGATTTGGTACTCATTTTCCTGCCTGATTGGAATGGTTTAGTGGCCGACATTTAACCGCCATGCCATTTCTTGTTGAGATTACATATTGTCTTACTCCAAGAATGCTTGCAATTCGGTATCTTCAAATTTTTTTGATTGACCGGGCGTTCTTTATCTTTCAAGTTGAAATCACCGCTTTTGTATCGTCTAAACCAACGCCCACATGCGCCTTGCGTTAGGACATTGTCACCATAAGTTTTCACAAGTATACGACGGCTTTTACTCGCAGTTCTTTTGATTGAATATGAAAAGCAATACGTGCCGCAAATTTATTTGACTCGAAATTCGAAAAAAAAAATGACTAACTCGAAATCGTTTAAACATCAATAAAGTTTTAAAATGTATTGTCGTAGCAACAAAATGACATAAGAGATTAGACTGTGAATCGAGCTTTGTTTCCCCCACCATCTATTAAAAAAATTAAGAATTATAAATAACACCGGGTAGTGTTCAGTGACAGTGCTCTATCAATATTGAACATCCTGTGAAGCGAGTACTATTAGAATTCGAATGGAAAGTTCTTCCACGCCTAGCTTATTTTTCATACTTGACGTCTTTAATTTGCGTCTTTTCATGTCTTTTGTTTAATTACGAAGAATAGATTGCGCCTAAAAATAATTCACTATTTCCTTGGGGAATATTGATAAATATATGGAGAATATATGGAGATAAATTCCTCCAATTTTGATAAAAAAATATGACAATATTTCTCTTCAAGAGCTATCTCTGACTACATTAATCACTGTGTGTATAATTGAAGGGGACTATATCAAAAATTGAAGGGTATTTGTTTTAATGTGTAATGTGTATATTTTATATCAGTTTTAGGCTTAGGCCACACTACGGTTTTTTCCAGCGAGCGGTTAACCGCTATAACCGGGAAAACCACCCGAAACGCACACACTGCGATTAAACACCATTTCAAGAGTGCAGTATGTGCTGTTGCTCTAATACTAAGAAATTAAAAAAGAACACGCCAACACAAATTGCTAACTAAGTTCTATTGATTGTAAATTATGGCGCGGTTTTTACCCGTGAGCCATATTTCACGATTTTAAAATCAGTCGCTGGAAAAAACCTCAAGTGCTGCCGCTTGTATTAGTTTTCTTGAATCACAAAATCACGCGGTTGAAAACAACAGCGATTTAGCCGTAGTGCGGCCTCGGCCTTAAAGCTAGTACTTTTTTAGTTTTTAATCGTAAATATATGTATAACTAAATTTTTTAAAGTCATATTGAATTCATTATATATCTTCTATTATTGTATTATTTTACTGGTAATTCTATATAGGTATTTATCATTTCATTTTGATATGAAAGCTGGAACTGGATAAAACCGTGATGATCCCGTCATACACAACAATACGTTTTCTTTCATAATACTCGGCTTTTCGGCTTCGTTGTGGGGATTTACCTCTGTCAATGCACCGTCTTTTGCGTTATCCTTTCTCGTATATGACCTATTTTTCACCACCTATTATAACGTGGTTATGAAAGGAGTCTGTCGTGAAAGAGGATTGTCATTATGGATAAGCAGTAGGTTTTGGTATATTATATGTTAATTCATTGTATAGTGGCGTTATTGTAATGAAGACGTTTTTGCATCGTTTAAATATTCGTTTTTTTATTTGACTACAAAAGTTATGTACTATTGGAAAAATTTGCGTGCTTTACATAATAGCGTAATATATTTTGTAATTGTTAAACATTTTTATTGGCGATTTTTTAACTGGATACATTTATTGAGCAAAGAATTTTCATTAAATGTTGTCTAAAAAAATGAAATTTCCTGTGCTGATTCATAAAAATGTTAAACAAGCGTTACACCGATGAGGCTAAGTTTAAAAAAAGCGGTACAAGGACTTTTGTTATTTCTCGAATATTTTTTGTTGGGTTTTTCCGTGGCTGTGATTTCACATTTCACTTTAAAATGTTCCAAATATTTTCGATGGGTGATAGGTCTGGAGACTGTTCCGACCGTCCAACCCTATTATTATGGAAGCAACGTATTGTTGCTTGAGCCCGATGACAAGGCGCGTTATCATGCTAATAATAGTACTCCTCCAAGCTGTCTCTGTAAATTTGAAGTATGGACGGTCCTAAGATTTCTTCAAGCATTGAGACATAACGCCGGCTATTCATGCGCCCCTAGCGCAAGAACTGTCTCTTGTCCCTACTGCTGACTGCAGCTACAGCTGATACTGCTGAAAATCCATATTGGCTTAACAGTGCGATCTAGCTACGTTCCGGCACAGTCAATTCACGTGTTTTAGTTATTCTTGCATCATTAAACATTCACGAATCAACAAAAAATATCTCGCATGAGACAAAACAACTGACGCAATATTCTACTAAGTTCAAGTTCAAGTTTACTCTCGCAATATCTGTATAGAACTAAAACGTGATAGTATGAAATCGACGGCAGGCAGAGAGGTAATACAAAATACTCGTTTAATAAGTCATAAAACCCTCATTTTAAGCATCTTTTTAACTGATGAGGATAAATATTTGCCCTGAATTTCAACCGTTTTTATAATGGCAGGTATTTCTAAGGGTGCCTAATACTTTTGCACATAGCTGTAGTATAAAAATTGTCAAGTATAAGTGTAATAATATCAAGTATAAATATTGTCTTGATGACTGGGAAACACGTTTAAATAAGTGTATTGAAGTAAAGTGGGATTACTCTGAAGCAGTTGAATAAATAAGTATACTGTGTTGTATTTAAAAGTTCACTTTACTTTGTGATTATAGTAGCATAATTCTGACATTTTTACACATACTCCTCGTTCAGTCTTGATATATTTAGAGATGCGATAATTCAACGCCTTTATAATAATCAATCGATTTTCACAGTAGATTTAAGATCGTCTGCTTTTGAAAGAGCCCTGTAGATCGAGTCCTTCATATAATTCTTTATATGTTACTAACAGCACTGCTTTGGCACTATCCATTTCATCAATAAATCCGACCCGTTCTTAATTTAAAAGTGGTCAAAACGAAATTAATGAACGGAAAGATTTTAAATTTGATAGTTAACTCTTTGCAGAAGTGAACGACTTATTTTTTAATATTTTTTATCTTGCTAGGCACGAAATTATTTGCATTATATAAAGATTGACGAAACAGATGGCTGTAATATGACAATTTGGATGCATTTTGATGAAAGAGTGGAATTTTGTTAAAATTACTTAATTGATATTAAAGTTTACTTGATTGCTTATTAATGATTGACGGTTTATTTTGAAAATATATTAAAAGTTCAATTCAGTTACATTTGATGACTGGTCCAATGGTCTAGCACAGTCTTCTTCTGACAGTAATCCAGAAAATAAATTAAAATGATATCCACTAGAAAATTATCATTGGAGTCTTAAAGCTTTCGCCATATCCTCAGAGGCTAATTCGGTGTCTTCGGTTTTCCAAGAAATTTAATTAAGCGACTGGCTTTTTTTCGGTTACTGTCTCTTAGGATCCTTTAGTTTTTATAGCAATGCTGTAACGTTTTATAATTGTCCGTCCTCAGGGGTCATTTATATTTCCTCTGCCGGTTTTTATTAATTAAAAGTAATTATACGGCTTGTATATTTTAATAAAGTTTATACATTTATTTAATCAATTTTTTTTACTTTATAAATTTATATATTTGAGATTCAGAATGATTAGATGGATAGTAATAATTAGTATTGTAGAAATACAACTGATTATCGTAATATTTATTATCATAATAATTTATAATTATCCTAAATTATTATCCTAATATTTTTCTAACCATTTTTATCTGATGGCTTAACAACAACTTATTCTGCCTATATCCCAGTATGAAATCGCCGTATGTACCTACCATCATCGACTAATCTTTGAGACTAAGTCCGTCTTTTGATGCCAAAAAATTGTTTACTTCCGTTTGTACTTTTAGAGAAGAGCTTTGTTTTGATCTGTTTTAGATCCTTCTCGCGTGACCATTATTTGCCTCAAGGAGAAATGTTTTTCTCGCTTATCGTCTTATAGAAATAGATATTTAAATACTCCTTTTGCCAAGAGTTTTGCTTTACGCCTCCTCCACTAGTCAAGAGTTCGTAAGAAAGTTTGACTTTCGAAACTGATAGATCTTTAGCGTTATCCAGAGCGCACCACGTGCAGGCGATCTATCATTGCACTTCAGAATTATCAACCAACTCTTGGCGTGTGCTATAAGTTGCTCGAGAGGATTATTTACAATATAATAGAACTAGCCTTAAACCAGGTCATTCCGATGGAGCAAGTTGGGGTTCTAACGGTTTCTAAGTTAACTAAAAAAGTATAAACTAAATCCTAGCGCTGACTAGTTACGTCGAAGCAGGAACAACGACCCCCCCCCCCCCTCATAAGGTTCACTCAAACTTTGATTACAATAACATTCCATGTCCCTAGAGCATGGAGGAGAGAATGGCACTCAGCCTTAAATCAGGTCATTCCGATGGAGCAAGTTGGGGTTCTAACGGTTTCTAAGTTGTATAAACTAAATCCTAGCGCTGACTAGTTACCTCGAAGCAGGAACAACGACCCCCCCCCCCTCATAAGGTTCACTCAAACTTTGATTACAATAACATTCCATCTCCCTAGAGCATGGAGGAGAGAATGGCACTCAGCCTTAAACCAGGTCATTCCGATGGAGCAAGTTGGGGTTCTAACGGTTTCTAAGTTGTATAAACTAAATCCTAGCGCTGACTAGTTACCTCGAAGCAGGAAAAACGACCCCCCCCTCATAAGGTTCACTCAAACTTTGATTACAATAACATTCCATCTCCCTAGAGCATGGAGGAGAGAATGGCACTCAGCGCTTGTAACCAAACAATCAATAATAGCAGACTTGGCTGATACAGTCTCGGGTTTCGATCTCCCGAGGAAGACGTGGACTATATCGCCTGCGAACTAGCCAAGGTCGTGGCGCACATATGATTACTGAGACTCCGGCATATAATTGTGGCGAAATCAATCAAACATTCTAACAGGTAATAACTTTATATCCTAATAAGGCATATTCTCGAAAGGTCAGAGAAATTTATGATGATGCTACCTCAATCGGCAGTGATTGCTTCGATAACCTAGATATCGTTTTTTAACATAATCTTAACTATAAATAAGTGGTCTACAATTAGAAATGATCGAACTTTGACAGCTTATAGCGGCTATATTTGTTTACTGATTTTTGACATATCTTGTCGGTTGTTTTCCGAAAGATTTTCAATTAAATCATGGTTCGTTTCACGTTAGAAGAACGTTTGGAAATTGTCCAGTTTTATTACGCAAATTCAGAGCCATAAATAAATATTTGCTTGTTGATTGCAATTATTTTGTATTCAGATTATTCTATACAGTCATCAAGTCCGTTTTAGCCATTGCTCAACTAGCTCCACTAATGGGGCACGTTGAGCAAACTTATACTCGGATCGTTTTTACACCGCTAGACGTTTTGAAGAAGACTAAATTACGAACCTAACAGAGTAAAAATCAAGTAAATCCGATGCATATTCTTAAAGTTATGGGAGTTCAAGCGAAAAGTTGCTCAACTAGCCCTGCTCTACCCTACCACAAAAAACCAGTGTTAAGAATATTGCCGCCGTTCAAGCAAGTGTAGCCGAAAATGACAACGCCTTGGTTGCTCGCCGCTCGCAAGAGTTAAGCTTCTCGCCCCAATGACAACCTGGCGAATTTAGTGCAAGCCCAAGTTTGCACCCGTATAAGGTGATACTGACACAAAAATTGAAGCCAACCGACCATCGTATTCGTCGCGAATTTGCCGATTGGGTCCTCGAAATGATGGAAGCCGACAACGAATTTCATCGCAAAATCATTTTCTCCGATGAGGCTCAATTCTGGCTTAATGGCTTCATCAATAAACAAAATAATCGGTATTGGTGCGAATCTAATCCACACGTGACACATGAGAGTTCTTTGTATCTGCAAAATATCGCATTTTGGTGTGGATTTTAGCATGGAGGGGTCATCGGCCCTTATTTATTTAAAAATGAGGAAGAAGCCACCGTTACTATTAATACCGAGCACTACAAGGCAATGCTGGAATTTTTTTTTCCCGGAATATGATGAAATCGATGCGGATGACCTTTATTTTCAACAGGATGGCCTACCACCGCATATTTCCAGTGTTTATTGCGAGCCAAGTTCGGAAACACGTTAATTTCACGAAATGGCCTCATCTCTTGGTCGCCGATATCATACGATTAACTCCTTTAGATGATTTTCTCTGAGGATATGCGAAAACAGGAGTTTTATAGCAATAAACCCGCTACTATTGGCGACTTGGAAACTAGCATTCGTCAAGCCATAGTCGCCATACAGCCCAAAATGTGCGCCAGGGTCATTGAAAATTGGCGCGAGCGGATTCGTGTCTGCAAAAAGAGCTGTGGTGGCCATTTGGCCGAAATCTTGGTCAAATCATAAATTGCATGTCTGAATCTCTTAAATAATGCAATCGGAACCGATTTTCAGCAAAAAATGTGTGTTTTACTTAATTTTGAAGTTCCATCATTCTTATTGATAGAACCACTCTATTACAATTATGAAATGTATCGAAAATGCTTTAAATGTTCCATTACGGAAAATAGCTAATTAAGCAAATTGTATTTTATATTCCTTCCCAAGTCAGCCGTTTTTAATAATCTTGTCGGCTTGCCTGAAATAGCCTTCTTCAGACAATAATTCGGAAATTAAAATAAAAATAATCCATGAGGAAAGTAACACTGGAAGCTTCGCAAAAGATTTTCCTGTCTCGACAGAAGATTATTCGACGTCTTTTGTTTTCCAGGAAATCTAATTAACCGACTGGATTTTCTTCAGTTATGCCTCTTAGGAATTTTTTAATTTTTCTTAATGCTGTAACGATTTTGAACGGTTGGTCCTCAGGGATCATTTATATTTCCTAATTGGGTTCGTTTTTCAATAATTTAAAGTAATTCTGTGGTTTGTACATTTTAAACGACAAATCTCCTTTGAGGTTTTTATTGTTTTCCCAAGGAATTGTTCACTATAGTTTGTTATAGATTTGATTTATTTAGGCATTTATCATATTTAAATTTTTATCATATTTAAAAAACAACTAGAAATTGATTAAAAACTTTATAATAAATTTTGCACAGACACCAAAACGCATTGAATTTATTCGGCAGGTGTTTCGCTTAGGTTAGCATCATTGATTTACTGATGAAAACTAACTGAATAATGCCAATCCATAATTGATTCTTTTGCGTATTTTACAACATATAATCTTCGGATACTCTTTCTCTCACATAGTAAAGGGAAATTAATAAAGATAATGCTAGAAAATTATGTATAATTAAAAAAGAAAGACAAATTTCACCTATAATCTTCTAGAATTAAATAACCAGCTTTTCGTAGTGAATATGCCTTGATTTTAACTTTTCGGCAAAACATTTTTGATTTAAATCTTTAGAACTACGAACATGGAATTTTTAATAATACTTAAATATTAATTAAAACTTTAAAATATTATTCTAAACAGAATCGCTGGTGAAACAGTGACATATAAATCCATTGACTCCGTGATGAACCAAAGTGAAGTAGTGAATTTTCCTGCGAAAATTCTTAATTCACTCGATGTTCCCGAATTACCGTCACACATTCTGAATTTGAAAATTGGAGTGACAATTATATTACTCTGAAACATCAATCAGCCAAAGTTATGAAATAGTACACGATTACCGAATACCACTCATTCCTACCGACATGGTGGTCGAGTTCAAACGACTTCAATTTCCAATACGCCTTGCGTTCGCTATGACTATCAATAAAGCGCAAGGGCAATCTTTGCAAGTGTGCGGTTTGAATTTAGAAAAAGAATGCTTTTCTGCATGCTCCAGAGTCGGTAAACCGTCTGATCTTTATGTTTATACAGAAAACGGATAAACAAATATATAGTCCGTCCACTAGCTTTACAATAAAAAAAAAATCGGTGAAAAACATCTTTTTTCTTCCTTTCCCTTCATTCCATAGCATAGACACAGCAGCGCAAAGCAGAATATTAAAGCAGAATACTTTTATTTACTTCCCTATTCATTTTATATCAGATTGAGTCATAGCGAAACGTGGCCTTGTTTAGCTAGTTTTTGATAATTAGTAAAGATAAATATTTTAAACTTTAAGGATGTATGTCAAAATACTACAAAACGTTACAAAATAGTACAAAGCCACTTTGAAAATTTCAAATCAATTGACTAAGCCGTTCAAAATTTATTGTAATATAAAATTATCGTAATTTTATACGTGATCTTGTGGAGATTGACTAACATAATGAGTTTTAAACACGTTACACATATACAAAGAAAAGCTATCAAGCGTTCAAAATTTGCAGATGATGTAACTTATACTGTTTGGAGCCATTTTTGCACAGTTTTATAATTTATGATTTTCAGTAGTTTTGCTTCCGATTGTACCTCCGATACATCCTTAACAGAGCAGTTTTTTGTTGGACTATTATCCTGTTTTTGTTTACAGTAAGAATGTTTTTTTAGTCGTTTTTTAGTGGTAATCAACATTTATATTATTCTTTTCACTATAATTAATTTTTCACTAATTTTAATGTCGAGCTTCTAATATATCTACATTTTGCAGAACTGTCTACGTACTGAATCTTTCAGCAAGGAATTATGTATGATAAAATTTAGTATTTTCCTTATTAGTACGTTGGTACGTTTTTCCTGGTTAATTTTTTGGTTTTAAGATTGTTATGAACCAATGACTTCTCACGAAGAAGAATACGCGAGACTGAGACCGGATGCCAAACGTGTATGCAAGACAAAAAACAGGAGTTTCTAAAAACGCAAAGTTTTCAATCTAGAGAGACCGTGATCAAGGACATAAATGGCGAAATTTTAACCAACAGGGAGAGCCTTCTAGGGCGATGTAAGACATATATTGAAACACTGTTAAACGGAACCACCAGAGTAGATCATGCCATAGGTCATAATTTATGAACGCAGCCCAGCCACTGGTAGAAGTACCTTCGGTGTAGGGGGAAGAAGAAAATGTAATGCAACTTAAAAATAATAAAGCTCCCAGGATAGATAAGATACCTTCAGAATTATTGATGCTTGGGGGCAAATATTAAGCTATTTATCTCAAGCTATTCATTAATTAATAGTTAACATCTGGGATAATGTACGGATGCCTGCAGAGTGGATACTCGGTGATGACAATATTGAAGTTGTGAAGGCATTTACGTATCTGGGAGGCAAACTTGACGAAAACAACATCACATGATATATCAGAAATTATATTATGAATGGTAACAAAGTTACTTATTATTACTTATTAAGATCTAAACTTATTCAAAGGAATGCGAAAGTTAGGATATAAAACATTCATTCGACCAGTTGTCATTTATGGCTGCGAGACTTGGACCCTCACAAAGAAAACAGAGAAGATGCTTGCAGTATTTGAAAGAAGAGTGCTCAGAAGAATTTTTGGTGCTGTGAATGATATTGAAATTTGGAGAATCAGGAGTAGGATAACTTCGAACTCACGCAGTTTTATAAATGTCTGGATATTGTAGACTATGTGAGGGTTCAGTGACTCAAATGGGCGGAACAAGTGGCGAAAATGCTAAAAAACGTATACCAAGAAAAATCATGGGAGGGGGCGTGTAGGGGGTAACAGAAAAAGATGTTGACCAAAACCACGATGGTAGGATTATTATAATAGACATGCTGAAGAAATACTGCACATCAAAAATGGGCAAGGGGCTGGTGATTCATCCAGTTGGAGGCGATGGTTGAAGGAGGTCAAGGTTGTAACAGCGCATGAAGATGATGAAAAAGAGTGACTCCTCGCGACAATCTTACCAAATATAAATTTGTGAGGATTGACTGCAGTTCAGTGGTCTCCTTTACCTTTGCATCATTCTGTTTCATATGATGTATAATTTGATTTGGGTATGAATCAGTTCAAAAGAGGATTCATAGCATAGATATCATCTGCTTAGATGGATAAAAACTATTTTTACAAAATGACCAGTTTAATTTCAAATTAATTTTATTTATACAGGTTGCCGCACAAAACTGTGGCGGGGTATACTTTTGTTTTTTCTTATCGAATATCCTATATGTTTATCCATTTTTTTCATTCGGCTATTGATTCTAAACATATTTCGTGAAACATGTTCTATACCTAAACCCAATGGTTTTACCGATATCCGCCATTTTATAAAAAAATATCGGAGTTGCAGACTCTATTTTGCAGTGTCATATATCATTTAATTTTTGATGTAGGATTATCATTTTTGGTAGGAATCATTTTTGTCCAGGATAACTGAGATAAATGAAAAATATTCTAAATATCATATCTCAGTTTTTTTAAACGGAATGTCTAATATTTTTCATTTTAACATTCCTAAGACAAAATACTTCTATTCTTCTTAAACCTATCTATCATAATTTCCGAGATTTCTATATTTTTGTTTTTAATATATCTTTTTTAATAGAATTCGCCTTAACCGTTTTAGTTATAACGTCATATAATTGAAAACAGTTTTTGTATGATACAGAAAAAAGGAATATACTTCCTTCATAATTAAATAGAAACAAATATGTTTTTGATTTATTATTTTGATTATTTTGACTACTTAAAGTACGTAGATGGTCTAGACACCCTAGACAATCATGGCGTAGAAACAAATGAACCAAACGGTCAATTGGTCGTTGGATTCTGTAAACTGTCAAATTGTGTAGTACCGTGTTTATTCGAACAGAAAGTAGAATAAAAATGAACTTTTCTAGAGATGAATTGATAAACATGATCTACGTTTTGGGCGCAAGTGAGCAAAATTCTTTTTTAGTAAGTAGAATTTATGCGTTAAAAAATTCACAGCGATCAGAATAAATAGAAAATATAAATTTCACCCGAACCATATACAATTGATTCAAGAACTAAATCAAAATGATTTCGATCGAATACTTGAATTTTGTATCTGCTAGAAAAAAATAGAAAAGAACCTAATTTTTTCAAATATATTTTATTCACGGCTGAGGCAACTTCCTACAAAAATGGGCTCCACCGACATAACTTCCACTATTACAGCAGTGCAACTTCAAGATTCATTATCCCTTTAGATCAGCATAGATGGTCTCTTAATGTGTGGGTTGGTATTATCGGAGAACGCCTCCTAGGGCCATATTAAAAAACAAATTAATGGTGGTAGAGTTAATAATAGAGTTACAAAATAGAGTTAATAATTTTGAAGAGTGAATTGAAGAATTGCCTTTAACTGTAGTGAAATGAATGTAGTTACAGTGAGACGATATTTAGATACGAATTATGAAAATAAATGGATTAGTAGGGAAGGTCGTGTACCGTGGCCAGCCAGATCCCCAGATTTAACAAAACTAGATTTTTTCTTATGAGGTTTTGTTAAAGAATAAGTTTATGAAATGCCACCCACCACAATAGAGGACATGCAAATTAGAATAGGAGTGTGTTTATAAATATTAATGAGGCAATGCTCATTATAGTCAATAGTTCTTTTTAATATGGGCTTAGAGTTTGTATTGCAAAAAATGGTAGACATATTAAACATTTAATTAAATGATTATAGTGACTTCCTCTTTATAAATGTTTGTACATAAACTGTATTACTACAAACTAAATATTTACAACGTTTTGTTTTCTATAACAATAAATTTTGTTACTCTATAATAATTTTGTCGATCGGTTGCGCGGTTAGCTCTTGGTGAAACATAGTAACAATGATAATAATTAAAACACTTGGTATTTGTTTAACTGTGAACAACTGTGAAACTGTTTTAATTATATCTATAATAATTGCTTTCTAATCAAATATTAAAACACGTGAAGACCTAAATTCTTAATATATCATGACATTATTAATATATTCATTAGTTTAATAATAACATAAAGCCTAAGGTGAATTGAAATAAAACCGAAATATTTCAAGGTAAAATGTAAAAATTTTGGAAATTATGACAGATAGGTATAGGACATATTTAACAAGAATACAAGTATTTTGCCTTAGGAATCTTGCAAAATGAAAAAAATATTAGACATTCCATTTAAAAAAATGGAATATGATGTTTTGATTTTTTTTTCATTTATCTCAGTTATCCTGGTCACCGTGTATAACGTAGACAAATTTTGTTTGGCATTAAAAATTAAATAATAGTTTCATTAATATCCCTACCAAAAATTATAATCCTACATCAAAAAATAAATGATATGTCACTGCAAAATAGAGTCTGCAACTCCGATATTTTTTACAAACTGGCGGATATCGGTAAAACCATTGGGTTTAGGTATAGGACATGTTTCACAAAATATGTTTAGAATCAATAGCCAAATGCAAAAATGGATGAACATATACGGTATTCGACCTGGAGATAGACAGCCATTATCAATATATCAACCGATATCGCACTATTGGGACACACTGTATATCTGACAGCCAAGACGAAAAGAACTTGTTGAAAATCTGTTATCAAATTTGCACTTAAGTAAAATTGTGGAATGTTTCTATGATCACTACACAAAATTAATCCAAAAATATTTTATTCATATTGTATTTTTTTTTTTTTGGCTTGTGCACCATTATTTAGTCACATGCATTCAAGCATGAAATCTGTGAAGAATTACTGATCGCTTTTATAGACGTTTTTATAATTATGTGAAGTTAATTATAGAAATTCTGTTTATATTCTATCTGGATCATTTTTTTAACTCTTGTCAGTTATGCTCTTGTAAAGGCTTTTTTCTGACAGCAATCCGAAAATGGAAATAAATAATTTCCACAAGGAAATTACCACTGTAGGCTTCGAGAAAGTTCCATTGTCTGGCTAGAGGAAAATATCGCGTCTTTTGTTTTTCAGGAAATCTAATTAAGCAACCGGATTTTCATCAGTTAGGCCTTTTAGGAACTTTTTATATTTCATATTATAATTGCTGAAATGACTTGAGAACACACTGCCGTTCCGTTTCGTAATAGTCAGTGCTCTGGGGTTATTTATATTCTCTGATTGTGTCATTTTTTGTCCGGTAATTAAAAGGAATTCTGCAATGTATATTTTAATTTTAAAGAAGATACTGCTTTGAGAATGTTTTTGTTTCCTCCAGGAAACATTCAGAGTGACGTATTATAGAGTTGCTTGATATTTTAGTTATTTAAAATAAAGAATATTCTAGTACTATAGAAACACAGCTTTATATTAAATTAGCTGTTAGCAGAAGAGCACAAAACATCCCAGTCAAGTTGTGGCTTTCTGTTGGCTAATTCAGGTTATTTCTGAACGATTGTTGGCTTTTATTTACTTAATAGTGAACATTTCTTGGAATTAATGGTCTGGTTTTCATATAGCAGCTTAAAATAAACGATGCCCTGACCACTATGTACTTTTTGAAAATTACCTTATTTATGTCCGAAGATAAAAGTTTTTGTCCATAGTGGGTTCTTTCGGTTCTAATCTGTTGCAGTGAAATTGGAATATTTTGATTTCAAGTAATATAGAAGCATATAGTAGTGTCAAGAATAATGGAATGGGTCCTACTTGGCACCATGATTCTTTAGACTTTTTTCGTATGTATTCCTACCGTAGAACCCATGCTTATGCCAGTAGTGATTGACCATTTGATTCAATCAGTACATAGGCGAGTTAATGAGTGTGGATTCGAGATGGACCAATACATTATTAATAATGACTGGTTAATCTATACGATAAAGGAACAGAGAAGTATGCGTATCATAATGCCATCTTTGTAGTGAAAATGTATAACATTTATAAAGTAATTTATGGTATTCGCTTTTCCGTCAATCACAATATTTGAACTGTGGAGCTACAGAAAACTACTAAAAGTTTCTTGAATTGATAGGATGTCCATTGAAGAAGTATTTATAAGAATACACAAAGATCGGAAACTATTCACATCGATTAAATGAAAAAAAAAACTCCTTACTTTGGTCATATTCCCATAAATGAAAAGTATAAATTACTTTAACTAATACTATAAGGAAAGATCGATAGTACAAGAGTACTTGTGGTGAAGCAATTGCCATTGGTAGGAACTTTGAGACAAAGGACCGGGTTAAGATCAATAAAAAAACATGAAAATATTGCAAGAGACAGAAAAATATGTAAAAATGTGATCAGCAACATCCAATAGGAGGTTATGTAATTGAGAAGATAAAAATAAAATATCTTTGTACTAGGCTAATTGAAAAAATTGAAAATTCATATCGCGGAGCGGAAATATGGCTGGTTGAAAAATGACTTAATTCTCCGTATATTTTCCCTTTAGCTCAATACATTTTTTTCCAGCGGTTCTCCAATTAATTTATTCTATCTCTGAAGTGATTTTCTGGAGGTCGTACAAAATACTCATATACGGCTGCTATAACTTCTTCATTGATGAAAAACGCTTCTCACGTAGGAATTTTTTGAGGTTTGGGAGCAGATGAAAGTCAGAGGGGGCCAGATCTGGTGAATATGGTGGATGTTCCAGCAATTCGTAGTGTAGCTCCTTCAATTTGGCCATTGCAAGAATAGCTCTGTAAGCCGGTGCATTGTATTGATGAAAAATTATTTTTTCTTCGCCAAACCAGGTCTTTTTTTTCGAATTCGAATTTTTTCATCCAATTGATCCAAAAGGGTTGAGTAATGCTTCCCTTGTTACCTGTTACCTGATATTGTATAACCTCTTTGGTCAATTTCGACCATTTTGGCTGCTTCGGAGCTGAACCAGCAGGCTCAGTCTGCTCTGCGGTTTGTTGTCGCAGTTCAGAATCGTAGTGGTAAACCCAAGTCTCATCCATAGTTACAAAACGACCGTTAAAATCTATTTTATTTTTTCGAAAAAGATTTAAATGTTGGTTAGAACGTTTTACTCGAAGTCGTTTTTGATCAGAATTTAGCAAATGTGGCACCCACCTGCACATAGCTTCCTCAAGCCCAATTCCCTTTTCAAAATATGAAACACCCATTTAGTTGAGATGCCCATGGCCTTAGCAATTTCACTCAAAGTCAGTTGTTTGTCATTCATAACCATATCATGTATATAGTTAATTATTTGTTCAGTAGATACACTTATTGGACGTCCAGAACGAGGATCATCATCCAGGCTTGTACGACCACGTTGAAACTCACCGACCCAAACCATTTTTTTTTTTAAGGAGCATACTCCCCTAATACATTCACCATTTTACTATGAATTTCCAGTGCCTTAAACCTTTTTTTACAAAGAATTTAATCACCTCTCAATATTTTCCATTTTTAAAAATAACACTGATACATTTGCTTTAAGCTGCTGTTTTTGTAGGAATAAATTGACAAATGGACTTGAAACTTCACATATGTTCATATGAAGGATGAAACTTCAAAATGTAGTAAATTATATAGTTCTTTTACTCCTTTTTAGGTGTCGCTCCCTGAACTTTTCAATTAGCCTAGTACTTAAACTCAAAGAAATTTACCATACATAGATACGAAGATATGATACAGTCCCAGCGTGACTCATCTCCTGATGATGCTAACATAATTAGCGAAACGTGCGTGGAGGAATTATAAACAAGTGATTGACTATTTTGGGCTAATATCTTTTATTTTAGTGTTTCAAACAAAGGTCTCACTAACAGAATCGATACTTAAGGTTATTTAGATAATAAAAAAATGTTACATCAAAATATATAAATAAAATGCACTAACTTTCTATATACTTTAAAAATATCAAATTCAGAAATTGCACGAACTTATAGATTATTCTGATACTATAATTTAACGATGCAAAACGTTAAATCAAATTTATTGCCGTTAATATTCGCAGATTTTATTTGTTCGAAATTTTAAGATGACGATTAATTTTGGATTAAATGATTTTTCAGTATTTGTCCTGATTATAATTCGGGCACATTTTGAAGGATTTCAAGCATTAGTCTGAATCCGGCACTTGTTTACTCAACAACTCTTTAGGCGTTTCCTCTAAAATAACAAATTACCTGCTAGCGGATTTCTATTAAGAACAAACAAATTATTCATTTTCGCCTTTCCAATGTTTTCTGTTTCACATAAAGGCTCGATATTCATCTGATTTCAGTCTCTGTCAGCTGCAGTATTTATTATTAACTGTGGTAAATATTGTTTCTCAATTTTATGCGGAGAAGCAATTTTTTTTTATGTTTTACTACAACAAACATGTTTTTAAACATTACTGAGTTTGTGTTTATGTAAATTGTAAAAAAGTTTATTGAATGACTTGTTATTTTGTAACAAGCTATTGTTTTTTGTTCCTTTGATCATTTTTATGGTGTTTCATAATAAGTTCTATAATTTTCTGTAAATTACCATTTATTTTAAAGCTAAGTTTGTAGGCTGATGAAGTATTTCCTGGTCCGATAAACACATAGCATTATTAACCTGAACAGAAACTGTGTCATAGAATATTCAATTTTTCTAATAGGTATATGTGAAGTTTCATTTTGTTATGTTAATTTAATTATGAGTTAAGAGTGTTCAAAGTGTCATCACTATTCCAGTCAGGAATGGTAGAAGAGACTGCTCATTATGAGTCAACAGTCAAAAATAGGGTTATGGAATTTAAATGTTCAAGCATTGAAAATGAAGCGGGAAATGGGCGTGCAAAAAGTGTCACTGCAATTTTAAGTAACAAATTAATAGGTGTTTCGGTTAGTAATTTCAATTTTGCAAAGAGATGGCGTTATTTCTTGGTATAGACATATGCCATCAAAAGCTAGTTCGTTATTAATTGTTATTGTGCAAAAAACATAGTTTTTCATGTCCTTGAATATGTCGAATATGTACCAGAAAAATATGTTAATAACCTTTCATTTGAAGAAAACGGTTGCTGAAACTTATCGATTATTGGTTGAAGCTTATGGTGATCTAACCCAAAAAGACTTGTGAACGATGGTTTAAACGCTTTAAAAGTGGTGATTTTGATATAAAAGACAAGAAGCGTCTAGGATAGCCAACAAAGTTTGAAGATGCAGAGTTGCAAGCATTATTGGATGAAAACTCATACGTTAAAATAATTGGCAGAAGCATTGAATGTTGCCCAATCCACCATTTCCGAACGTCTACATGCATTTGGAAAGATCCAGAAGGAAGGAAAATGTGTTCCATATGAACTGAAGGAAAAAGACATTGAAAGGCAAAAAACCATATGTGAAATTTTGCTTGCCCGACAAAAAAGAAAAGGCTGTGACAGGTGATGAAAAGTAGATCTATTTTGACAATGCAAAGCGCAAAAAATCATGGGTGCAGTTAAGCCACCTTTCAACATTACAATCAGTGTGTAATGTACATCGTAAGAAGGCTTTGTTTATTAAGGTAATTTATTTTGTTATGGAAATAAACGCTCAAATTTTGCGAAAAAAAAACGACATTATTAACCGAAACACCTATTACGTACGAAAAAACTGTGAGCAAGATGGGTGCCGCATTTGGTTTCACCGGAGTAAAATAAAAAACCAGAACAGATTTAATCAAAATTGAACAGATTTTTTAGATCGTTTCTGACTATGGATGGTTCATAGGAGACATACCAAGAGTTTCTTGAATAATATTTGCTATAACTTTTTGAAAATATACTTTGTATCTACAGTAGTATCTACAGACTCGGTGGATAGGAAATCGCAGCCCTCATTTACTGGCCGGTCATGTATGTTTCTTTAGTGTTCTACACTTATCGAAAATTGTATTTATCTCAAAAACCATGTTTCCTAATAAAAATTTAGTGGAGGTACTTTGTACGGATAAACGAACGAATGTTAGTTCCAAAAAATTTACAGGCTTCTTCAAAAAACACCGATTTACCATTTTTTATTTATTAATATGGTAACACCATTTCCTATCTACCCCAGTGTTTATTTTATTTTTTCAGCAATACCACCAAATTATTCCTCGTATTGTACTACTCCTACAAGTTTATTATTTATAATTTAAGTCAAGTCAAGTCAATTCAAGTTTATAATTTAAGTCAAGTTTATAATTTAAAGCGTTTATAATTCATTTATGAAGAGATACCAAATTTTATTTTAGAATTTTGAAGGATCTTTGTAATTAGACCCTACTGATCAAAAGTTAATTAAGAATATTTTCATCTTTTTCAATACTTTTTATAATATCATTTGTATTTATTTTTAGTTTTAATATTCTGATTTTTAATACACATTTAATATAATGAGATTTTTTTCCATTTATTTGCAGGTAATGCATCTTTTTGGAGCAAGAAGCATATTTTAAATACATCACAGCACTTGAAACACTGTGGTCAGTAACAGTAAGTATTAAGACCTTAAAAGGTCTGGTATATAGCGATTTTTGTATTAATTTATATACAAATTTCTTTAGTAAATTAGACTGACTAAAAAACTGTTTTTAAGTTTCCTTAAAATGTTTTCAAACGTATTTTCCTGAGCTATCAAAGACTTACTATACGTTTACTGCATCATATATTTTATATAACTCTGTAAGACTATGATATTTGTCAGTTTTGTTAGCGGGTGTGCTACGAAGTTGCAGATGCATGCGTGCAATCAAGCAAAGCAAACAAGTTTTGATATTTTCTGAAAAAATAATTTAATTAAAGTTTGAGCTGTTAAAAAGTAGTTTTTGGAGTATTTGACCTTTTTGGGCAAAAAAAAGTTCACTTAAAAGGATTATTTCCTTTCGTTTGTGACGATAAAAAAGTAGGTGCCTGAATTTAAGCATGGTTGTATATCGGTGTATAACAGTTAATGAAACATGGACTCATCATTACTTGTCAGAGGCGAAGTAGTCCAAACAGTGGGCAAGAATAGATGAAAGTGCGTCAAAGAAAACGAAAATGCAAGTTCGATCTGTAAGGAAAGTCATGGCTAAGGTTTTTTGGAATTCTCGTGATATGGTGCTCATAAACTCCTTGCAGAAGTAGTGGTAAAAGATAAGACCATCATTGGGGAGTATTACTCTTCACTACTGGATCAATTGAAGGAGTTTCTTTAAGCTAACATGGCTAAGTGCTTCCTCATGTGTGGCCGCTGTATTTGTCTCCATGCGATTATTTCCTCTTCTTAAACCTGAAACAAATGGCTCGCCGGATAAACGTTCAGTTCAAATTAAGAAGCCAAAGCTGAGGCAACATAATATTTTCCAGAGCTACATACTAAGGGTCTTAAAAATTTGGAATATTGTTGATTTAAATGTATTTAACTTATAAAATGGGAAAAATTGATGAAGAAAATAATTATAGACCAATATCATCGTTATCTGTAATGGATGGATGCACAAATATGTATGCCGATAATACAGCCCTGATATTTAGTGAGGAGAATTCTGACAGAATGTTGCTGAATGTGCATGGGGCTTTTGATATCGATACTTTTCGATCGATAATTTCGTTCTCACGATCTTCTCTTAAATGTGTAAAAGACACAGCGCCTTCTATTTGCAAAATGCTCGCATGACATCTTAACTTTTTCATACAATAATTGAATTGTCAGAAGATGTATCATTTTTTGGAATGACAATTGAAAGGAGATTGGATTGGAAGACCCATATTGAGAGAGTCCCAGTAAGCCTGCCTAAATATTGTTATACCTTAAGAGTAATTTCTAACAACATTGGTACTGATGCAGCAATATCGTCGTACCATGCATTTGTTGGGTTTGGTTTTAGCTACGATGAGCTATGGTTTAATTTTCTCTAAAATACGGAGAATTTTATGCTTCAGAAAAGATTCCTTAGATCAATTTTCAATATGAGATATACTGACAGTTGTAGACAGATTTTTATGAAACAAAGAATATTGACCTTGATCGGTATGTATGTGCTCAACTCTTTTATGTTTGTTTATAATAAGAAATAACTTGCTGTCTCTTTGAAGTATGGACATATTTATACAACGAGATTCAAATCAGATCTATTACCTGAAAGATATAATTTTAGTTATATTAAAAAAAGCGAATTTTATGATTATAAAGATATATAATAGTTTTCCAGAGAGTGTCCGAACTTTACCCAAAAATAAAATACATGTTTTAAAGGAGTATTTATTAAAAAAATGCATTTTACTCATTGGATGACTTTTTTTAATGATACCCGCAGATCTGAGTTGATATAAGATATAATAGTGCTTTTCTATAGTGTAATGGTAGTAATTTGTGAATCATCATAATTACATGTATCATAGGTTTTTTTTCGATTTTGTATAATGTTTTTTTAGTTGGTTTCTTTTTTTATTTTTGTTTTCTATTTGTAATATTTTTTTGTTATTTTAGTTTATTTTAGTTTGTTGATTTATGTTAATTTAGATTAAGTTTAATTTAATTATTTTACAATGTTCATACCTCTTGGTTCTGTAATGTTATGTATACATATTGATTGGAACAAATAAAGATAAAGAAAGACAGAAAGAAAGAAAGAAATAATTGCAAGATTACTATATTAAAAAATATAAAATCCCAAAGACTTTTTAAACGACTCTCGTTACACATCCTGCCATCATTGAATTTGATCAGTTGTTAATAGTACACGTATATATTTGAATTAATCGTTTTGTCGATTGGTTATTTTGATGAATATTAACTCTAACTAAATATTGTTTAATCTGTCTCATTTTAAGTAAATAAAAACCTTGAAAATGAATGGATTTTTTCTGAAATTTTAATCAATCACTTCTTTCTATAGTACCTATCTGTGTTTCCAAAAAATGTTTAAAATCCAACACACCATTCTGGTAACTAATTTCTACGTCAGTTAGTATATTTGTGTTTGTACATTAATCTGGCAATTCTGTCAACTACCACTTTGAAGAGTAAACAGGCCAACATCTACTGCATCTTCAGTACGAGCTCGAACTCCCTAGATACGCTATTCGTGAACCGGATTTTTATAGTGCTCTTTCGGGCAACGGTGCCATCAAGTTGATTTTCAATTCGCCCCAAAAAGATAAGACATGTTTCCCTCTTGCTGTCCCTGGGATTCTGCGAAAGGTTTTTTTATTGAACAAAATCTGACCCGTGCTAAGAAGGCATTAGATGTTGTAAAAGGGCAAGGGAGGACGAGTTCTCTCCAAAGGGTGGTAAGTTGCCAACCCCCCCACCCCCCCCCACCCCCCCCCCACCCAACAGTGTTACACCATCAGATTCATTACTTTAGTTGCGCACTTCGTACTATATTCGTAACTTATTTTTTTAATATTGATGGAATGAATTAAGAGATTATATTCGGTTGATGATTAAAAAAGCAAAACAGATAATTAAAATTAACAAAAATTTTAAAAGAGAAAATATTGATGTGACTAAAGTGTGAACTACTTAATTTCTTATTTTGAGGAATAATTTAGAAAAGTGATTCTCCTAATCGTATATTTAAAGAAAATCTATTGTGACTGGGTATTCTGTTTTGCTATTTAAGAAAGTGCGTCATAATTTATTTATACTCGCTTTAGATGACCTTAGTGTATTAAATCGAAAAACCAACGGATAATATTAGATATGCAATTGTAAAAACTGGCCTATCTTGAGATTCAATTTATTACAGAACAAAAGTCGGTTCCAGCCGGCATTTTCCTATCTCGTCGCCGTTTGTTTCCGTAATTTTTTTACCGTTTGCACCAAGATAAACTAGAACAGGGCATTGGGGAATAAGCAGGAAGACGGTCTTTTTTTAAAGGAGATTAATTTATAAGGCTCCTGATAGAATACGACTGTTATTTATGGTTTGGCGGATTCGTAGCGAAAATAAAAACTTCCGACTCCGTTTTCTGTCGTTTGACGAAGTGGCCCGGAGAGTATGAGCAAACGGAAAATCCTTTGTGGTCCGATAAATTCAACACTGTCTGAAGAGTTTTATTTCACCATTGGGGTTGTTTTGTGCTTTTTCGATGATTGTAAACGTCGTCTGGGTCTGGTTGTTTGATATTTCGTGTTTTTGATGTTCGTTGGGGACTTATTGGTTGGTGGAGTCTAGCTCAGAATCCAACACAAATCATTTTAGTATGAGTATGATAAATATAATATTTTCTTTCTCTGTAACGTAGTATATTTCTAATTTGTAAGTAAAGTTTTTCGACTAGTTAGAGTTAGACTTTTTATAATCTCTTTTTTCTTTGCCGCATCCGATATAAATCAAAAATAAATTGTTTAATGGTGTTTTGGAAGAAACAAAACGAGGAGGGCCTTTCGATTTGTTACATTTCAAGTAATCGGGTACAATTTGTTGCAAATTTGATAAATGTTATTTTTTATGTAATGAAAATCATCAAGAATTGTTAGCGGGTAAGACAGTCTTCATTTTAAATACTTTTATTTAACATTTATCTATCTGTGTTTCGAAAGCCATTTTACTAGCCATTTCTTCTCTTATAGTGATTTCTTTTTTTTTGTCTGCTATTATTTACAACTAGATTAATGCTGTTATAAATACAAAATGCACGATACATACAATAAACTGTATCAGCCACAATAATTATTATAATTTCCTTCAGCATCTCTCGCATTTTAAGCCTGACTTCATTTTCTTTAGCTGAATTTGCTGAATATATTCTATTTTTTTAGTGCATCCGTACTTTAAATTGACATAAAACAACCAAATTAAATACCTTGAAAATATTTATTTTGTGTGAAATAACATTCATTGGCGTTAATATTTGAAAACAAGTTCGGACAAATGTCCGCCGCGGCTACTTCTGACAAAGCGTATTCTATCAATCCAATTTCTTACCACTTCTTCCAGCAATTGAGGTTTTATGTCCGCAATTGTTCGTGTTATGTTGGCTTCCAAGGCGTCAATACTTGCTGGTTTAGTGGCATGGCCCAAAGATTTAACATAACCCCAAAGAAAACAATCTAAATGCGTTAAATCGCATGACCTTAGTGGCTAGTTAACACGTCCGTTCTTCGAAATAATTTTCTTACCAAATTGTGCCCTCAATAAAGGGATTGTTGCGTTGGCTGTATGACATATGGAGCTGTTCTATTGAAACCACATCTGTTCCAGATTATTACCATTCAAATTTGGAATTAAATAATCATTGATCATCGCTCCTCTGTAACGATACCCATTAACAAATTGATAAATTTGATACAATCTTTAGTGAAAAAAACAAATTTATTCTTAGACACATACTTCGGTAAAGAATAATAAAACAATTTTTTAAGGTATAAAAACAGATACTATATATGTTTCGTATAGCACATGGGCACATGGCGAAACATGTGCCCTCCTTTATATATATATATATATATATATATATATATATATATATATATATATATATATATATATATATATATATATATATATATATATATATATTGATTGAAATCCTAAAAGAAACAGCAGAAAAGTTAGGACTTCAAATTTCCTTTGAAAAGATACTATACACGACTTGCAACAGACTAAGAACACCATTTCTAAAAACAAAATATGGTAACTTCAAACGAGTCTCTTAATTAAAATATTTGGGTGAAATAATCATGGAAAATGGGTTGGAAAAAGCGGCCAATAAGGGTAGATATCAAAAAATAGAAACGGCATTGAGACTAACACAAAATATTTACAACAAAAAATGCATATCTAAAAACACAAAACTGAGACATTACAACACAGTTATTAAGCCAGAATGTCTATATGGGGCAGAAACGCTCATTTTGAAAGAAAAGAAGGAAAGAAAAATCTTAGGCCCCAAACAAATAAATAGCACAACATACCGACTTCGAGAATCTATATATATATATATATATATATATATATATATATATATATATATATATATATATATATATATATATATATATATATATATATATATATATATATATATATATATATATATATATATATATATATATATATATGTATATGTATATATATATATATATATTTATTTGTTTATTTATTCTTAGAAACATACTTCGGTAAAGAATAATAATGCAATTTTTGAACGTATAAAATCAGATACTATATATATATATATATATATATATATATATATATATATATATATATATATATATATATATATATATATATAAATACTGAGAAGTACTTGAATTTTCACGACGTTTCGACGAGATCGCGCTCCTCATTTTCAAGTGTTCAAGTCGTCGCCTGAAGAAGTTAAACTGGCGAAGAAACTAGAAGCATTATAAAAATTTGAAGACAGATTGTATTGGAGATGTCATAAGAATTGTGAAATTCCAAAGATTGAAATGTAAGAGTAAGACGAAGTGTAAGATGAATTATATTAAGAAAGTACTAAGATGATGAACCTATGTCAAAAAAAAATGTCAAGGCTTTAGTGTTAGAGAAGATTAATCTTGTTAAGGAAGTTCGGTTGAATCTTGTTCAGGAAGACCTTCCACCAATATTAAGACCGAGAGATGAAACGGAGGAAAATGTCCAGAAAATGGGAATTAATAACTGAACGGAGAAAAATAAAAAAACAAAGGCCTACTAGGCCTGTAGTGCTTTTGTGTATATATAATTTAGGCTTACAGTCCTATTAGCAACTGAAGTTATTTAGTGACTGGCCCTACAGATTTATGTGGATCCAAATAACGGTTATCAGCTAATAATTAGGGTTTAGGAACCTCTTCGGGTTTCCCACCTTTGGTTTTTTACTTAACCTCTGGAGAAGCCTACCGATTGGCGAGTGACCAATGTAGAATTCCCCCATCCAGCGTTACCCACCCAGCTATGCCATGACTGATGGGCGATTCTTTGTCAGATGTTACACTATTTCCTGTTGAAGTTTTCTATATAAATATAGAACATACTTTACCTGATGATGTTAACATGGTTAGTGAAACACCCGTTGAGAATTTAAAATAAGTGTGTTCATGTTTAGTGGTAAATCTCGGGTTTAGTACTATATAATACTTAATTGTAATATCTTGAAATACATATATTCTTTGATAAAATTTGTATTTGCTGAAATAGATATGGTAAATAAAATAGTGGAACGATTATAAAAAATAAAGTTATACGCATATTTAGAACTGTATTTAGATAAATTGCAAAGTGTAACGCTGGGTCCACATCGATACAAATTTGGCGTTGTGCGGACTGCATGTGTTATATGTGGTGTGTCACACACAGTCACACAATTATTGTCGCCGTACAGCCCGCACACGAATCATCGGTTTTCCATCAGATAATTTAAACAAATTATTCCAGTAAATTCGAAACACGCAAATTTTTATTGGTGTGGACATGGCTTAATAAATAAATATTTATTACAATTATTTATATTTATGAATTGCTGACAAAGTACATTGACAATTCTCTGTGCTTAGAATGTTAAATGTTTCATAACAATGAATAGTTACTGATTATTTTTATGGTTTGAAATAAATATTCGAAAACTTGTCTTCATAAAGACGGGCCGTTTAAATTTAAACGCAGTTTAGTCACTTTGCGATAATTTGCGGCATGAATCACCCGTTACCGAAAATAAAACGTCAACCAGCGGAGGTACTCGCGATCTTATTCAACAACAAGAATAAAACATGATATAATTTAAGACACTTTATTCCATTAAACGACAGATTCGTATTTTTAGATAAACTGTTTTTTGGTTCTGCTTTCATTTTGATTTTATTATATTTTATTTTCACAGGGCACTTTTTTTTCATAAAATTTCGAAGCAGCTTTTTGAGTTTTATTGAGTATATATTGCTAACTTCCACCTGCGGAATGAGTGAAAAATTTTCAGCAATATTTTAATCATTTTTTAATCAATTAGTACCACCAGGGCACATTCAGCTAACCCGGGATACCCGCGAAACTATTAGATATACCGGAAAATTCTGTCCGTTCCGGTTACAACAAGTTTCAACAAGTATGCGTATATTCATTTGGCGCATATTTGGCTCTCTCTTTTTATCACTGAATTTATACATACTGATTTAGCAAATGAACTAAAACGAAGATGATTCATGTTAATATTAAGTGAGACGCGATCGTGTACCCATGGCTACTGATAAAGCTCATTTACGCCACTGTATTTTCTACGAATTCCATCAAGAAAGAAATGTCACAGAAGCGTGTAGAAATTTTATTGAGTGTTTGGTGAAGGTACAGTTTCTGATAGAACATGGTTCGAAAATGTTCAAATAGGTGATTTCGATCTTTCTGATAAGCCACGTTCTGGGCGACCATCTTTGATCGACGACGATACTGTCAAAATCATGTTAGAGCAAAATCCTTTTTTGACAACATCGGAGATTGCGGAAAGGCTTGATTCAGCTCAACAAACTATTTCGGACCATATTCGTAAACTAGAATTGGTGTGGAAATATTCGAGATGGGTGCCACATGAGTTGAGTGAGAAGAATTTAAAAGCAAAGTTTTGGGGTTAGAGGCGCATCAGCAACTGAGAAAGCTATTTAGCGACTGGACTTACAGCTTAACGTGGGTTCTGAACCACTGTCATCAGCTACCGAAAACCCCGGTCAGCACCCCCCTCGGGCTATCAACCCTTGGTTTTGTGCTTAAGTGAAAGTATCTCGAGAAGTCTACCGACTGGCGAGTGACCAACGTAGAAAACCTCTCAGAAGGCATCCGGCCTTACCCAGCCTCGAACTGGCGTGACTGAGGGGTAATTGCTTGTCAGATTTTACACTTTTACCTAGAAACATTCACAAGAATTTTAGAAAAACTTTTTTGCCTAGTACGAGATTCGAACCTGCTGCACATTAATTGCCGTAACGTAAGGCTGACGCCTTAGACACCACAGCTAATGTGCCTTCTTGAGAAGAATTTGAATGCTCGAGTCATCATATGCACAACTCTGCTTGCACGGAACAAAATCGAATTCTTCTTGGACCGGATGATAACTGGGGATGAAAAGTGGGTTACCTATGAAAACATCGTAAGGAAAAGGGCATATTGTGAATTCGGAAAACCTTCCCCTTCCACCTCTAAACCGAAGTTGGGCCTGAGTAAGAGAATGTTGTTTATATGGTGGGACATTCGAGGACCAATACATTTTGTTATATTGTTATAACCTGTGTCTGTGTTTCAATTAGATTTTCAAAAAAAAATCCTCGATATATTCGACAAATAACAAAAAAACCACTAAGATATTGTAAAGTATAGAAGTGAAAATATTTTCTGACAATAAACGTGTTTTCTTTGCAATATATCCCCGAATCATTTTTCTATTGCCTTTTCCGATATTTATTTCGCCAATCTCTCAATTTGAGCTTAAATCGACCGAAGACAAAAGTCTAGCCAGTCGTTTTGTTTTCGTTTCGCTTTTCGCCTCTTTTCGCCAGAAAGCCGCGGAAAATAAAGGAATTCCAAAAAATATCCTTCGAAAAACGTTACTTTTTTGTATAGAAAAACTACAGACACAATAACGGAGATACTATGATATTCAAATATCTATTGTATTGGCAAATAAGTTCGTTTGGTTTTTGAGAGTGTAATAATAATTTTAATTTAATATACAGAATAAATTAGAATCAACTATGTATTAGTTATTGTTATCTACAATCTCTTGTTCGCTTTTTATCGAGATGTCGTGGTGCCTAAGGCAATAGTATCGGTCTTTTAATATGATCAGAAAGTAAGGTGACTTTTTGACTGTTTTTTTTTAAGTTGGCATAACTGTCTTTAGCATCTGATAGAAATTTCCAGACAGAATTTTGTTAAAATAAACAAATTTCTTTTGCTGATAGACACTACATTAGAAACTAGAAATATCACACACTACACACTACACTGACATCAAAAATATTCAGAATGTGCTACGACAATGAACCTATATCAAAAAAATGCTTCCTTGTGGTACAAGGTTTTAGTGTTAGAGAAGATTAATCTTGTTCAGGAAGACCTTCCACGTCAAACAATGAAGATTTACTCCTAAAATCAAGGATTTTGCACTGAGTAATCGTCGATTATTTATTAGAGACATTGTGGTAAGGTAGTTCATATTTTTTGCATTACGATAATGAACCACGCACTCTGTAATAATTATTCGTTAAAGTTTCGCTAAAAAATAAACAAACCTTTTTCCAAACACCATATTCATTAAATATGGCACCGTGTGACTTATTCTTGTTCCCTAGATTGAAGTAAGCACTTCGCGAACTCCGTTTTGAATCTATAGAACCCATTTAACAGAATTCACTGGCCACTTTGAAGGAAATAACAGAAGTGGAGTATACAATCTATTTCAAAGGATGAAAAAAATGTTATGTAAATTTAAATACATTGCAGTTAGAAGGGATGATTTTGAAGGAAGCAAAATAAATTTGAGTTAGTAAATTAATACTTTCTTATATAATACTTTGTGTTTTATGCTAGTGGTACGCCGACCTTTAGGTGGCGTTACCGTATAACGTTCACCTAAAGTGTGTGATGTTCGGAATTAAAGACGACTGGGTTTGATTCAATTTTTTTGAGGAGTTTTTCAGACTGCAAATGACCTGCCAAAGGCTCCCCGAGGCAGACATATGGAACGACGCGGTCAGTAGGGCTGTTGCCTACTAGACTATCTAGTTTTGTCAAAAATTTCGCCCCAACAAAAACCCCTGGTCACGACGGTATCACAATCAGGTAAATCCAAAAATTCCCGAGCAGAAATCACAAACATGGTGAACTCCATTCTGCATCTGCAACACTTCCCAAGCTCGTGGAAAGACGCCTTTATGGCCATAGGTCCCAAAAAAGTCAGCAGCTGTTGCCCGTTCAATTTCCAAATTCAAGTTCCAATTTCAGACCAATCAGTCCTATCAACTCCTCCAAGAAAGCCGAAAAAGCAATCCTGGCAACTCTCAATGACTTCACAGAAAGCAAGGGGATTATTCCCAACGAACAGTTCCGTTTCCGAACAAAACATTCCTCAGTTCATCAAGCAGCCAGATTGGCAAACGAACTACACAATGCCATTGAGAGAAAACGGTACTTTGACGCAATTTTCCTTGACATCTCCAAGGTCCTCGGCAAAGTATGGCACGATGGTCTGATCTTCAAAATCACCGAATTGGGCTTCCCTCCGGACCTACACAACCTTGCTCATCCAATATTTCCTGCAGAGAAGATCTTTTCAGGTTAAAGTCAAATTCCCTCTCCCCACGAGGAAATTCATCAAGTGGGCATCCCGCAAGGTTCTCCACTAGCTCCGGTTTTGTTTAACATCTACATGGCCAGTATTCCCCATCCCCCCAAAGGGAAGTCCTCATTTTTCGCAGACAACACAGCCTTCTTTGTTGCGTCCTGTCGGACGTTAGCAATACACAACAAACTTCAGAAGCAGTTAAATGCTGCCATTCGATGGCTGAAATTCTGAAACCCCCGAAAATGCACTCCACGTGAATCCAAGCTCCTGGTGGACAAAGTTCCAATTCCATGGTTGCAAAAAGTCACCTATCTAGGTCTACATTTTAACCATTCTCTCCCCTGGTGTACTCAAATCTAGCAACGGTTACGGCGTCATTAAGCTGTTATACCCACTCTTCTGCAGAACGAGTAAAATTACCTCGAAAATCAAGGTTTACATTTTCCAAGTCGTGATAAGATCCGTGGTGTTGTACGGTCTTCAGGCTTACTATCGATTTCTCACGCCGGCCGCGGCTAAGAAGCGCCAGATCTCCCAAAATAAATCACTGCGCGTGGCCCTCAACGTACCGTGGTTTGTTTGAAACAACCAAATCTATCGGGAAGCAGGTGTTCACCTGTTTCCCAACTCGAATCAACTCCAGCTCGAGAAGTTCAAGCTCTCAACTTTGCGTAGCAGCAACCCTCTGCTGCGAAAATTATCGGATCTCCTGCCGTAGCCACAGGACAATCCTCCGATAGCTTCGTCCTCAAACTCCGGAATCAAGACGAGGGTTTCGAAACTTTCTCGTTTCCCGACTTGTGTAAGTCTACTTTTCCGCCTGCACGTCGAATACTCGAACGTTTTTGTCGATGCCAACCTGGCGACTGCGTAGCGTTGGTCTGGCAATGGCAAAAATTAACACCAATATACCGATGACTTTATCGGACTTCAATTTAACTTCCGGGAAGTTCGCCTAGATTTCGTTGAAAAATAACAATTTGAGGTCAATTCCTGAACCAACTAGAGAGCCCAAAAATTCTCGACAAAAAAGTAAAACTAGGAGCCGAAAAGGCTATCTTAAAAACTAGGCTGATAAAATAGAATAGGAACCAATTACCTCACGAGAAAAACATCCGAGCTTACCTGATGAGTTCTTAAAGAACGAAACCGGTATTAAGGTGTGTCCGAGTAATTGAACGAGGCATAGTTCGTCTAGTCGTACTACATGTATTTAATAATACAGTTAATTAGTGTGTCCTAGTAATCGAACGAGACATAGTTCGTCTAGTCGTACAACATTTAATAATACAGTTAATTAGTGTATATTAATAACTCGAATGATCAAATAGACATATTTCTGTTTTTCTTTTATTTTATTTAAAAAGTCACCTTGTATTATTTATAAATAGTATTAAACTGAAACAACGTGAACTAAACATCTCTCTAATGAAAATTAATGAATTATAACAACATTTATAGTAAATTACAAAATGTTGTGATGACCAAGAATGTAGTGTGTAGTGACTGAAACTTACAGTGGCCTTCCTAAATCTACGTACACTGGATTCATCTTAACAGAAATGTATCTTAGCGCTCGGCCATTACTCATATTCACCTGATTGGACTCCGCGCGATTTCTAGATATTCCTGGCGATGGAAGAAAGGCGTTTTGAATCGATTGTGACTATCCAATCCCCTTCAGGCTTCGATCGCGGTTTTGGAGGCAAATATCCAATAATTTATTCTAATAGACCTGAACAAGTATTATGCCTGCTTTTAGCATTGTACTGATTCACAAGGAGTCTATTTTGTATAAAACATAAAGAAAACCATACATAAATGTCTTATTTGTCACATTGACGGTGTATATATGAAATATTCCTATGTATTCTAAATAATAAATCAAGATTACGAAATAGCAAAAATATATATGAAATGGTTCAGGTAAATCGTGATAAAATGTCTGCGATATCTAAGCGTTTCTGTCACTGCCACATTTTCTCCTGCTTTTCTTTCTGGGTTTCGCCCTATTTTTTGCCGTTTTTATATATCGAGGCCGTGGATGAGAAAAAAAGGAAGGGGAAAATCGTCAGTACCGAGAAAGTGGAATAAGGTTTTATTAAAAGACATTTCTGATAAAATATGTAATTGCCAGGGAAAAAAATGAAATGTATAAAATAAAAAGAAAATTGGACTGGATAAATATGAGAATATTTGTCTGGTTCAAAATATTGTTTTATAGAACAACAATTTAGGTAAATTCACTCTAAACTGTTTACGTTAAGCGGACATTTAAATAAAATTATTGATTGTTTGGTAAAGCGTGTCAAATGTTTGTTTCAAGATGTGTGCGTTTACGTACGTATTAGTTGTCTCTCAACATTGAATTAATCATATCGCACATAAGTTCTTAAATTGTACTTTATCATGCCTGAAGTTCTGTCCTTTGTATATAAGTGTGCAGTTTATAGAAAATTAGATGAATTAAGTTTACGTTGTTGTATTTGGTACTTATGAGAGATTTCGAAAACATAAACTTATTTAAAATGTCCACCCTTTGTTTTCACATACTTTTTTATACGCCCCGGACAGTCGTGTACCACCACACTCATCACTATCAATGATATTGAAGTTTCTACTTTCACTAAATCAGCTTTTTGGGCATCGATATTGCGGTGAGATCTAGAGTGAGCCTTCTCTCTAAAAATCTTTACCAACGATTAATTCAGGCCAATCAACTCAGTGTGGATTTCTCTTTGTGAGCTGGCGCTAAATCTTTCTGATAGATTCAATGTTCTACTACAAACAAGGGGTTATTAAAAGTCTTTACTGGCTTTTCCAAAACAGTGCTTTGGTAGTTTATTTCATGCATTTTAACCCCTTGTTCACAGCGTCAGGTAAGTGAGGCTGTGGTTCGACACTTCCCACCAGGCCATTACTAAAACCGGATGATGAACTTTTTCTACTTTGCCAATTTTTCAGTAGCTACCCGAGAGCTATGAATGAAAACTTTGTCATTTTGTCTGTTGAAATTCTCCTCAACAGTGAAAAGTATATTTCTCCCGCGTTTTACTGTGCTATCCGTTTGCAATCCTTTCACATAGCGCCTTCGCTTTCGTGACTCTTATGTTACGTAGAGCTACCGTCAATTGTTAGGTCTTCAAGATGCTCCAAACTCTAGGTCATGTTTTGTGATACGCGACATGGTATTCGGAGCTATTTTAATCTCTGTGGCCAAGATTTTCTGTTTTCGATGCGGTTTTCTTGGAATTCTTTCAGTCACCTCTTTGACAACTGTTGGGGTCTTGGTGTACACGAGGTCGACCAGTGCTTGTGCTATCATCGGCAGAGGCGATATCTTTGTATCGTTTCACAATGCGATAAACGAATTCAATATTATCAGCTGAAATCTCAAGAAATATAACAATCTGAAAATCTCCGTTGTAGATTGATTGTCCTTGTATAGCGCGGTAGCAGCGATTCGATTCTCTTTGTTATCCCACTCCATGTTTACTTCTTGACGTATTGGTTCTCGCGCTTCTTCACAGTTAATGACAACATTTATGGCTTTATTAGGTATACTAATATAAAGTTCATTCTTTCTGTCATCAAGGAACTGAATTAAAAAGGTTTTGACTTTAACAATTAAATCGCGTTGTGAACTATTATAAGCTGACGATAGTAGAGCTGTTGACTCTCGTCTTCACCATAGCACCTAACATAATACCAGATCAACCCTCCAGTAGAAATTATTATGCTCTGATTGATATGTCTTACTTCAGCCTTCATTCATCTGACTTGACACTATTGGATTTTCATGTATTTTACTTTGTCCAATGCTGAAATGGAAATGGGAGAAATTATGGCAAATTCGACAGAAAATGGAACTATCGTATCATCTAATTGGCTTAATTTGTCATCTATACGAAAAAAAAACAGAGCATTGGCGAAAATTGAAGATAATAATTAACATAACTTAAGATATGCCTTACTAACCTTAATTATCAAAAAAATAAAGGATGAAAGCCGTCTTTATGAACTAGAAATAAACGAGGAGAAAACGAAAATAATGATTATTTAAAACGACAACATACCCAATATCAGTCAAGTAAAGCAATTTAATATAGTAAACCAATTCGTTTATCTTGTGGCTTTATATCGAACGAAGGTGGTAAAACGCATGAGATCAGAAGTTTAGCAAGGATAGGGACATAACACAAAACACAAAGAGACGGATAGTGAAAACCTTAATTTTTCCAGTATTGCTATATCTCGCTGAAATATGAGCCATTAAAACACAAGGCCTCAAGTGCATTGATTCTTTTGGAGTTTGGTGCTAAAGAGGGGTCCTTCTCATTCCATGGATTGCCAGACGAGCAAACGCATCCGTTATTCAAGAAACTAATGAACCCACAAGACTATTCCAAATTATTCATGAACGAATGCTAAGATTCACGCACACATTGTTCATTAGGTCACAATCAAAGTAAGGATGGCAGTAACCTATAAATTCTATGCTGTTGGGAAGGATGCCGAGTTATTTAATCACGCAGCATACCTCCAAAGAAATGGCCAGACCAAATTAAAGACCAAACTGGTTTATCTTTCCAATATGCAATCAAGGAAGCCAGAAATAGACAATTGACTTTCCATAGGTCACGACTCTTTTATAAAAAATAATACGAAGAAGAACAAGGCGATAGTAGAACTTGACTGTCGTCTTTTACCCTAGCACCAAGCATAATACGACATTAGCCCTCCGGTGGAAATTATTAAGCTCTGATTGGTATGTTTTACCTTATCCTTTATCAGACTTGACACCATTCGATTTTCATGGATTTTACTTTGTGCAGAATTGGTCCAGCATTGAAAGGAAAATGGGGGGTGAGGGGGCTATTAAATGTTATCTGGCGCAGAAGTATTTTGTTTAATTTTTAAATTGAATAAAATGTATTTGCTTCTTTTAACTTATTTTGAAAATTGGGTTATTTCAATTTACGTTTCAAAATGCTTTAAAATATCAGTCGAATGTCCGCCTCGTTTGCTTTACAAAGGATCAGCTTTTGCTTAAAATTCTTTTACGTTAATCGCGCTGATAACTTCATTTTCGAAAACGTTCGGTCCATTGACTTCATCGTACCATAAAACTCACTAAATGGCGAGTTATTGAGGATGTGTTGGTGGTTCGATAACCTCTCTTGGATTTGCTAATTTCGTATTACAGCAATTTTTTTTGTCTTCTAAAAGGAAAATGCATATAATATAATAAATATTTTTTCGATTGTTTGTGGATTCAATTCCTTCAACAGTTCGATTGTTTGTGGATTGTTGTGGATTGTTTGTGGATTCAAAAATTCAATTCCCTGTTCTATACTGCTCGAATCCATTTTTATAGACGGCTACTTTTCTATCAATTGGGTTGATGCATTTTTTTTCAGAAAAATAGAAGAAACATTTTATTCAATAATTTATTTTTAAATAAATAGCAAATTTATTTTCTATTTATGTATTTATTTACTTTTTTAATTACATTTAATCAGTATAGTATGTTCGATGATCTTTCCCCACATCTTCGGTAGTTGCATAATCCCGCGCTCATAAAATTTTGGTGGTTTCTGGCTAAAGAACTGATCCAGGTGATTTTTCAAGTCTCTCAAGAAAGTAAAGTTTTTACACCATAAACTGTTTTGAAGAGATCTAAATAAGTGGTTGTTCGAGGGCGAAGGGTCGGGAGGCTACGATGGATTGGCCAAAATATTCTAGCCAAGTTGCCAAAGTATTTGTCCGGTGGTCAAAGACATGGTGGTCTAGCATAGTTCCTTTCGATACGCAACTTCAGGCCCCTTCTGGTCTATTGTTCGCTTTAACGCCCTTAGTTGTTAGTATTTCTCCGGTCTGGTTTTCAGGTACCAGTTTATAATAAAAGATTCCCTTTCAAATCCTCCAAATACATAACATAACCTTCTTTGGGTGCAAACTAGCTTTTACGCTGGGACTAGAGGTATCTCCGACCCTATACCACATAATCTTTTACGCTTAACAATATTATACAAAATCCATTTTTCATCAGTTGCAATTATCCGCTTTAAAAATAGACTAATTTCAATGTGCTTTAATAGAGAATCGCAAACAGAAATTCGGCCTGTCAAATTTTTCTTCGTTAACATTGTGCTTGCTAACCATTCCAAATTGGTGTAATCTCCTTAAACTCTCCGTAAACTACTAAACTATTAAAAGTTTTAAAGTAGTGTTTGAGAATGTAAAATCGTTTTACGAAACTATAGTCACACAAATTTTCTTTAAAAATAAAAGTGATAGATAACAAAGTAAAAAATTGTTTTATTCCTATTTAAATAGTCATTGTCAACTGTTTGTAGCATCTCCGATACATTATTTTGAATAAGAACGAGCCAATAATGGTCCATTGTTACCCTTTGTGACTGTTAGAGAGCTTTGTTAAGTTAATTGCATATTTATATATATATATATATATATATATATATATATATATATATATATATATATATATATATATAAATATATATATATATATATATAAATATATATATATATATATATATATTTATATATATTATATATTATATATAATATATATATATTATATATAATATATATATATTATATATATATATATATATATATATATAATATATATTATATATATATATATATATATATATATATATATATATATATATATATATATATATATATATATTTATATATATATATATATATATATATATATATATATATATATATATATATATATATATATATATATATATATATATATATATAATATGCAAGTATATATATCAAGTATCAATAAATATCATTGTTGATTATATAATGTTTTTGTTTTAATAACCATTCAAATATTAAAAAATGCCCATGGTTTTGCCAAACGAAGCATTTTACATATGCTGAATCTATCACGGCAGCCCAAATGTCGATCACGTTCTTAATGACATGCAACGGTTTTAGTTTGGTACGAGCTATAGATTGCTGTAGCAAACTGATGTCTATCGCCTAGAGGTGTCTGGCTTGGGGTAATTATGCATTCGTTTTATGTGTGTCGTAAAGAGGTCACACAACCATTGTCTCGCCAGGCAGTATTGTTTGGCCATTGGCTTTCGTTTGTTTTTCAGCTTCCGAAAATCAAGCTTCGCACAGAAACCACTGTCTCCACGAGGCTTGCGCCATGAAGCGGCCCTGGCATGCCAAACAATAAATTTATTGCAAGAAAACTTTCCTGGACGCGTTATTTTGGGAAATAGTTACGTCCACTGGCCACCAAGATTATACGATATCACACCTTTGGATTATTTGTTCTGGGGTTATATTAAATATCTGGTTTAGAGAAATATACCCCGAACAATAAGACTTTATCTTAAATGAAACATTCATGCCACCACTAAAAATATACCATGCCATAGGTGTGAAAGAGCAATCGAAACCTAGGTCTCTAGAATGCATTCCACCAGATGAAGCAGAGGGTAACATTTGAACGACATTATTTTCAACAACATAATGCCACTATTTTTCTTCAAGGTAAAATAATAATTACCGGATTATCACTTGTAGTTATTATTATGTCTCATTTTAAAGTTCTTACTTCTTATTGGCCACACTTATTGGACACTCTTATTGGAAAAGTCATTTGTACATTTAAGCAGAGCAGATTCAAATGCATCATTATAAATTCAAAAAGTAGTTTTCATAATTTTTAATCTATTACATATTTATTCCATACATTTTACTTCTTCTGTTTCTGAATTCAGTTTACTTGAAAATCCAGAACCTCACCAAGTAAATCGATAAAGAACAAAGTAGGAAATTTCATTACAACAAAAGAAAAAATCTCCAAACACGATCATTACATTAAAACCGACTCCTGAGAGAGTTTAACCTGGCGTCCTTGTCAAAGTCAGAACATTCTTTCACCTTTTAGCCAAGTCGAGTGGTAATTATTTCAGCCACCTTCCAGGACGGCTGATTGCGCCCCAGAGAGAACGAATTATGATGTTAGGAACGCCCGCTCGATCCCTTGATTTCCGCTTTTTTTTTTTTCGTTTCGGTATAGTGGCGAAACAGGTGCACAAAAACCAGAAAAACGAATAGCCTGAGAAAGGGAGAGAAAGGGGATTGTGGGTGTAATAGGAAACAATCCAACTTTGACCTTGGGAAATACGAGACTTTTCCGATTTTATTTGATGTCGATAAAGGGTTTCAATAAAGAACGACGTAAGGATAAGATTGACGTGTAGCTGGACACCTTATTTGTTAGGCTTCGCAAAAACCGATGTAGGTCGGATATAAAAGAGAGAAATGAAATTGTTTTTCCCTCTCTTCTATTATTAATAATACGGCTTATTGTTCATAATAGAAATTTTTGTAGAAACGATAAACTTCAACATTTCAAAAATTTTTGCTCTTGCATTATTTTGCACTTTAGTTAATTACCAAATGCATATTCAGTGTGCTAAAAATGATTTTTAGCACATATAATTTTTTTTCGATTTCGCAGATAATGTAATATATTATGATTAAAAACTAAGATGTCGTTTGTTTTTAAAAAATAGCGTGCTTTACATTCGATTTAATAATATAATATCGATAATGTCGATACAACCATCTGTATGGTTGGTATGACTGTCCTTGGTATGACATCTTACAGAAGTTTCATATTATTTCGCTTCTTAAGTTAGATATTATAGTCAATAGTAATTGCTAAAAATTTTTGTCGACGATTTTTTAAAGTCGATACATTCTCCTCCTCCTCCTCCCCCACCTCCCCTCATCATCCTCCCATCCCCCCACTCGCCATCCTAAACTATAAATTCATCGAGAAAAAATTTGCATTAAATTTTGAATATAAATCGATTTTTTTTGTGCTAATCCGAGAGAGAGGGAATGTTGTTTACGGTCGTATCAATCTAGATGTCCCGTTAATGGAGAAGGAGTAGAAAGACAAGCAAGTAAACAGGTTCTAACACGAGTGAGTAGACAAATAAACCAGTATATGGGTAAATAATTGTATAAATGAAGGATAAATAACTGAATATTAATCTGTGGATAAATGGATGTATAAGTAAACATTGCATTGGATAGTAATGTAGGGGAAGGGGAGTATAAAGAAATGGCTCAAGGTAGAGTCTAGTGAAGTAGTATGATGATGGTGAATTCGAGGAATGGAAGGAGTTACCGGAAAAGGGAAATGTTTGGTGAAGAGAGGTAAGAGAGAATGGTTATGTAGTCGAAGAGCAGGAGAGCATTATACTGATGCATTAAAAATATTAAGAAAGTACTATGGTGATGAAGCGATGCCAAAAACATGTTTACAAGTGGTACAAAGACTTTAGTGATGGTAGAAAAACAGTTGAAGATGAACCTCGTTCAGAAAGACTTTTCACCTCAAACAGTGAAGAAAACATTACCAAAATCAAGGATCTTGAACTGAGTAATCGCCCATTAAGTATTAGAACCTATTTGAAGAAAAACCATCCAGATTTGTAGCAAAACAATCCATTGTTTTTGCATCACAATAACGCAGTATCGCACTTCTCTATATAAATAAAAATCAATTGTATGACAGATGTATGACGGGGCATTACTTGAGGACGGCTTGACCGATTTGGCTGATTTCTTTTCCGTTGTGTTCGTCATTGTCAGGACAAGGTTTGTATGAAACAAAATTTTTGGAAAATCCATGGAAAAGTCGGAAATTTTTATATGAAAAAACCTTTCTTAAATTTTGACGTTTTAACATTTTATATGAAATGAGACACAGTTCGATAGTTTTACTGTCACATCAAATTGGTGGTGCCACCGATCGCCTTCGCCCAGCCGTCCACCATGCGTCGTCATGTATCTCTCGGGGCCGGTTTCTAGCCTTTCAGCCGTCTTCAGCCGAGCTCCAGACGAATGCAAGGAAAGCAGCCGGGAGAGACGATCGGAGCCAGGCCACGATGCTGCTACGTGATTGCTGCTCCTGACTGCTACGAGCACCGTATGATGGTGAGTTGTGTACTATCACAACCCGTCATTAAAATGGCCAGTTGACATGGCCTGGCCCCGATCGTCCCTCCCGGATTTCCTTGCGTTCCGTCTGGAGCTCGGCTGATGACGGTTGATAAGCTAGAAACCGGTCCCGAGAGATACATGACGGCGCATGGTGGACGGTTGGGCTAAGGCGATCGGTGGTACCACGTGGAGAAAGGGTGAAAGATTTCTGGAATATATATATAAATGGATATTGGTATATATGAGATGAAAGTTGGCTTATCAAAGCATTTTTTCATGGAGAAGGTTTTTATGCTATCCATTTTATTGTACCTCGCCACTTGATGGGGCTATAGTGCATTAATTTCTACACCTTAACTACACCTTTCTCTGCTTACAGTGTTTACATTTTAAAATGCTACCGTACGATAGACAATGTGGCTCAATGGACATAGATTAAAATGAAAGAAAATTTGTATAGGGCGGGTACCTTAACTTGATGAAGCCCTCGATATGTAATCGAACGATCTGGACTCAATGACCAGAGAAAAGCTTCAAAGCAAGTCAACTATATGTTGGTAGCGTAACGAAAGTGGATAAATAATATTTTTGGTTTTCTGATTCGCTGTATCCACTTGTGTTATACTAGATGTTAGTATTAGTTTGAATTATTTTAAATTGGTTTGATTATGTAGTGAATAGAATAGTTAAAAATATTTTTCGTTCGCATAAATTATTAATTAAAAAAAAATTATATAATTTAGCATCAATATATACTAATTAAAATTATAGAATCTTATCAACATGAGTAATCTTTCATTTTTCCACACTTTTCTAACATGGCTTTATAGATTCTATATTACATACAGAGCATCAATTTTAGATATATAGAGGTGAATACATATACACTGGCAGAACAACGTCTGCTGGGTTGTGATTCAAATCAATTTAAAGTAATTCAAACTAGTACTAACATACCGTAACGAAAGTGAATAAACAATATTTTTGGTTTTCTGATCATCTGTATCCACTTGCATTTCGCTAGATGTTAGTATTAGTTTAAATTGCTTGAAATTGGTTTGATTATATGGCGAATGGAATAGTTAAAAATATTGTTCGTTCACGTAAATTATTAATAAAAATAAATATATAATTTATCATCAATTTATATTAATACAAATAATAGAATCTTATCAATATGAGTAATCTTTCATTTTTTTCCCAATTTTATACAACGCTTTATAGATTCTACATTACAAAGATACCATCCATTTTAGATATATAGAGGTAAATACGTATACAGTGGCAGGACGTCTGCCGAGTTCTGCTAGTTATTGTTACATTTATCAGATATTGCACCGTGTAACTTTTTCTGTTCTCTCGATTGAAGCAACTACTTCGTGGATGACGGTTTGAGTCCATTGAAGCCATTTAAAGGGGTTCGCTGGTTATTTGAAGAAAATAACAGAATTCGAATAAAAGAACTGGAAAAAAACGTTGAAGGTGTGTATTGTGTGTATATTAGCGTATTAGAGAAGGGGACAAAACAAATTTTCATGAATAAATACTTTGTATTTTATTTTAAAAGTCAACAAAAAAAATATCAGGATGATTCATGCTTTTACGTTTGGTTGAAAAAGTTACGATTTTCATTGAATATTTTTATAATTTAATTAAATTACAGTTTATAGAAACATATATTTCAAAACCCCGTACGAAATTCAACTATGGAATCCGGATGTAAAGGCCAGGGGTTATCGACAAATAGTAAGTTATTAAGTGGTGGATGGGGGGCATAGTGGTTGGGGATTACGGTTCGACGAAAAAACCCGAGGTATTTTTTAAATCAGTCCATCGGAAATGTTAGGGGAAGGGCAATTGGATGAAAGGGAGAAGGACTCGTTTCAACTAAAATTGTAATTACTTTTGCGTTGCACATTAACTGAATGTATCAGGGTGCATGGGCAATGTATTGTTTTTTTTTTATTTTGAAACCTTTGCCACTTATGACAATCTAAGCCTCAAGGACGAGCCGCACCATGTCGAGTATCAGTTCTCGATAACTGAAGTTAAGGAACGTCACTCGTGGTCAATATCTGGAAGTGTGACCGTAATACAGGCAACCCAATAGCCTCTAAGAATATTAAAAGGCAAGGGCCTCAAAGGCCTGTAACGCTGAGTAATAATAACATAACCTATTTTCAAGAAAATATATTGATATTTAGTGTGCCTATTGATAAAGTTTGAACAATATTAGGTGAACCCTATAAGAATTGAGGAGCAAAGTGTGGGTAAGTTCCGTATTGGACATTTGGGGCTTTACGAGTTTCGAAAGCAGAGCAATGCCATTAATACTATTTATCCTAGCTTGGAGATCAGAATATATCAGTTTTGCTTTAAATAATTTAAAAACAGTGATTTCCATGTTTCCAGCGGTATTATACGCTAACACTTCATTGTTCGCAATACAACTGTGTGTAACACAGTCGAACAAAGTGCAGAGAGAAAGAATGTGGGTGCCAGTTCAGCATACAGTTAAAAGCAAAATTGACCGTGCTACCAGCTGCAGTACACTTTTGTCTAGGTTAGACAAATATCCCTTTCTTCATCAAATTGAAATATATAAAAGTGAGTTCCGTAGCGCAATCCACAGAAAAAAAAAATATAACACCAGAACAATCCGCTTGGCCCATTCCAAAAGCAGGCCTGCATCCTAAAAAAGTGTTACTGTCAGTGTGGTCGCAATTTTGCAAGAATTATTGACTATGAGATTGTGAATATAACGAAACAAGTGTTAAATATTATTGTTCAATTCAATTACTATTTCACTTTAAAATCACCCTCATTTTATAAAAAGGCGAATAGAATGTTTGTCGGAGTATTGGGCGAATTGAAAATTGTTACCGGTGTTAACTGTTAAATAAAATGAAATGTTGTACAGTATCAAAAAATGGCATTACTTTTGGGTTCCCTTAATATTAAAACACCAAAGAGATTGGGTGTGAATATGAATTGAAACCTGAAGTATAATTGCGGATATATAAGTTTTTTTTTAGATACATTATACCAATTTTTCTAGAGGATATTCTATAATTCTAACATTTTATTTTCGATACTCTCCACAGAATCATTTAAAACTTTTACGAATCCAGTTTTATGAGATTTATATAAAAAAGTATTCAGATTTGTTTAATTTAGCTTTAAGATGGCTTAAGTTTTAAGATTAACTTCTAAAAAAACCTAATAGAGAACAAGAATTTTGCAGTGTACCCAATTACGGCAATAACATCGATGTAAACAACTATATAAAGAGAATATTCCGCATTCTCAAATGTTCTCCCACTGTCTTCCGACGACAATTGTTGGCCATAAGTTCAGCAATATTGCCAATTTTGCAGCCGGTTTATGGACTTCGAAAACCACTCTAGTTGCGAGAGGTTGGAGCAGAGGCGGTTGGACGGAGGGGAGAGAGGTTTATTTCAACTAAATTTCGAACTTGATTTATTGTGCACTGAAATTGAATGTACTAATGCATCAAAGGACTTGGTTCTGAATACCAACGAAGGTTTAGATACAATGGCGGATATATAAGTTGGGTTTTTGGGTCGGAAACGTAAATATAATTTATATCATATTATCGTTTATTAAGTTCGCTGATCTCTGGTTGATGGAAATTTAAACTGAAGGGGAGTATTAATAATAGGCCGTCTTTAAAAATTTACAAGGATGATCTCAAAAATATTTTAAATATACTTCTATTATCAAAATGTTTTAAACATTCGCATGCTTTACGTATGACTGGCATGACTGTCGTGACTGTCACAGAAGTTTCATATGATTACGCTGGTTACGTTACGTTAGAAATCATTGCATATTGTGCAGTTTGTCGGCAACTAAAGAATTTGCATTAAATTTTATCTAAAAAACCAAATTTATTTTACTGATACATTAGAAATGTTAAGAAAGCGTTATGAGGGTTGCTATTTATGTACCCGGAATTGGCAACAATGGTGTTGCTAGACGCCATTTGATATATACATCGTAAAGTTTGACATTGTTGACATATATACGTATATACGTACTCACAACATTGTATCCGGAATAATAAATAAAGACGAATATTTAACATTGAAAATAGTTTTATTGTTTTTCAAAATATTCTCCGCGATGATTGATACACTTTTACATACGTTACAATCAATTTTCATTGCAATTTTTGAAATAGCATTACACTTTTTGGCATCGTTGCCCACGTTTTTCATCCGTCTATTTTATTCTATCCTTTGTTCGGTCCGATGTGTGAGAGCTCGCATGTCATGGTAAAGAATGATCCTGCGTCGATGGTTGTTTTCTCTTATTTCTTCAAATACTTCTGGCAAACAAATGGTTGTGTACCGTTCAGAATTGAGCGTTCTACGATTCTCTAGTGGCACTGTAGCTACATGACCATGTATCTAAAAAAAAACAGGCGACCATTTGCTTCGAACTTCTTGGGCGAACAACTTTTGTTAGGTTTAGTTTATTTTGAAGGACCCATACAGTCGACTGCTGCTTACTTTCGGGCTCAAACGCATAGATCTTAGATTTGTCACCTGCGTAGATGTTATACACGGCTTTTGGCGCATCACGATTGTATTTTTTTGAGGATTTCTTTGCACCAATTGATAGGAGTCTTTTGTGAGCGATTATCAAATTATGCGGAATTCAACGCGCACAATTTCTGTTGACGGAAAATGTTCATGTAAAATCTTGTATATGCTTGTCATACTAATACCCATGGATGCTTTAATATTACATTATACCACATGACGATCTTGCTTTGCGCGATCTTACTTATTCGCGCACAGTATTAATGTTTTTTGGCACAACAACCGATTTTGGGTGACTATAAATTCGTTCGTGAGCGAACGACGGTCACAATTGAATTCACTAAACCAGTGAGATACAGTAGTGGTCCTTCATCGCGAAAAGTCGTTTAGTTGATCGATGCACTGTTATTGAGATAATCCACATCGAAAGCCATAGTAAATCATCGTCCGAAAATTCCCTGAGTTAATTACTCCATTTTTTTTGACTAAAATGCAATTTTCAAGTTTTCACTAAACAGCATTTATAACGTCCATATGACAAAACGTTCTTATACAGTACTTATACAGTCAACGATGTCAAACTTTACGATGCATATGTCAGATGGCGCCTAGAAACACACCGTTGTTGCCAATTCCGTAGACATAAATAGCAACCCTCGTATAAGCGTTGCCACATTTACTTTTATTAAAATTGTGTGATTGTCACGAGTGAACTATCTTAAGAGGGTGAAATACCAAACAAGTCTAGCACATCTACTTTTAAATTTTTAATTGTCTAGTAACCAAGTCATGATATTTTTCATGAACTTATCGTTTGTATCCTTCTTTCAGGAGAAACGGTTCCAAGTACTTTACAGCGACTATTTCAAAACATATATCAATCCTGTCCTATTAGTTTTATATGAAGACTTGTTCTGTATAGTTTTAAGTAGAACATTATGAAGGTTTCACCATATGAAGGTTTGTTCTGTATAGTTTTAAGGAGAACATTGTTGCAAGATGTTTTAAGGGCGTAATAGGCAATAAGAATGTTGAATGTTGAAGCAAACTCAATTACAACAATAATACCTATATGAAAGAGTAGACGAAAGGAACTCCTAGGGGGGATCTGAATAATTAAACGTTCATTACGCATTCTCAAATATTCTTCCATTGTTTACCGACGATGATTGTTAGCCATAAGTTCCACAATACTGCTAATTTCGCAACTCGTTTATGAACCTCGAAAACCACTCGTGCTGCGAAAGAGTAGGGCTCGGGGTTGTTGGTTTGAGCGGAGAGGGGTTTGTTTCAACTAAAATTCGAATTTCATTTATGGCGCACTGAAATTGAATTTATTAATACATCAAAGGACCCGGTTCTAAATATGAACTGAGCTTTTGGGTAGGATGGCAGATATGTAACTTTGTTTTTTGGGCGTATTGTACGTAAAGATATGTTCAGAGTAGGGAATTGTAAATATAATTATATTTTATCAGACTTAGTAAATAGGTGGTCTTTCTTATTTACAAGGGAATCTGAAAATATTTAGTTATATCAGATGTATCCATAAGAATGTAATTTTTGTTACTGTATAAAATTATATTTTATTAAGAGTTAATAATGAACGCCGTTTTAATCTACAATAAAATCTCCATCATTTTTAATCATTTTTCTGTCTGTGGGAGTTTTATAAAAATATTTAAAATTAAATATTTTGTTATGAAGTTCGGTAGCACACGAACAGGAACATAACTTCAACAAGTACTTCTTGTAAAACCTCAACAACTTCACAGTAAGATTTTTCTGTAAGAATATTTAAAAAAAAATATTACGAGTATAATAATAGATAAAACGTCAAAGAATAGGGAGAACAGTTCTTTATTATTAACAATAATCAAAAACACGCTAAGTTTGTTACTATTTTTACAAGAATTGCTTTAACAATAAAATCGAAATTCTACAAATATATTTTTGGGCGCCTATTACGTCCCGGGGATGATATTGAGATCACAGTAATCCTACTTGAACTTAAATTGTATTTTTAATAATATTTATATATATATATATATATATATATATATATATATATATATATATATATATATATATATATATATATATATATATATATATAATCATTTTAGTAATCATTGGTATAGGTTAAGAAATTTTAATTCTTCAGACACATTGTACAAATACATCTAGGCAACGCAATCCTCATGCATCCATTGGAAACATTTGGTGCATCTTATCCATTTCTCTGCCTTTTTATTCTGAGAAAAGCTTTTATGACAAACAAGGCATTCAGCGTCATCATTGTCACTGTCTTCTTCGTCAATAGAGGTTTGTTGGGTCAAAATTGAGTCATCATCAGACGTGTCCTTATCAGAAGACTGTCCCTTTCGTCGCTTCTTGGTTCTGTTTTTGTTGTTTCCTACTGTTTTTGCCTATTTTTACGTTTTTAGCTCTTTTTTTCTTTCTTTTCTTTTATCATTTCCTTTCCGCTTCTTTTCTGCATTTATGATTTCTTGTTTATGCGGTGAAGCCGTGACTATCATGGCTTTGCCTTGTCTAATTGGCGCCGTAGATGGCTCAACGATAGGAATTGGCTGCACATCACTTGGAACTATCAATAGGGATGGAGTGTTTTCTAATCGTAGGAAGATAGTTAAAGTTTTTGGGGTTGACCTTGTGGAGTCCGAAAGTAACGAGACATCATTTACTGAAGGTGTTGTACTGCTTGCATCGGTGGAAGAAGGAGCATGTGGTGAATCGACGAAAATGTTTATTTTATTTTTTATCAATGAGACATCCAAAGGTTGCATATGATCAGTTGAATGAGAGGGGAATCTGAACTTCTTGTATGGCTGTAATGTCCATCTAACACCAGCAAAACAGTGTCTTCTTTAGATGATTTTGCTATAGGCACGAAATGTCTTAGCCATTTTGTGAACAGCTCAGGCTGCATCCAACCAGATGGATGACATCCACCAATAGTGCCTGGAGGTGCTCCATCAAGCAGTTCAGCTTTCATGTTTTTTTTCTTGGAAACACAACACTCTACACACAATACTATACACAATACTACTTGGACTCCACATAATGGAGGAGCAAACTGACCAGAAGCTGACATACAAGTCACAATAGTTACTAATGCTCTCCTTTCAGCAGACGACAATTTGTGAACTTCTCTCCTGCCTTTCATAGTCAAGATTTTTCGAATTTTATGATGAACGGTGCTAATTCCAGTTTCGTTTACATTGAATATTTACTAGGGTTGAAGTTAATCTTTTGCAATTCAGGTTTTAATATATCAAAAAAAGTCTTCACATTTTCTACAGTAGAACCTTGTACACGAGCTCGTGATAATGACTCTGGTTTATGAAATGACAAGTCAGAATGACGTCCCATAAATAGCTTCATGCATTTTTTGCCTGCCTTTTTTTTGGTCTGTGAAAATGGATGAGGAATATTATTTCTGATAGCCAATTGGAAAGCCCTTCGTTTTAAATCGGCAGCGGTGACACCATAGCAATTCTTCTCCATTTGCAAGTAATAGTTTACTAACTCTTCTTCTAATTTTACTGGTAATACTGGTTTTCTTCCCATTTTCTTAGAAACTACATCTATAGATTTTTCAGATTTTTTATGTATTCTTTCAAAGTAGCTCTCGGAACGTTAAATAACTTATCTGCCTTTTTATAACCCATTTCTTTCGTTCGCACAGCTTCAACAGCTTTTTTTATTGCTTCTTGTCATTTAAAAATAAACTAAATAAATATAGAAAAAGTTGTAGAAAATACCTTTGTGAGTAAGACGAAGTTCTAAATATCATCCCGGGGACTATAATGGGTCCACGGCGGGGAGGGACGATATTAAGAATTTGCTAGTTGCATTAATAAGATCTATTCAACAAAAAACACATGTCGTAACCTATACGTTTTCCTATCAATTTGAATCTATGCAATAACAATTTATTTTGACAAGAAAATCATTTTAGTATGTCAAACATATCAATAATTAAACCATTCCGACAATATTTCAATCAAAAACTCACCTTGAACAGTTTTTTTCTTTTTTAAATACCTTGACAAAGAAGTGGCGTCTCACCGCGAATTGTTTACAATGGCTATTCAATTGATGTCACCTATTGATGTCACTAACTTTAGTTTGGGTTATCAAAATTAGGTGCCGTTAGCCAGACAAAAAGAAACCGACGGGGACGAAATTTGGCGACTGTGCAAGCAAAAGAAAAGTTCGAAGAATTTGACGCAACTGCACTTTTAACACATTCAGCATACAGTTCAGATCTTGTTACGTCCAAATTTTAATTTTTCTCAATTTTTTTGGTGATGTGTCTAGATTTCAGTTTACTCTGGACATTTTTTATTTATACATAAATTTTTTATTTTATTTTTATTTTCAAAATAAGTAAGGCGAAAAATAGTTTTTTTTTAGATTGATTACTTTTATAGCTTTTCTTTGATAAAAGAAGACCAAAGAAATAGTGTTTAAAATAATATCGATAAAGTTATTTGTCTATTGTCAGCTCTTTGAGAGGGTGTTGCAAAATTAATATTACAATAGGAAAACGCGTAAAATGTAACAAGAAAGCGTCCATCAGTCATGCCAGTAACTAGGCTGGTTAAAGTGTGATGCCTTCTGAGAAGAACTCAACGTTAGTCATTTGTTTCTCAGTGTTTCTCGGGAGCTTAAGGGGTTAAGCACAATCCAAGAGTTGATAGATCGAGGGGAGTGCTGACCGGGGTTTTCAGTTATCCGATATCCGTGGTTTAGAGCCCACATTAAGCTGTAGATTTAGTCCTTAAGCCCTTTTATATACCGACAAGTCTCTAATATTACATCCTTTAATTTATATTTAGGAGTTGATATTTATAGTCAAATAAATTATGTTAACGCATTAATCATGCACTAAAGCTGAACTTAATAAAGAAAAGAAATAGAAATAATAAATGTTATGGACCCGATCCAACTAGACTATCTAAGAAAGTTTTTTCTTGAAGGATATTAAAATTAAGCTCTTGAAGTAAGCTGGCTGGAGTTTGGAGAAGTATTAAATGTTCATGAAATATGGCCAGTAACTATAAGAAATTTAATTCATCACAGATGTCTTAGCAGTCCTTAGTCTGCGGTATAATTTTTTTTTAAGTTTTATATAGTTTGTACATAAACATAGTATTGATTACATTAAGCTATGCTTAACAGCTGATTTAATATTTACTTGCTTTATATACAGCTGTTATATACATGAAATGTAGCAGATCAGTATCAAATAACTATGCACAGAGAACAATAGGAGTATTGTTCCAGTTTGAGGAGGTGGACAATTATAAATATGTGGGTGTAGTAGTGAACAGGAACAGAGTCACGGGTATGGATATACCTGATAAAATCCAAACAGGCAATAGAGCATACTACAGATACAAAAAGTTATTATTATAAATATACATAGATACAAGAGTAGAATCTATAAAGCAATCATAAGACTCATTGTAACGTACGCAGCAGAAACGAAGACCCTCAGAGACTAAGTGTCTCAAGGGGAGGATAACAAGAACAATGTACGGACCCAAGAAGGAAGGAGAATGATATCGAAGACTAATGAATCGCCAAATTAGAGAGCTCCTCAATGAACTATCTCTCTAACGTACAAGAATATAGTGTACGTTACATAAAGGCGCATAAAATTAGGTGGTATGGACATATTGTCAGGAAACAACAACAAACTACTATACTGGCAGTCACCAACTGGAGATCTGTGGGAAACAGGATGAGGGGAAGACGACGAGCAAGATGGAGTGACCAAGTTGAGGCAGACATAAAGCGAATTGAATCGCCAGGGTGGACATCGAAAATGAAGCACAGAAATGAAGAATTGTAGACAAGGCTAGGACACACAACACACTGCAGGCAACGGGAAGTAGATGCCGAGTGATCTGCCGCAAAAAATAGATCAAAGAACCTCCCATGGTGGCTCTAATTCTTCAGGAAAGCATAGCCAATGATGATGATTATGATATATAGCTGTTATTTCTGTTTCGTCACCTTAACGTTCAGAAGATGAATATTTGGTATTTATAGAATTAATAATTTTTTTTAAATATATAAAATAATTTTTAAAAATACCAAGGTCTGGACTAAATTGATATCGAACAAAAAAGTATGAATATTAATACTTTGGTCAATTTACATTGTGCCAAGCATAGGTAGAAAAAACGGGGTTGAATCGAAAAAATATTATCTGGCGCTTGCTTATATCTCTTGTAATGTAAATATGGAGGAAATATTGCATGGACTAAACGAAAAAAATGGTAAGCTAAATAGAATAGGAAACTATGGATAGAACATGGGAAAGAAGCTTAGAATAGATCTAAAAACTAGAAATTGGAAACCGATAATTTAAAAAAGCGAAAAGGACAACAGAAAAAAAGGACTGCTTTTGCGCGATGTGATTGTACCGTCAGAGGGCTACGCCGCAAACATAGATCCATTTCAGTGTCTCGAAATCGTAAAGTGGAAGCGTCTATTCCAAAATGAGTTGCAAGTATGCGAAGCGTTTTAAGGTAGGTTTTCTTTGCACATACCCAAAATGACCTAAATTATCGTTTTCATCGGCGACCAAAACAATTAATAAGTCAAAAAGTTTCGTTGCCAATTGGAGCGGTATGAGTTGTATAAAATCACTAATTATTACGACAACCGGGGCTCCAACGAGTAAACGCAGAAAAGCAGGACAAAGCGATAGTCAATTTATTCAAGATAACTCTCACTCTGCGATTGCGCCAGGTCCGTGTTCAACTGGCTGAAACGGAAACAGATGTGAGTACCAACATAATTCAACGGCCTTTACAAAAGACAAACGTGAAATACCGTCCCACGACCTTGATAGCCTCTGGTGTCTCAAAAAAACGTCAAAAAGCGCAAGGCCGGGGCTGAGGAAAACGAAAGATCGCGATTGGACCAAAGTTGTTTTTTTCTGATGAAGCGGGGCCATCAGCGATACACGTTTCATGCAGCGTACCATTAAACACCTGGCGAAGATTAATGTTTAGGGGCGCTTCTCTCAGCGTGATTTTGGCTGTTTAGAGCTCTTCACCGAGAATTTGGGCGCCAAGAAAATGCTCAAGATTTATCAGCATGGACTCTTAAAGTCGGTCAGCACAAAAAAAATGAAGAATTGGTGCTTCAAGAAGATAATGATCCCAAACATTGAAGTCGCTTGAGCAAGTCTGGGAAAGAGGAAAATTGCATCTCGACAATGGACTGACCTTCACAATATCCAGTGCCAGCACAATTGAAACCGTGTGGGGAATTATGAAGACCCAACTTACTGGGAAACCGGGGTACGATTTGAAGCAACTGGTACGCAATATTCAGAAAATTTGGAACTCTCTGTCCATTGACTACGCGGAAAAACTGGTCGAAAGTATTCCCAGAAGGTGTCATGCCATACTCGAGAATGATGGTGATATTAAAGGACTGCTCCGTACCAATTGTGACGTATTTTTTTGTAAAAAAAGTATCTTTTGTACTTTAAAAATCACTTTCTTACGGCCTAGACTGTATAATGATCTTTTACTAGGAAGAAGTATGTTTTTTTGTAAGACGAATAGATAATGTAATGGGAACTTATATAGATGAATACAGAATTGTTCAAGAATAGGTAATTTTTGTCCAAACTAACTATTTTTTTTTTTTAATCTTGAAGACAATAATAAATAATACATGAGGAAATGAAGAGCATATTGTTTTGTAGGTATGTTGCGTTTGATTGAAATTCTAATTTATTTAAGAACTTGATTTTTCATTAACCTTTGGAATGCATCTCTACAATCCTATACGAATATCAGGTCAGTTTTCTCAGATTCGGCATTCGTAGCACTTTTTAGCAACACAACACCCGGAAGTATTGAGCGTAGACTTCAAGACATATAATAAAAAATGCTTTGTAATTATTAAAATCAATTTTGCAACAGTCTAGGTATAGCAATATCCTATTATTGGGTTAATATTGGTATTTAGGTATCGCTACCAGTAATAATTAATTTATCCACACTTAACTAGTCAACATGGAACATTGTATTAGCCGAAATTGCGGTGTCCCATACAGCCATGGATTTGATCAATATATCATGGTACATCACCACCTTAACCTCAGTTCACGTAAACATTTAACCAGCAAAGAAAAAAATGAATTACTGAAATATTCAATTATGTAGACCGTGATCGGCCCCTTTTTATACAACGTGTAACCCATATCAATGTTAAACCCACGTTTAAACCTTATTTTACCTCTTCATTTTTTTTGCGCTTGCCTTTTTACGCCTCTCTTTTTTATTCATTTTAATTATTAAAAGGTATATTATCCCTTTGGCCTATTTCAATGGATATAAATGGTCGAAAGCAAAATTTAGGGTATACGTTTATCTCATGCTGTTTTTAATAATATTTAAGAAAGATAGGTGCAATTATCAAAGTTCTCTGTTCGTAAAAATTATCTCGTATTTAGTTAAGGCTTTTTAATAACGATCAAATGATAGCAGACATGTACCATTCTGATATTTGGAAAATTGGGATGTTTGTGTGGAACTATATTCCTTGATAATTTTACTATTAAGATTATACATTTTTAGAATGCATTGTGAATAATCTATTCTAAAGGACATTCAGTATTTGGTTTAACAAAATACTAAAAATATAATTACCAAATTATAAATCGTAAATTCGTAATTATAATATCGTCGCAAATTAGAATTTTTTTTTGTTTCGTTGTCCTCTTAAGGTATTATTTGAAAATAAAATCTAATATTTTTATAGCCATTTATTTCATAAATTTCAGCGGTTTGTTTTTTTTTACAAAAAAAGGAAAACTTACATGTTAATGTCGTTTAATATCAAAGTTGAAATTACTAGCACTAATTTTCACAGCATAACACCACAACACGTTTTAAATGATTTACGTCACATTAAGAATGACTTGGCTCATTGTACTAAATTAAATGTTCAAAATGTCCATCATGTGAGTCTATGCAATTTTGACACCATGTGACGCCTAGAATGTCAAACTTTATCGAACGTTTAACTAAAAAACTATAAAACAAACTATACATTACACATTACAGAATCGTATTGCAACAAAACCGTATATATTCTTTGACCATTTGTTTTTTCAATTCGTTGCATAAGAGACTCTTAAACAGTCAGAATCGAAGGAATTGTAATATATAGTAAATGTGTAAGCTTCGATTTCTCCCTTTCTACACATAGCATATAACCCGTATCAAAGTGTAGTGCTCCTTAAAGTCATATATCACTTTTACATTTTCTTTCCTCTTTCTTTTATTCAATCTTAATTATTGAATGAACTGGGACTGCTTTGGCCTACCTCAATGAAAATAATGCTATTGAAATAAAATATATATGCCTAGCAGTTACAGTTTTTTTAGATTATGATTATTTAGCGGAATCTGGGCGACCTGGTACAATACTGTATTTTTTTTAGACTATTTGATTTGAAATCGGATACGTTCATAATTTGTTTTGTACTTCCTCATGGGAACAATTAAGCAATAGTAATAATAATAATAATAATAATATATATTTATAAAGAGAATCCACGGAGAAAGGATGAGAGAGGTATGGAAGACTAGAAGGAACACTCAAAAATGAGTCGGAATGCTTTGAATAATGCTATAATGCTAATAATATATATAAATATATAAATATATATATATATATATATATATATATATATATATATATATATATATATATATATATATATATATATATATATACAGTGGGTCCAGGATAAGGACTACCCCCTTAATTTTTTTATTTCTGGCTGTACTTGCTGGCTCGCCCCTAATAAGGAAGGCTGTCACTAGGACCGAACGCACTCCACGTATCAGATGGACACGCGAAATGAATATTGATGTAATGCGTGCCTATTACTACGTAAACCAGTGCGGAGATAATCCGCTCCCTGGATGGAGGCATGCACTCCACCAAGAATATAAAACGAGGTTCCCTGAAACTCAGCTGTCGGAACAAAACTTAGCCGACCGTAAAAATGTAATTCTAAGGAAAAACTATCTAACCGAATCGGAATTAATGAACATCAAGAGAGAAATCGGTAATGAACTATATCAAAACATTACATATCAACAACATAAAGAAGATACTATAGACGTTCTTAACTCGAATACAGAGGAGAAACAAGTAGAACAAACTCAAAATGTATCACCAGAAGCATCATCGTCTAAAAATGAAGAATCAATCTCGCAACGTAACTTTTCTAACATACGAGAGAAGTTTTAAAGCAATTTGGCCAGTTTTACTGGCTCAAACCCATTGAATAGACCAAAAATTCCAGTACTGCGTAATATTGCAAAATCACATATTACTCTAATGCAGATTAATACAGTTTTGGAATCACATCTATCTGGGATGACAAATTTAAGCGATATACATCTTGCATTATATTGTGCAGCAGTGACTGTCATCGAAATTTCAGGTCAAAAGACTTACACCCATAATGCGGCTGGTCGTAGTATCCAGAAAAATACACCTGTCTGGAAAACGCGCCTTGAAAACAATATCAATGAGTTCCGGAGGAAAGTTGACATTATCTCAGAGTATCTTTCTGGTAATCAGTCAAATAAAGTAGCGAGAAAAGCAAAAATAATTGCCAATAAATCTGGCATTGACTTCGATGATTCAAACCTGACAGAAAAATTGTTGGATCTAAAAGATCGGTTTAGGCAAAAAGCTAAATCGAAAGGAGCCAGGCTAGCAAGATATAATGAACTAGAAAAGCGAAAACATCAAAATTCAGTATTTGCAAACAGCCAAAAGAAATTTTATAGACAACTCGAAGCAGAAGGTAACAGCAAGTCAGAACTTAAGAATATCGATGTGTCTTCCTTTGCGGAATATTGGAGATCGGCTTGGAAAAAATCAGACGGCTACGAAAAATTGGCTCCTTGGGTTAAAACCATTCAAGAACAGACAAATGCTCTCCCAGATATGGAGTCTAACGATTTCACAGAGATTGACATTTGCACTGCTGTCAGGAAGACTCACAACTGGAAGGCGCCTGGACCAGATGGATTGCATAACTTCTGGATTAAAAGCTTTACAACCGCCTATCCCGTACTTGCAAATGCATTTAAAGAGGTTTTAATAAATCCAGACACTTTCCCTGACTTTCTAATGGAGGGCAATACATACCTACTGTTCAAAAAAGGTGACGTTAAGCAACCCAATAACTACAGACCAATCACATGTCTGTCAGTGTTATATAAACTGTTCACAGCCCTACTCAATGAAAAAATCTACCAACATTGTGATAAAAACAACATTTTTGAAGAAGAACAGAAAGGATGTATAAGAGCAAGTATGGGCTGCAAGGAACAATTGACGATCGATGCTGTAGTTCTTGAGCAAGCGCGAAAAAGAAAACGCAACTTAAATATCTGCTATATAGACTACAAGAAAGCATTCGATAGTGTCCCTCACGATTGGCTGGTTGAGGTTCTGAATTTCTATAAAATTAGCCCCCAGATTATTAATTCTTTAAAGTGCCTGATGGGGAAGTGGAAAACGAATCTTTTTGTCGGCCAACAATGCATTGCTGCTACAAATATCGAGAGGGGAATTTTTCAGGGAGATTCCCTTGCTCCAATTTGGTTCTGTTTAGCATTGAACCCTTTGTCCACACTACTCAACAACAGCAATATTGGATATAAACTTAACATGAAGAATCCAAGAAAGCTCTCTCATCTACTATATATGGATGACCTTAAATTATATGGAGAAACTAGAGAAAAATTAAACTCATTGATAAAAACGGTTGAAACATTCAGTAGGGATATCAGAATGTCATTCGGACTGGACAAATGCTCTACCATTAGTATAGAGAAGGGAAAGGTTCAGAGTCAACATTCAACACTTTGTAGCATACAACAACTAGCACCAGCAGAATCCTACAAATATTTAGGAATACCCCAAAAGCATAAACTTGATCATAACCAGTTAAAGAAGGACTTTTCCACTCTATACCAAAAGAGACTTACAAAACTTTTAAACACCAAACTGAACGGAGGAAACCTCATTAGAGCGATCAACGGTTGGGCGGTGCCAACTCTGACATATTCTTTTGGCATAGTTAAATGGTCAGAAACTGACCTTGATGAACTCGATAGGCTGACGCGCCGAACATTGACAAAGTTCCGATGCCTGCATCCAAACTCATCTACGAAAAGACTATACATCCCAAGAAAGTTGGGGGGTAGAGGGCTTGTAAACGTAAAAAATCTCTGTCTCAATCAAGAAAATAGAACGAGAAAACACTTCCTTGATTCAAACAGTACGTTAATGAAATTGGTTGCAAATGAGGACCGGGGTTTCACCCCACTGAACCTAAATAAACAAAATCGTATTGATAGCAGAACAACACTAACGGACTGTGTTCGAGAATGGAAAGGACAAACACTGCACGGAAGGTTTCCTAAGTCACTCGAAGATGACACCATTGATGAACAATTGTCTCTGAAGTGGCTGACCGATGGACTCTTGTACCCAGAAACAGAAGGTTTCGTGATATCTATTCAAGATAGGGTAACAAGAACAGAAAACTATGAAAAGCACATACTGCATTTGGACGTAGTCGATAAGTGCAGGAAATGCGGTACTTTGGGGGAAACAATTGAGCACCTTATTGGCGGTTGCCCGGCCCTTGCTCCTAATGCTTATTTAGGACGGCATAATCAGCTGGCAAAAATTATACATCAACAAATTGCAAAAAAATACTCGCTATTAGAAAATGCACCCCCTCCATATTATAAGTACTCGCCTTCTCCTGTACTTGAATCATCCGATACCATTCTTTACTGGGACAGACCAATCACTACTGATCGAACGGTTGATTATAACTGGCCGGATATTGTTCTAATCAACAAAAAGGACAAGAGGGCTTCTATAATTGACATCGCAGTGCCACTATCTCACAACATTAGAAAAACTGAGATAGAAAAATCCACAAAGTATGAAAATCTGGCATACGACTTGAAGAACCAGTGGAAACTGAGTAAGGTAGATGTAGTGCCCTTCGTTATATCCGCCGAAGGCCTGATAAGTAAGAGATTTTCAAAGAACCTCGAGAGCCTCGGGATCTCGAGATCGATTGTCATAGTGGGACAGCGTGCCGGGCTCTTGCAGACGTGTCACATTGTTCGTAAGATATTATGCTAGGGTGAAAGGAGCTGAATTGCTTGTTCATCTTGGCATTGGAATACCGGCCAGCATGAGCTGAGATTCTACAGTAAGGATGAGCAGAATAATAATAATATATATATATATATATATATATATATATATATATATATATATATATATATATATATATATATATATATATATATATATACATACAGTGGGTCGAGGATAAGGACCACCCCCTTAATTTTTTTATTTCTGGACCGATTTTCATTAATTTTCTTTTGTTGGATATATCTCATAAACGGCATCTTGACCAACAGAACAACGGATTCTTGACCAGCACCACCTTAAACCAAAATGTACTGATTTTTATGGTTCTAAATTACTGGGTGATATTTTATGATATTTTATGATATTTTTACAATGGTAATTAATACTTTTTCTAATAATTACAGACTATTTTTAACAAAAAACTTCCTTTATTTACAGGTCGATCTAAATTGGCATAAAACTTAAATACTACACATTTCTATCATTCCGCCATTTTCTATCAAGCACTTTTCAATACGTAGTCGGATATTGTTCACTACTTTTCTCAATTGTGGTTTGGTAATGTTACAGCAAGCCTGTTAATACGATCACTCGAGTTTGAAACTTCGAAATATAAACCTTATTTTCAATTGTCCCTCAGGGAAAAAATTAAGAGGCGGAAGGTCCGGGGATTTCGGCGACCAATTAATTACAGGACTGTTTCATCCAATACAATGGTTTGGAAAATTATTATTTAATCAGTTTCTTACGCTGGTTGGCTGATGAATGGGTGCCCCGTCAAATTGTAAGTGTAAATTGTACCAATAATTAAGAAGCAACGAATCAATTTCATCATCGTCATTTTGTAAAAATCTAAGAAAACTAGCTGCATTCAAATTTCCATCAAAAAATATACTTCAATAATATTGTCATTTAAAATACCACTCCAAATTTTCACATTAGTAGAATATTGTCTCTTACATTGTATCACCCAATGTGGTTTATCTTGAGTCCATAATCTAATATTTTGTGATAACACGATACCATTTGTCGCAAATGTGGCTTTATCTGTGTATAAAATATTTTTTAGAAATATAGGATCTTGTATTTACATGCCTAGTAACCATAAACAGTATTCTATTTTTCTTTCAGTGTCACCAACTTCAAGTGTTTGAAGAAATTTTGGTTTAGAAGGTTTTCTGTTAGTTTTCTTCAAGCATAACCAGATAGTGCTTTTCAGGATATTTAAAATTCTACTAGCGTCCCTAACGCTAGAGTATGGATTCTCTTTAAAATAATCAAGAACTAATTGAGTTGCTCGAAATTCACAAGAATGATGCTTATTAGGAACTTTATTAACAGTTCCGTTTTGATCAAAATATTGGTTTTTGCAAGAAACTGTAATATGATTGATGTTCAGTTCTGGATGTCTTCTATTAATTCTTTTGCTGCTTCACGAAAAGTTTGCGTGCCATCACCAACAAATCTTATAATTTCTACTTTTTCTTTTAAAGAATAAATCATTATTGCCGTTTCAAATTACTATAGCACAAATCAATCAGTTAAAATGACATACATAATTTTAAAAGCATAAAATACATGTAATTATTAGAAAAAAATTTAATATGAATATTAGAAATATCTGGGATACCCATTAATTTAGAACCATAAAAATTCGGTACAGTTTGTTTTTAAGATGGTGCTGGTCAAGACCCCGTTGTTAGTTTTTCTCTAAAAAAATTCCTAATAGTACTTCTCGAAAATGGGAGGCATAAGAGTTGACGCACCAATGATACTAGCAAAAAAATATATGATACACTTTCTTAATATCGTTTTTCGAGATCTATCTAACAAAAGAAAGTTTATGAAAATGTGTCCATTTTCATAAACTTTCCTTTGTTTGTGGATAAGAAGATCCCTTTGGGGATCAGACCTTGAACGGGTTTTAGTAGGGCAATGAAATTTTGAGCTATGCCGTCTGGAGTCTATGCTCCTGGGAGGGTCACCCCTGGCGGACAGGTCAAGGCAGAGGCCTCAGACTAACATGATCCAAAATCTGCCAACCCGCATTGGACCAGCGTGGCAGATTATATGACATATTATATAATTATTATATAACCTCAAACACGGCCCTCATGCCCCGAAGGCCAAGGGACAACTACCTACGGCAACGGGAAGACCTGCCCCAAGGTAGAGGGTGCTAAGAATGATCGGGTTAGATCAGGCTGCCACTGGACTTTTGACATTGCAACGCTAAATATACGGACTATGAAAATAGTGGCCCGATGGCAAGAACTGTTAATCGAACTTGAAGAAAATGGCCGATGTGGCGGAATTGGATTCCTCATCAATCGCAAACTGAAGGACAGTGTAGTAAAATTTGAAAGTACATCTGACCGACTAGCTCAATTCAGCTGAATAAAAAGTTTAGGCTTCAAATCGTCCAAGCTTATGCACCAACTATAAGCCAAAGAGATGAGGAAATTGAGGAATTTTATGATGATGTGGCCCAGCTTTTATACAAGGAGAAATGCAGATACAAAATCCTGATGAGTGATTTTAATGCCAGAATTGGAACAACAAGAACTGACGAAAACGCAACTGGCTCATATGGAACTGGTGAGCGAGATAATAGAGGTGACAGATTGGTTGATATTGCTGAAGGACAAGAACTATATATTATGAATTCGTTCTATAAGAACAATATCACCAGAAAATGGACATGGAAAAGTCCATCTGGGCTCACAAGTGAAATTGACTACATCATGACCAACGACAAAACAATATTTACCAATTGTACTGTCCTTAACCATTTTAAGTGTTGGAAATGACCACCGAATGGTACGAGCAAAAGTTAGAATTAACTGTCGAAGAGAACGCGAAAAAATGGTAAGATCAAAGAAGGGCAAAGTGGATTCTGGGAAACTGCTGGAGAGAGGACGCGATTTTGATGTTGCTTTGTCAAAGCGGTTTTCTGTGTTACAAGATCCGGAGGAAGTGCTCCAACAATGTGCTTCAATAGCACCAGAAGGAAAATGTTTCAAACAGACAAAAATCTCCAGTGAGACCATTGATTTAATGAAGAAAAGATGAAGAAATTCATTGAGTAATGAAGAAAGGGCGGGCAATGAAAAATGCAGGTAGTCCTTTTGGCAGGGTCGAGTACACTGAGCTCTGCAAAACTATAAGAAAACGTATCAGAGAGGACACGCGCCGATGCAACTAGTGCAAACATGCAGCTAGTGCAAAAAACCCTGGAAGAAAACAAAGGAATTAACAAGGCTAAACAAAAGCTGAGAAACAGAAGAACGCTAATATATGCTTTAAGGCGTGATGATGACACCGTATGCAGGGCGCGTACGCAAATGTTAGAGGTTGTCAGAAAATTTTATTTCCAGTTATATGAAGATCAGAACCAATCAAAGACAACAATACCTACGGAAGAACAAATGCTAGATATCCTAGTGGAGGAAGTAACATATGCTATAGAATCGATGAAAAACGGCAAGGCTCCAGGAAAGGACAATGTAACTGTCAAAATGCTAAAAGTGGTGGTCGGACGTTACATAAAACACTGGCAAAATTATACCCAAAATGCCTCAAAGAACAAAAAGTACCTGACTTATGGAAAAATGCTGAAGTGATCATTTTACATAAAAAGGGAGCACATCAAGATTTAAAGAACTACCGTCCAATAAGCCTCCTGTCAGTAATGTATAAGGTTTTCACTAAGATAATTTCTAAAAGAATATTAAAAAAAAAACTGAATGACGCACAATCAAGAGAACAAGCAGGATTCAGAAGTGCAGTCAGTACAATCGATCACATCCAGGTTGTACAGCAGGCCATAGAAAGGCATAACGCATACACCATGCCATTGTGCTTGACTTTTATCGACTACGAAAAAGCATTTGACTCCATCTCAAAGCATGCAATAATGGATGCACTGCTTAGCCAATGGGTAGATAAAGCATATGTAAACCTATTAGAATCGATATATGATGGAGTTACAGCCACAATTCACCTTGATGGTTTTGAAGTGGGAATTAATGTAGAACGAGTTGTACGGCAGGGTGACGCAATATCGCCTATTAATTTCTCGGCTGGCCTTGAAGAAGTATTCCGTAAACTGGATTGGGAACTGTATGGTGTAAAGATCAATGGTGCAAACTTAAACCATCTTAGATTTGCAGATGATACCGTTCTCCTTTCACAAGACCCCAGAGGAGCTGCAAAGACGCCTAGAAGAACTGCAAAGGGCTGGCGAACCAAAATATTTCTGTTTGTCAACTGTTTTGAAACAGTATTGCAACCTGCTACTATTCATTTTATTCAGTTGATCTGACTTCCTGCGATTTTCTTCTTTGTCGGCTGACTTGTTAGGTTAGTCTGAAGGTTACAAAAAAAAATAGTTAAAGAATAATATTATTTTTAGGTTTTTTGCACATTGTATATATATATATATATATATATATATGTATATATATATATATATATATATATATATATATATATATATATATATATATATACATATATATATATATATATATATATATATATATATATATATATATATATATATATATATATATATATATATTTATATATATTATTAGCATTATAGCATTATTCAAAGCATTCCGACTCATTTTTGAGTGTTCCTTCTAGTCTTCCACACCTCTCCCATCCTTTCTCCGTGGATTCTCTTTCTCTCTTCCGTCCACCTTGTCGCCGATCTCTCTGAAACTTCGCTCTCTGATGCGACGTTCCACATATGTATTTTGTTTCTGTACATGTTTTTGTCCTCAATCTCTGTCGGATCCATTTGTTCTTTTTCCAGATCAATTCTGACATGTGCGATCCATGATACTGTTTACTTGACCCCTTGTATGTATGTAAGAATTTTGTTAGTGAGTCTTGTCGGTGGGAGTCTAGTGATATGTTCATAGAATTTCAATATTCTTAATAATCTCCGCCGCTACGGTGGATATTATCTTTGTGGTCTTTCGGGAATGTAGTCTGTATCCTTCCTATGTTAGTTTTGGGTTGGGCCGAAAATTATCCTCATAATTTTAGTTTTTCTTTTAGTATGTTTTCTATGCCGTTTTTTGTGTGAAGTGTCTCGCTTGCGTATACCTCTGGTTTGATTACTGTGTTGTAGTGTTTTTGTGTGTGTGTGTATGTGTGTGTGTGTGTGTGTGTGTGTGTGGATATGTATTTGTTATCGTAGATATTATGTGTCTTGGCGTATGCCCTCTTCATCTTCCGTAATCGAGTCATCTGTCATCTCGCCCAGATATTTTAAGTGTGTGACCCTATTTATATTGCCGTATCTGGTGTTCAAATTTTGGACATCTAATTTTGAGCAGAATAATTCGGTTTTGCAGAAGAAGTGATCGGTTTAAAAGGAGATTTGTAGGCCGATTTTCTCTTCACATTCCTTGAGGACTTCTATCTGTTTGGTTGCCCTTGTTTTATTATCTGCGGGTATGGCTAGGTCGTCTGTGAAGGCTAGGCATGAGACTTCTATGTTGTTTTGGGTCGTTCGAGTCCTATTGGCTTCCAGGGTCCTTGATTTTTCAGTTCTTTTTCATATATATATATATATATATATATATATATATATATATATATATATATATATATATATATATATATATATATATATATATACACATAGTGCATTTTGAATCATATAATACTTTAAATGAACAATTTCTTACAACACATATTCATAAAATTTCCAACATATTTTTATTTGACCTTTCATTTTTTTTCTATTATTTTCCGTAATCTCATTTTGATTTAATCTGAATGGAACTTAATATGTTTTCTATGGTCTACTTCAACACAAAAGGACTCTTTCAAACAGTATATAACGAATAGGTCTAGTATTTCATGATACTTTTTATTTTGTTTAGCAGAAACGGAGGCGTAACTGTCATGATATTGTCTTTCAGTAGTGTACCCAGATTCGAAATCTGATCAGTTTGTTTTTTTTTCAGTGTGTAAAGATGATTGAAGTTTCTTAACTATAAAGTAACTTTTCCTCTTAGATATTTTACAATTATTGTTTAATGACATATGTTTAAAGAACACATTCTCAAGGGTTTTAAAAAATATTTTTAATTAAACAAATTTTTTATTATAACAAAATGTTTGTTTTTAATTTACTTTATAGGTATAGTAGATCGACTTATATTTTGAAAACACTATTAGTCAGAATTCTGCATATTGATGCGTTACAAATCCGTTTTAATCAAAAAAATGTTTAATTAAAAAAAATTATTTTATCAGCCTCATCTTCAAAAAAAATACGGATTAATAAATCCTCGTAGCTATGAGTCACACCAATTAGTATAAAATATTGTAAAAGTGAAGGAACCACTGGTTGAACTCTAATGAAAAGTTTTTGCACGTTCAGCCTATTCTTCAGACTTGGTGTCATCGGATTGCCACGTATTCCGATCGATGTAGCCGTTCTTGACACAATTTTTTTTAATTATGAGGACGTTCGGACCTGAGTTTTTGAGTGGAGTCGTTGGAAAATCCAGACCTTTTAGATGTCCTAATAGTTTCTGTTTATAAAACTTAACATCTTTCATCAAGTCGTTTTCAGGGAGATTACTACAGTTCGATTTGACATTACAGTTCGGTAGCTGATGCAATTTTATTACTGATCAACTTAACATGGTATCATATAAAGTCTATTATATATGAGGGTCGTTCAATAGGTTCTTAGAAAAACACAGAAAAACAAATTATTTTAAGTAGATTTTTTATTTTTCAACATAATCTTCTTTTAACTGTATACAATAATCTTAAAAGTAAGATTTCGGAAGGTCCTCAAACAACTGTTTGGACTATAACCTCCACGTTAGATGTTTGAACCGTTGTCCGCTTAGCCATTTTTTTTACGTTCGGAAATAAAAGAAGTTACTGGGGGCCAAATCCGGTGAATAGAGTGGATGTTGTAGTAATTCGATCTTTAATTCCATGGTTTTGCATGTGTATTCTCTTGATGGAAAGGGTCTTTTTCAAATGAGGACGATTTTTCTTGATTTCTTCGATCAACCGGTGCAATAATGACCCATAATACTCTCCAGTTATCGTTGTTCCTTTTTCCAAGTAATCGGTGTAGATGATTCGGCGTGCATCCCAAAAAAACTGTGGCTATAACCTTGCCGGCCGATTTCACCGTCTTCGCCTTCTTCGGAGCTCGTTCGCCTTCATAAATCCTCTGTTTTGATTGTGCCTTTCTCCCTGGAGTGTAGTAGTGTATCCATGTTTCGACCACAGTTATGTATCGACGCAGAAACTCATCAGGATTGCGACGGAAAAGCGCCAAAACAGCCTCAGAGTCGACTACACGATTCCGTTTATTCTCCACTGAGAGCAAAAGTGGCACCCATCTTGCCGAAATTTTTTTCACACCCACTTTTTCGTGCAAAATTGAAAACACTGAACCGCGCACTTTGATTCGTCGATCACTTAAAACCATGTCGTGGATTTTGTCAATCATTTCGGGAGTACACTTGTGACCTATTATTTTCTATTTTGAAACAAAATTAAAATATATATATCAAGAAATCAAAAAAATCAAATAAACAGCTGCAAATTACACCAGCTGGTCTCTATGTCCCTATACTTACAAATTAGAGGTTATTTCCTCTATTCTGACAATAGTAAAAAGATAAATAAATATATAGCGTCAAGGTAACCAAGAATGGTCATACGGCAAATAGATACAAAATATAAGGTGATAACGTGACCATTATCAGTATAAGAAATTATGGTAAAAATGTATTTGTGAAAAATAAATGTTACTTGCAGTCCTTAACGGTACATGAAAATATAATAAAAAAAGTGTTTATCTGGCCTTATTTCCTGATATTGTCTATCCTTGTCTATCCGGTACTGGGTGTCCAAAAACACTGAGTACGACTGCGGGCAGTCCGGTATCCCTATGCGGGGGTCCCGAAATAATCTCGATCTGACCAACCGGTTACTGTGCCATGTGGCCCCAAAAAGGTGTAAGGTTTCCATGATGGTCGGGCTCTGTAATAGGTGGTCGTTCAATGGCCTGGTGTCTGTTGATCGGATTCTCTGCTGCCGGGTCGTAAAACCCTCTATAAGAATATCAGAAAAATCAACCCAAGCGTGACTTGGCCAGCAAACCTACGTACCTCGGTCGGAAGGGTAAGGCGCGAAAACGTCCGTTCACCTGGAGATTTGGAGTTAGACTGTCTTGCCTTGTCCACACGATACCGGAGCTCTTTCAGTTAAGAATTTGTCCGAAATAAACTTACCAGTGGTGATCAACAATTTACGAATGCTACCTGTAGCGATCTAGAATTTGTGAACGCTACACACTGCACATGCCAATCCCATCACTTGCACTGGACATCCCAAACGATGTTCATCTTTTGTGGATGTACGGCCACGCTTAAACTCATTTACCCAATTATAAACAGTTGAAAACACAGGAGCAGACGTGCGATGAAATTTATCCAAATCAGCTTTGATCTCTTCCGGTGTTAAGCCTTTTAAATATAAGTGTTTAATCACCACTCGAAACTCACTTTTTCCATTTTTCTAAATAAACAAAAGTTTCTTGCTTTAATCGGCAACACAAATGAAACCTTGTGACGAATATAACTGAGACTTTGACAGCTATCTGATGAATAATGATGCTTACTAAAAAACAAACCATCTCCTCCGAGGCTACGAGCGCCATTTCTTGGATTTTCTAAGGCCTTGAATGACCCTCGTACATTGAATAGCAGGAAATGCTCGACATATTACGTTGTCTTAGTTTAAGAGCTTCAATGTTTGAAATTTCCCAGGTTTTTTGAGTTTTATATTTTATGAAAATTTTACACAAGGTAAATACATTTATACTGAGGTCAAAATGTATGGTGATTTTTGTTTGTTTGTTTTTTTTAAGTTGGTATGAGTGTCCTTGATATGTGATAGAAGATTTTGTTGGTTATGTTACAAATCATTGCGTCCTTTATAAGTGTTGAACATTTTTGTTGGCGATTTCTTAAAATTGATACAAAATAGATATTTATCGAGCTAAAAATTTGTTTATTTTTTTTTTAAAACGAAATTTCTTGTGTTGATGCATGAAAAATGTTAATAAAGAGCCACAGACATGAAGCTATGTACAAAGAAAATTGTACATAGTGGTACAGGAACGAGTGTTGGCAGAGAGACAGTTGATGATGAACCTCATTCAGGAAAACCTACGTCATCAAAATTCAGGATCTTACACTGAAAGAAATCTGGTTCCACAATTAGCATATGCACCAGATATGACACCATGTGGATTTTTCCTGCGGTCTCGATTGAATGACCCACTTCGTGGATGTCGTTTGGAGTCCATAGAAGCCATTCAAGGGAGCATAGTTGTCGCTTTGAAGGATATACCATAAGTCGAGTATAAAAACTGGAATAAGTGTATTGCAGTAAGAGCAGGACATACTTTGAAGGAGATGAATGAAAGTAAATTTGGATAAATAAATACATATACTTTGTGTTTTATTTAAAAAGTAATATTATTTTTTAATCATAATAATATATACTACTATGTTTCTTTCAACAAATTGATCTATCAAAGTAATTTTTATATCGATTCTATCTAAAATAACCAGAATAAACGGTTCAACGGTTAATTGAAAATCCGTAACTTTACTGCTAATTACAACGTAAGTTAAGTGAGACGAAAAGGATCGAGATTGGACGAACCCGAAAGGTTATAAAAATAGTCATTTAAAGGAGAATATTCCTAAAATGGCTGGGCTTTAAATGTCCTCACTTCGTAGAAAAATTGTCGAAGATAAGGCGAAATGACGAATCCAATTTAGTCAAGTTAAATGGACGAATTCAAGAGCGATGAGGATATAATAATAGTAAAAAACGACTGAGTGGAAAAAAAAAACTATCGAATAGATAGAAATAAAATAATGATTCGATTGAAACGGGATTGATTAAAAAAGCTACTAAAATACATAGTGACACACAAATTCACAAGTGACAGAAAAAGGAACATCAAGAAATAACGATAAACTTTTAAAAACTCTTTTATAGATTTATTGTTATTATTAAACCGTACAACTGATTCAAATTCGAAGATCTAATTACTACGAGTTAGGGAGCAGTATCAGTAATAGGTGGATCGACCCCCATTTTGTATACATTCATAGAGGCACCTAGATATTGATCTAATTAGGTGATCAATTTCCTCCTGAGGTATAGTGTCCCATGCTGCTTGATTTTCACTTCGTAGTGCCTCCAAAGTCTGTGAATGATGTGGTAATCTTCGACCTATGCTATCCCACACATGCTCTATTGCGGAAAGGTCCGGAAACCTCGGTGGCCAAGACAGTAAATTGATTTGGGCTCCTTCAAAATAACGTAAAGTAACATGTGCATAATGTGGGCATGCATTATCCTGCTGGAAAAATGGATTTGAAATTGTTCGAAGCTAGCCGTCACACTACCTCGAACAAAAACTAAAGGTGACCTACTACCATGTGCGATGGCACCCCCAAACCATAACACCCACTACACCGATGTACGTGCCTCTCCATGAAGAACTCCGGTTTTCGACGTTCTTCGCGATATCTTCTTATACGACCACGGCCGTCATGACCACCTATATAGAAGCGGGACTTGTCACTAAAAACACACGATTCCATTCCGCATCCCACTGATGTCTTTCTCTGTTCCACTCTAGCCGTTGACGCCGATGCTCCACCGTTAAAGGTAAAGCCAGATATGGTCTGTAAGAAACGAGACCAAGAGATGTGATTCTGCGGTAGATTGCTCGCATTCCAATTAACCTTCCATGCTCTTCGTACCACTGGTTGGCAATTGACCTTGAAGTTGAAAAAGGGATATTGCCAAAAGCCGAACACGGCGGTTCTGGAGTTCTGTCGTGGCTGGACGGCCTCCTGCACCTCTAGCTGGTTCTTGTCGACCTTCTTCGCCCCACACTGTTGCCAAGTTCGCAACACTGTGTGAACAGTCACATTCTTCTTCCAATTTTCCTAAAACATAATCCGGCCTCCCTTAGGCCTACAATACGACCCCTCTCAAATCATGTCAACTGGTGAAAATGTGCAAATGAGATAAATGTCTTCTCACTCTAGGCATCATAACTTTTTTTAACGAAATTAAATTGCAGTTAAACAAATCACTGTCGGTCAAATGGTAGAAGTTAATCAAAGTATCTTTACGGAAAAAGTGACAGTGCCAAAAACTTTTTTATATGAGCAAGTGCTTCGTTGCTATGGCTGAAATTTTGATTATTTATTTCTAAGTTCACTAGAAACAAGTATACAAAATATAATTCAAATAAAAAACTTTTAGTGGGTGTTCCTTTTTCTATGTCACTTAGTATATACATGAAAAGGTCATTAACTGTTTATTGGTTTCTTTTTTGGGCTCTTTAGGACTTGGGATGTATAGTTTTGTGGATTTTAATGTTGTTTGGCTGTAAATTAGCTTATCAATTGATTGGAATCAGCAGTTGTTAAAAATAATCTGTTACGGAGTTAAATTATACATTGTATGTATACAGCTTGGCTCCTGTGTTCATACCTTAAAATTTTACTGCAATAATAAAAATGTTAATGTTAATTAATGTATTATATACCGTTCAATTTGATGATCTTTATCCATATATTCGGTAGCTGCATAATCCCGCGCTCACAGCTGATTTCAAGTCCTTGATGCGTGATGATGCGTCCTTGATGCGTGCATTCAAGCATGATTGTCAAGTCCTCCAAAGAAGTAACGGGAGTTTTTGAAGTGATCTAAATAAATGGCAGTTGGAAGGCGCAACGTCGGAAGAGTACGATGAATGGACCAAATCATCTCAATCAAGTTGTAAAAGTTTATGCCGGATGGTCAAAGATACGTGTGGCCTAACATTGTCGCAATGGAACATCCTTTCTCTTGGATAGCTCATGCCACTTCTTGATTACTCGCTTGAATTTGCTTAATTGTAAACAATATTTCTCTAATTATTGGCTTTCTTCCAGTCCCTATAAATGTTTTGCATTTATAGGAATGCTTTGCATAACCTTCTTCGATTGCAAACTGGCTTTTACGCTAGTCGTCGCTCTTACTCATGATCTCTTACTTTTAATGTTATTATGCACAATCCATTTCTCATTATCTATAATCATTCATTTTAAAAATGGATTGATTTTGTTGTGCTTCAATAGAGAATCGCAAATAGAAATATGGTCTATGAATTTTTTCTCTGTTAAATCGTGCGGCACTAATACATCGACCTTGCTAACCATTCCAAATTAAGGTAATCGTCGCAAAAAAACGTAATATGTCGAAAATGGTTTTATGATATAATGCCATCTAACGTCAAAAACGAGACGAACTTTCGCATCAACTTAATATTATAACGTTTATGAATATTAAGAAATAAAGGTGAAAAGCAGACAAGATAAAATTGGGAATGATGAATCTAGGAATATGACAAAACAAGAATCAAAAGGCAGAAGGTAAAAGGAAAACGGCTTAGGGAGATTAGCTACTACGCCACTCTTTACTATTGAACCAATTGAAGAGTGTTCTTCAGTATTCATAGAATTTGGCTTCTAGCGATTATTTCCTCTTCCCAAACCTTAAGAAATATCCTATTAGATAGAACAACCATCGTATACGAAAGAATTTACGCCCGATTTTTAAGTTAAAATTTAAACGAAATATTATTTTAATAATACGAATATTTTGATTGAAATGCTTTTCATTGAGTACCATTTTTTAATTATGTTTTTCTTTTTTCCAGGTATGCTTTTTGGAAAACGACCGGGAGGTGCATTAACCGCGTCTCCAGAAAATTAAGGCGAGAGCTGAAATAGGCCGTCATCCCTTCACCCCTCCCACGACCCCAACACAAAAGGGGGAATACGGAGACGCAAATGGCAAACGAAGATCGTCTTTCAGAGCCGCAAACTTTTGACAAATATTTAATGAAGGCCTCGAAACTTCTTAAGGGAGCGGTGATGGGTGAGGCGTGGGGATCTGCGAGAGGTTGGGGGAAAATGGAGGGAGTCGAGAGACACGTACCTTTTTCTATTGATGAATAGACCGGTGGTGAACAGAGCGACCTCTTCACTTTCTAAATGGAGTTATTATTCCCGTCTCTCTTCCTTTTTTGTGATAAGATTAATTCCATTGCGGAATCGGTGGTCTATTCGGAGACGGAACGACATAAAAATGAAATATTGTTTATCATTAGGTTGGAAAATATAACTGATTCTTATGAAGTTTTTTTTATATATTAGACTCATTTGGTTGATGGTATGTGTCATTTTTAAGGTCGCGCTATCGCAAAATGTTTTGCCTTGCATATTTTTCTTATTTAAAAATGTGGTTTTGATTGTTTTAACGGTGCATAATTTATTTAGGTGGCCTTTCATTGCAACTTATTAACAATTTTTATTTCCGTATACTACTATGATCCAAAAGTAAGGTGATTTTAAATATAAAATTAATTATTTAATCTTTCAAATTTATTTTGTCTCTTTCAAAGTAACCCCCTTTCACTGCAATAGGCTTATTTCATTTTTTTTCAGTCTTTGAAATATCTCATATGCTCGACTTGTGGTATTTCACAAAGAGCAACCTGCGAATTGCTCAATTTAATGAGCAGGCAAAAGTCACACGGTGCTATATTTGATGAATGTGGTATTTATAAAATAGTGTGGTGTTTCTAGCGAATAAATTTATAATTATTGCGGTGCATAATGGTTCGTTATAGTGATACAGTGTAAAAATTACCAATATATATATATATATATATATATATATATATATATATATATATATATATATATATATATATATATAAAATATATATATATATATATATATATATATATATATATATATATATATATATATACATATATATATATATATACATCATCATTCATACATATCATCATTCAACCATTGTCGATCTACAGCAGGATAAAGGCCTCCTCAGCATGTTTCCAACGGTCCTAAGCTAAGCTTTCATCTGCCATTCATCCATCCATCCATCGTGTTTTAAGTTTTCTTC